>OX155902.1:57273961-57379269 GCA_944588485.1 Phosphuga atrata | reverse complement strand
GTCTGTCTAGTCTGTCTGTCTAGTCTTGTCTGTCTAGTCTTGTCTGTCTATTCTTGTCTGTCTAGTCTTGTCTGTCTAGTCTTGTCTGTCTAGTCTTGTCTGTCTAGTCTTGTCTGTCTGGTCTTGTCTGTCTAGTCTTGTCTGTCTAGTCTTGTCTGTCTAGTCTTGTCTGTCTAGTCTTGTCTGTCTAGTCTTGTCTGTCTAGTCTTGTCTGTCTAGTCTTGTCTGTCTAGTCTTGTCTGTCTAGTCTTGTCTGTCTAGTCTTGTCTGTCTAGTCTTGTCTGTCTAGTCTTGTCTGTCTAGTCTTGTCTGTCTAGTCTTGTCTGTCTAGTCTTGTCTGTCTAGTCTTGTCTGTCTAGTCTTGTCTGTCTAGTCTTGTCTGTCTAGTCTTGTCTGTCTAGTCTTGTCTGTCTAGTCTTGTCTGTCTAGTCTTGTCTGTCTAGTCTTGTCTGTCTAGTCTTGTCTGTCTAGTCTTGTCTGTCTAGTCTTGTCTGTCTAGTCTTGTCTGTCTAGTCTTGTCTGTCTAGTCTTGTCTGTCTAGTCTTGTCTGTCTAGTCTTGTCTGTCTAGTCTTGTCTGTCTAGTCTTGTCTGTCTAGTCTTGTCTGTCTAGTCTTGTCTGTCTAGTCTTGTCTGTCTAGTCTTGTCTGTCTAGTCTTGTCTGTCTAGTCTTGTCTGTCTAGTCTTGTCTGTCTAGTCTTGTCTGTCTAGTCTTGTCTGTCTAGTCTTGTCTGTCTAGTCTTGTCTGTCTAGTCTTGTCTGTCTAGTCTTGTCTGTCTAGTCTTGTCTGTCTAGTCTTGTCTGTCTAGTCTTGTCTGTCTAGTCTTGTCTGTCTAGTCTTGTCTGTCTAGTCTTGTCTGTCTAGTCTTGTCTGTCTAGTCTTGTCTGTCTAGTCTTGTCTGTCTAGTCTTGTCTGTCTAGTCTTGTCTGTCTAGTCTTGTCTGTCTAGTCTTGTCTGTCTAGTCTTGTCTGTCTAGTCTTGTCTGTCTAGTCTTGTCTGTCTAGTCTTGTCTGTCTAGTCTTGTCTGTCTAGTCTTGTCTGTCTAGTCTTGTCTGTCTAGTCTTGTCTGTCTAGTCTTGTCTGTCTAGTCTTGTCTGTCTAGTCTTGTCTGTCTAGTCTTGTCTGTCTAGTCTTGTCTGTCTAGTCTTGTCTGTCTAGTCTTGTCTGTCTAGTCTTGTCTGTCTAGTCTTGTCTGTCTAGTCTTGTCTGTCTAGTCTTGTCTGTCTAGTCTTGTCTGTCTAGTCTTGTCTGTCTAGTCTTGTCTGTCTAGTCTTGTCTGTCTAGTCTTGTCTGTCTAGTCTTGTCTGTCTAGTCTTGTCTGTCTAGTCTTGTCTGTCTAGTCTTGTCTGTCTAGTCTTGTCTGTCTAGTCTTGTCTGTCTAGTCTTGTCTGTCTAGTCTTGTCTGTCTAGTCTTGTCTGTCTAGTCTTGTCTGTCTAGTCTTGTCTGTCTAGTCTTGTCTGTCTAGTCTTGTCTGTCTAGTCTTGTCTGTCTAGTCTTGTCTGTCTAGTCTTGTCTGTCTAGTCTTGTCTGTCTAGTCTTGTCTGTCTAGTCTTGTCTGTCTAGTCTTGTCTGTCTAGTCTTGTCTGTCTAGTCTTGTCTGTCTAGTCTTGTCTGTCTAGTCTTGTCTGTCTAGTCTTGTCTGTCTAGTCTTGTCTGTCTAGTCTTGTCTGTCTAGTCTTGTCTGTCTAGTCTTGTCTGTCTAGTCTTGTCTGTCTAGTCTTGTCTGTCTAGTCTTGTCTGTCTAGTCTTGTCTGTCTAGTCTTGTCTGTCTAGTCTTGTCTGTCTAGTCTTGTCTGTCTAGTCTTGTCTGTCTAGTCTTGTCTGTCTAGTCTTGTCTGTCTAGTCTTGTCTGTCTAGTCTTGTCTCTCTAGTCTTGTCTGTCTAGTCTTGTCTGTCTAGTCTTGTCTGTCTAGTCTTGTCTGTCTAGTCTTGTCTGTCTAGTCTTGTCTGTCTAGTCTTGTCTGTCTAGTCTTGTCTGTCTAGTCTTGTCTGTCTAGTCTTGTCTGTCTAGTCTTGTCTGTCTAGTCTTGTCTGTCTAGTCTTGTCTGTCTAGTCTTGTCTGTCTAGTCTTGTCTGTCTAGTCTTGTCTGTCTAGTCTTGTCTGTCTAGTCTTGTCTGTCTAGTCTTGCCTGTCTAGTCTTGTCTGTCTAGTCTTGTCTGTCTAGTCTTGTCTGTCTAGTCTTGTCTGTCTAGTCTTGTCTGTCTAGTCTTGTCTGTCTAGTCTTGTCTGTCTAGTCTTGTCTGTCTAGTCTTGTCTGTCTAGTCTTGTCTGTCTAGTCTTGTCTGTCTAGTCTTGTCTGTCTAGTCTTGTCTGTCTAGTCTTGTCTGTCTAGTCTTGTCTGACTCTTCTTGTCTGTCTAATTAATTACAACTAACTATTTATTTTTCAGGAGATTGTGGTGTTCCCTTCCGGGTCGATCCACGCGAACGAGAACTTGGTGTTGTCGTGCCGATCCTCGTCGTCGTCGGCGTCCTTCAGCTGGTTCAAGGACGGTCTCTTTGTCAACGTCACGGCTCCAACCAGGCAAGTAATAAAAGCTCCCCACACGTATGCTAATATTCCCTGCAAAACGTCGGCCCGCGCTTATTTATTACTCCATTTACTTCCGACACTTTTTTCCCTCCCCGAAAATATACAGATAGATATTTTTAACAAGCACCCCCGGCCGCGCTAAATATCCTTGATCCGCTACCATTTCTCATCCCAATAGATAACACTGAATAGATTATAGAAACAACAATTATAGATAAAAGTAACACAGACTAGACTAGACAGAAACAAGCACAGACTACCAGGTCTAGGCTAAGGCCGTGGCCGCACTACGATTTTTTCCCGCGAGCGGTAACTGTGCTCGACAAACACACAGTACGCTATGGGAAAAATCAGTCGCAAGAAAAAGCCGCAAGAGAAGCCGCTTGTATTAGCTTACTTGAGTCACAAAATCACGCGACTTAAAACCGCGTCGGTTTAGCCATAATGTGGCCTAGGTCTAATACTGTTTTAGGCCGAGGCCGCACTACGGTTTTTTCGCGTGAGTGGTAACCGCTATAACCGCGAAACTACTCGAGAAACACACTGTACGCTATGGGAAAAATCAGTCGCGAGAAAAAGCCGCAAGTGAATCCGCTTGTATTAGCTTACTTGAGTCAAACTTACTTGACACAAAATCACGCGATTTAAAAGCCGTAGTACAACCTAGGCCTTATCTGTTCAATTATCTAAATGTTGTGATTCTGAATGCGTAAGTATACCAACGATTAGAGGAAGAGGATGTGGTACAATAGATCTACGTATAAAGGTCGCAAGTAAAAGTAATCACCGAAATTTACAAATGTTGTGATGAGTAAGAAATTTTTGGCTCTGCGGATTGTTACGTAATAAACTAATTAAAGTGGGCGATAGTATCAGACGTCCGGATCCAATTTACAGGACGGAGCTCGTCCTTATCGCGCTGTAATTTGGTTGAGAGGATAAATTTGTGAAGTAAATAATTCGTTCGGACTAAGGAAGGATTATAATTCATATTATCAGTTAAGAGCGCTTTGGTCTAGTCTGCTAGACGGAATGAGATTCAACTTTGTTTGTTTTAATTTGTTGCGCGTGTTTGTTAGTAATCTAGACTAGGGCGAGAATATTAGAAGTTTTAGTTCGGGCTAGTAAATCATTTCCTTTGTTAAATAATCTAAATAACGATCCAACTTTAATCTAGATTAATGTTCAATTGAAAGCCTTTTGGTCTAGTCCTGCAGTTTTAATATCGGTGTAGTTTGTGCAAGAATTTAGCACGGGGAGTATTAGTGCATTACGGTATTACGCCGTGCAGTATTTAGTCGGCGAAATGGGGACGATATGAAACCCCGGTATTAAACATTTACCGCAAGAGACCCGTTATGCAACTTCGCGACCGCTACGTCCTCAGCTACGTGCTCAACCCCCGCGCGTTCACTCTATTATGTAACGGAAAATTTGCATTGAAATGCTAAAATTCGCTTCAAATTAAAGTTCATAAATTATGGAAATATAATATAGTTGATCAATAACAGACTAGATTAGACAGACAAGACTAAACAGGCAAGACTTGACAGACAAGAGTAGATAGACCCTCATACGCAGACATACTACGAAGGATTAAAAAAAAAACCGGCCAAGTGCGAGTTGTGACTCGCGCACCGAGGGTTCCGTACAAACTTGTAAGTAAAGTATCTTTTTTTGTGGAAGACGTAGCAAGCACATTCTGTTAACTTGACAAGTGGCCCTCCTGAAATCACGACCATCTTAGTACCGCTGCAAGCATAACCTCAAGATTTCGCTGTCGTACGATGGAATTCTACCCTATATTTTATTACCATACATCCCCCATTCACTATGAGTGTTTAGGGGTTCTGGAACTTCACTATTTGTTTTTACTACTCAATTTTGCCTGTATACCTATATACCACGTATAAAGGTATACAGGGTATTTTTTTTAAATAACGCGAATATTTTTAAACTTATAAAAAGAAAACTTTATTTTAGTATTACACTTATTCACTAACTTATATTAAAAACTAACTATTTCTAGATCTAATATAAACTAAACTATTAACTATTTCTAGATCTATTTCGATACTCTTAACATTCAGTTGTTCAATTGACTGCTTTTTGGGCAATTGATTACCAAAAAATATAGGTTGTACGTGATTTAAGTATATGTAGATTATAAAGACAAATTAGACGAAATATAATATATACAGGATGTTACGGGACTTGAGTATGTCGCATGTCGGTTATAAACAAGCAAAATTTGGACATAATATATACCCTGTATATATTATGTATATAGAGCGTACGTGATGAAATGCATAACGAATATAAACAAAGAAAATTCAGAATAAACAGCTTGGTGCCAACACATACTTTTTAACCTTCGGACCTAACCGAGTAGGACCTAACTGTATGCAACCCATATGCTTCCGGAGCCTGACAATACCACTATGTCAACATTAGTGTATTTTCATAAGTTTCTAATAGTAAATTCGCATTTTTCTTGTAATTAAACTACATATTTACGGTTTTCAGATTTTTCCCTTTACATGTGCTGTAAGACACCGCTTCTTGCCAAATTTCATGATTCTAGGTCAACGGGAAGTACCCTATAGGTTTTGATTCCCTTGTGAAATCGCAAAATATGCGACATAAACGGTCATATCTTTTGATCGCGTTGACTTACAAGTTTGATTTTTTCACAGCTGAAAGAGACCGCAGACCCGAGTATTTGATACAAATTTCAACTTGTTACCTCTACGCGTTCCTAAGAAAATGGTCTTGACAGACAGACAGACTTACAACAAAGTGATTCTATAAGGGTTCCGTTTTCGGTACGGAACCCTATAAACATAGATCCAGAAAAATGCGGAGTTGAAATTTTAAGGATAAGGAGGACATAAAACAACGAACTACTGGTAAGAATAAAAAGGGAGTGTTGGAACCTTTAGAACTGCAGTCGCCAAACTCTTGGGAAAGCAGGCCACTGTGCGGACCATTACACGGAACTGCATAATCGAGATCCGGGATCTAGACGAGATTACGGAGCAAGCGGATGTGACTGCTGCCATATTAGCGATAGTAGAAGAAACCTCCCCAGATGCAGTGAAAGTGCGATCACTTAGAAAAGGTTTCAGTGGCACTCAAACCGCAGTAGTGCCAACATCCAAGGAAATTGCAGAAATACTGCTGAATACTGGCAAAATCAAAGTCGCGAAATACACCCTTGGCGGTTTAAGATGTCAGTCATTCCAGGAAGCACTAAAGAAAACGAAGTAATGGCGAAGTTTCTTCAGATAAACTTTGGAAGAGGCTGCGAAGCACAGGATCTCATCCTACAGACTGGTGCGGAAAAATTTACGGATGTGCTAATAATCAGTGAGCAGTATAGATGTCTGGATACAGGCTCATGGTTCCAGGATGAGACAGGTAGAGCAGCCATCGTCGTGCTGAATCGGAACCAACGAATCAAGGAAGTCAGTAAGCGGACATCCAACTTTGTATGGATCTATATCGAAGGTTTAAGAGTATATAGCTGCTATATCTCACCAAATCTGGTCCACTAAGATTTCCTAAGACATATAGACGAGCTGGAAGAAATTCTGAGATCGGCGAACAGTGAAGTTCTTGTGGCAGGCGATTTTAATTGCAAATCACCAGAATGGGGCTCAAGAATAATAGATAGAAGAGGCGAAGTTCTGTCTGAAATGATAGCGAGACTGGACCTAATGATCCTTAACGAGGGAAACTCTTTTATATTCCGAAGACGAAATACCGGATCGGTTATTGACGTTACAATAGCATCGGAATGGCATCGCGCATGTGGAGGAGCAGGGTGGAGAAGTGGAGACTACTACAGGACGCCACTCTTAGCGACCACCAATATCTGGAATTTAGCCTGAAAACGAACCCAGAGTGTCAACAGAAAAACACTACCATCGAACATAGAAACAGAAACGGATGGCTGTTGAAGAAACTCGATAGCACTCAGCTAAGAGCGACGCTGGGAGTAGCTAAGATGCATGGAGAGTTGCAAAGACTCTCAGAGATAGGTGACGTAAATCGACTTGTAGAATATGCGGTCGAAATCATTACAACAGCGGGCGATGCTTCGATGCCAAAGCGCAAATTTGCCTTAAATGGAAAAAAGTCAGTTTACTGCTGGAACGCTGAAATCAATAACCTAAGGAAGAAGTACGTTACGGCACGCAGGTCTGCCCAACGCCACAGAAGGCGGCGGCAAAACACAACAGACAAGATGGCTGGACAAGAAGTAGACCTGGACGCGAATTTAAAAAAAGCGGGAAAGGAATTGCGCATGGCCATCGAAAATGGCAAGCAGAAATGCTGGCTCAAACTCTGCCGATCCACAAATGAAGACCCATTAGGCCTCCCATATCGGATTGCTACGAAAAAACTAATGGGTAGACAACTGACACCTGGGATATCGTGCCCACAACGGATGAGATAAATAGTTACCACACTATTTCCAGTTCACGAACGATGACCGGCAGAAAAATGGCAAACCACTGAAAATCTCGTGAAACCTTTCAGCGTAGAGGAGATCTTTGAGGCCAGGAAACGATTACTGTCAGGGAAAGCACCTGGTCCAGACAATATTCCAAATGAGATCATCACAGAGGTGGTGGAAATGTGGCCAGAGTTGTTGCTGGAAACTTACAATGCGTGTCTTCGAAAGAGAATTTTCGCTACGCAATGGAAAAGACAAAAACTCGTTTTACTGAGAAAAGGGGACAAACCATTGGAAGAACCATCGTCATACCGACCGATATGCCTACTGGACAACATAGGGAAACTTTTTGAAAGACTAATACTTAGGAGACTTGAGACATATATCGAAAACAACGGAGAACTGTCCCAATGGCAGTATGGTTTTCGAAAAGGTGGATCAACCGTGGACGCTATTGCTGAAGTAATTAAAGCAGCAGAAAAGGTCAAAAATGGAACACGGCAATCGAAAAGTTATTGTGCATTAGTGACCCTTGACGTTAAAAACGTCTTTAATTCAGCAAGGTGGGATGTAATCATGAAGGCATTAGCATCAAGACAGACACCAGAATACTTGAGAAAGATGATAAGCAGCTACTTGAGCGACCGACGGTTGATATACCACACGGACGAAGGTGAAGTTGATTATGAGGTAACGGCAGGTGTCCCACAAGGATCGGTCTTGGCACCATTCTTGTGGACCTTTATGTACGATGGCTTGCTATACCTAGACTTGCCTAGAACAGCGCAAATAGTTGGGTTCGCAGATGACGCCGTAGTGGTAGTGACTGCAAAGGAAATAAGTACACTAGAACTAGCAACTAACGAAACCCTTCGGCGGGCAAATAATTGGTTAAAAGAGCAGGGTGTAACAATGGCAGTTCATAAAACAGAAGCGATACTTATCACGGATAAGAGACTATTCACCCCACCGAAACTCGTTCTGGAAGGGCAAAATATCCCTTTATCGAAATTTATAGAAAGACGAAATCGAAACGAGTAAAGGACAATAAAAATAACAATAAGAAAACAATTGGTACAAACAGCAACACCACCACCTCAAGCATAATAAATAATAATAATAAATCATAACAATAAATCATACAATAATAAATCATAATAATAAATCAGAACTCCCAGTCACTCGGCAACTCTGTGGACAGAATCGAGAACATGCTAGAGAAAAACCCACACTGTAAATTCCTGATCATAACAGAACATTGGAAAAGTAAAAACCAACTAGAAACATACATAATTAAAAACTTCAAATTATCATCATGCTTCTGCTGGAAAGAAGGTGCACACGGAGGTGTAGCAGTATACAATAACCAGAGTATAATTAGCGATTCCAGAAAAGATATAAATGACATGGCCGAAGCCTATGTTTTCGAATGCGCTGCAATAGAAACAGACATTAATAAAGAAACAATAGTAATTATAGGCATATACAGAGCACCACTTACAAGTATATCTTATCGATATCTTTTTGGGAAAACTACACCAATTGCTAAACAAACTAACAAAAGAGAATTAAAACTTTGTTAAACTTTGGTGATTTCAATATTAACTTTATTAAAAAGTCATCAAAAAAAGAACAAATAACACAATTGCTTCAGTCTTTCAATGTCAAATTAACTATGAAGGAGACAAGCCACCCATCATCTGCATCATGCATTGACAACATAGCGACCAATATACAATGGGAATACAAAACAAATACAATTAATTTTAACGTATCTGATCACTACACCCAACAAATCACCTTCTATATCAAGAAAAGAGAGACCTATTACATATACAGGCAATTCTCAGACGAAAACAAGGGATAGTTTAAAGAATATCTACGGACACAAACATGGGACCACTTACAACAACTTAATAAATCAGACGTCAACAGTCAATGGGAAGGTTTCATAGAAATATTCATGATAGGTTTCAACGAGTACTTCCCCAAGATTAGGAAAAGAAATAAGCAAATAAACAACGAAGTAAAGAGACCAAAGCAGAATTAGAACTACTTCAAATATTATCACGTTACGACAATACCCTTAAAAGAAAATGCAACACACAGAAAGTATATATTACAACTGAAGCAAGAATAAAGAAAAATTTTCGAAAAAAAATTAATGGAAAGCGATAATATCATGAAAACAACCTGGAAGAGAGTAAAAAACAAATAGTCCATACAAACTACAAAAATTAAGGTTTTAAGAATCAGGGTCTAGAAAATTCAGAAACTGAAGTCACAAATGTAAACAATTTCTTCGCTGATAGAGCACAAGAGCTAATAAGGAAGCTACCAATTGTTGAACATCAAAACAAGATAGACGGGAACACAAGGTCAATGTTCCTGTTCCTCAGCACCGACAACGAAATAAGAATAATCATTCAAAATCTAAAAAATAAAAAAAGCACTGGATTTGACGATATCCCCATAATGATAATAAAAGAAGCATGTTAGAAAATAATATGGCCATTAGAGTACATTATTAATAATTCATTTGAATACGGAATTTTCCCGGATAAACTAAAAGTATCATTACTTGTACCAGTATTCAAAAAGGGAGATAGAAATAATATTGATAATTATAAGCCAATAAGCTTACAATCGGCCTTCTCTAAAATATTTGAGAAGGTAATAACAGATAAAATTACACAATTTATTACAAAGCACAAAATTCTGAGCGAGGAGCAGCACGGATTTATTAAAGGTCGATCAATAGAGATGGCGTGTTTTGAATTTGTGAATCAATTACTGACACACCTAGAAGCAAATAATATCCCCAGCGGCATACTCCTGGATCTGTCGAAAGCATACGACACAGTGGACCATAATATATTGCTCAATAAAATACAACAATATGGAATGAGAGGAAACGTAGCGGAGGTGACTACGTCTTACCTATCCAACAAAAAGCAAATAACACAATTAAGCACAACACAAGGGAAAATAAAATCATCTACCAGGCTAGTGAATGTAGGAATACCACAGGGAAGTATCCTAGGACCAATACTGTTCACCCTGTATATAAATGACCTACCGAAAACATTAGAGACTTCACCGCACAGAATCATTAACTCCGCAGACGATACCACCATACTAACGATAAATTATATATCGATAACGATAAATAAAAGGACAGAAGATATAACGACGAATATAAACTCAACCATGGCGAACCTGATACAATGCTTTACGGAAAATAAATAAATTTTAAACAAGGAGAAGACTAATGTTATTGTTTTCAAGACAAAAAGAAGCACAAAAAGATACCCAATAGACGTAACAATCAACAACGAAAAGACAGCGTTCCAAAAACACGTTCGACTACTAGGACTGACTATTGACAGTAACCTGGACTGGACACAACACATACATGAAGTATCCAAGAATTTAAACAGAACACTATTCGCCCTTAGGATACTACAGAAATATATTTGGAGAGAGGTCCTCAAGATAGTTTCTTGACCAATTTCCAGAGCCATGCAAAATTTTGCATAATGTTCTGGGGAGGAGGAAGTGATGTTAACAAAATTTTTAAAGTTCAGAAACAAGCCTTAAGAAAAATATAAAACTTGAAATATAAAGAGACATGTAGAGGAAAATTTAAAGCAGCATGTGTGTTAAAAATAACAGCATTATACGTATATGAAACACTAGTGTTTACCTTTAAATACAAAAATCTATTTGAAAGCATAGGAATGGTAATATAAATTTAAGAACTAATAACTATACAATACCTACACATAGATTAACAATGACCGAAAAGGGACCTCCAACTATATAACACACTACCGAAGAGAATAAAATGTACAACGAATTCTAATAAACTTAAACAGTATATACAGAATATATTAATTGATATGCAACCATACGATAGGGCCGAGTATTTCGCAAAAATAAAAGAAATAGAGAAATGATTTTTGATTATGACATAACTTCACTTAGTTCGTAAATATGTATAAACATGTAAATATGTATATATGTGTTGCAAGCTTACATAGGGAAATAAACGATTTTTGATTTGATTTTGACTAGATAATGATTTCAACAAATATCGAGTATGGTTGTCGCTAATTTGTTCACCCTGTATCTTCGAAACAGAAAGTTTTTCAGAAATAATCAAAGAACGAAATATTCTTAGAATAGATTAAGGAATAACCCCTTGAATTTTTGCGGCATGTTTACCAAACACCTTGTAGAATTTGTATCATTTTATGTATGAGATTTTGCTAGAAATATACAAATTATATAAATTGTATAATTGATTCGGGACATTATATTTTAGTTTGTGTGCGGAAATTGTGAACGAGAAGGTGAAATAAAACATCGTTTTCGAGTTAAATTAATTGAAATTTATAATAGATCGTGATTGAAATGGATAATTTTGCGCATAAATTTTTCAATTGCTGGTCGGTTCATTCACCGACCGAACTCATATTTTGCCCAAGAGCGGAAAAATATTGCAGCTCGTGATTTATTCACTCGGCCGGCCGTCAAAAATCGTCAATAATCAAACAGCTGCTGTTTCAACATATTTGCTAAAATCAAACACCAAATATGTCCAGTCCTAGTTTTATTTAGTTTGATCTTGTCTGGTATTGTCTAGCCTTGTCTGACTTTGTCTAACCTTGTCTGACCCTGATTGACCGTGTCTGGTCTTGTCTGATCTACTCTGCTCTTACCTGATATTGTCTAGTCCTGTCTGGTCTTGTCTCGTCTTGTCTGGTCTTGTCGTGTCTTATCTTGTTTTGTCTGCTCTTGTCTGGTCTTGTTTGCACTGCTCTTGTCTCCTCTTGTTTGCTCTTGGCTGCTCTTTCTTGATCATGTCGACTCTTGTCTGCTCTTGTCTGCACTTGTCTAGTCTTGTCTGGTATTGTTTGGTCTTGTTGGTTCACACAGAATGTGATCAACTCTATTTCTCTCCCAATTATTGATTTTATTCCTGTCTTTTATTCTTTTTGATTTGTTTGTTTCGTTTCTTGCAGTAACAAGTGGATCAGGACGGCGGAGGATCTGGAGCAGCCGGGCGAGTTCTGGTCTCACCTGAGCGTGAACAAGACGTCGCCGTTCGACCAGGGGGTGTTCACCTGCCAGGTTTTAGACGGCGGGATGCAAAGGTGCACTTCGCGGAGGGTACACGTGCTGACGCCGCCGCGCGTCTGGATCGAGCCCATGAGTCTAACAGTCAGAAAGGTAAGAAGATTTGTAAAATCGGTAGTTCATTAAATTGATAGCCTTGGCTTGATAGGCTTTGGGTCATAGAATTTTTGGATAGCCCTTGATTTATAGCTTTCATCATTGATGGCATTTTGGCATAGATGGCACAATCACCGTTCATTGATGGCATTTTGTTGATTGTTGTTGGTCGATAGCCATTGTATAGATTATAGCCTTTATCTATTGCCTTTGACAGATTGTCTTTGGTTGCTTACCTCTGGTTGATAATCTTTGGTTGACAGCTTTTGGTTGATAGCCTGTGGTTGATAGCCTTTGTTTAATAGCTTTTTTGATGATTGATGGCTTTTGCTTGATAGTCTTTGGTTGATAGCATTTCGTTGCTAGTCTTTGGTTATTAGTCTTTGGTTGATAGTAATTGCCTGTTGACCATTGATTGATGGAGTTTTGTTGGTAGTCTTTGGTTGTTAGGCTTTGGTTGATAGCCTTTGGTTACCTTAAATAGTCTGGTTAATAGCCTTCGGATTGTAGGCTTTGATTTATAGATTGTCTTCCGTTGATGGTCTTTGACCATGGTTTGATGCTTGATGGTCCTTAGTTGATAAACCTGTGGTTGTTAAACCTGTGCTTTAGTTGATTCGTCTTTACTTGATTAGCATTGGTTGTTGATTTTTGATTGATGGCCTTTGGTTGATAGTCTTTGGTTCACAGCCTTTATTGTCCATTGATTATAGCCTTTGTTGTCCATTGATTGATGCCTTTTAGTTGGTAGTCTTTAGTTTAGTTTAGTAGTTAGCTTTTGGTTGATAGCCTTTAGTTGTTGATCTTTGATAGCCTTAAATAGTTGATAGCTTAAGGATTGTAGGCTTTGATTTATAGATGGTCTTTGCTTAATGGTCTTTAGTTGATAACCTTTGGTTGTTGACTTTTGATTGACGGCCTTTGATTGATAGTCTTTGGTTCATAGCCTTTAGATTATAGCCTTTGATTGTTGATAGTCTTTGTTTTTTGACCATTGATTGATGCCTTTTAGTTGTTAGTCTTTAGTTTATAGCTTTTCTTGATAGCTTTAAGTTGTTGATATTTTATGGCATTAAATAGTCTTTGGTTGATAGCCTTCGGATTGTAGGTTTTGATTTATAAATTGTCTTTCGTTGAAAGTCTTTGGTTGATGGTCTTTAGTTGATAACTTTTGGTTGTTGACTTTTGATTGACGGCCTTTGCTTGATAGTCTTTGGTTCATAGTCTTTAGATTATAGCCTTTGGTTATTGATAGTCCTTCTTTGTTGACCATTGATTGATGGCTTTTTGTTGGTAGTCTTTGGTTGTTAGGCCTTGATTCATAGCCTTTGGTTGTTCATCTTTGATGGCCTTAAATAGTCTTTGGCTGACAGTCTTTGGTTTGTAGGCTTTGATTTATAGATTGTCTTTCGTTGATGGTTTTTGGTTGAGGTTTTTAGTTGATAACCTTTGGTTGTTGACTTTTGACTGACGGCTTTTGGTTGATAGACCATTGATTGATGGCTTTTGGTTGGTAGTCTTTGGTTGTTAGGTTTTGCTTGAATATAGCCTTTGATAGATAGTCTTAGTTTGATTGTCTTTGATGGTCTTTGCTTGATAACCTTTGGATGTTGACCTTTGATTGATAGCCTATGGTTAATATTCTGTGGTTGTTGGCGTTTGATTGATAGTCTTTGTTTGATGGTTTTTGCTAGATATCTTGACTTTGCTAGATATCTTTGCTAGATATCTTGATTGACGGCCTTTGGTTGATAGACCATTGATTGATGGCTTCTGGTTGGTAGTCTGGTTGTTAGGTTTTGCTTGATAGCATTTGGATTATAGCCTTTGGTAGATAGACTTAGTTTGATTGTCTTTGATGGTCTTTGCTTGATAACCTTTGGTTGTTGATCTTTGATTGATGGCCTTTGGTTTATAGTCTGTGCTTGTTAGCCTTTGGATTATAGCCTTTGATTATAGCCTGTTGCATTAAAAACGATTTGAAATTGGGAAGGGTGCTAGTATGTTCAGGACGCAAGCTAGCTTTGGAACACATCCTTTTGGAAACAACGCGGCCATTTTGGAAATCAATTTTGCTGAAAATTTGGCTGCGGTTTTCTTCGGTTTCAGGGCGAAAATTTTCGCATAAAGTGCTTCAGCGCGGCCAGCAGTATGGTCTTTGGTTGGTGGTCTTTGATTGATGATCTTTGGTTGATGGTCTTTGGTTGATCGCTTTTGGTTGATAGCGTTCGGTTAAAGGCCTTTGATTGCCTTCGATTGATTGCATTTGATTGATAGACTTTGAGTTTCTAATAAACAATTGGAATTGGGAGATAGGCTTTTTGGTCCTGACTTATTCAAATTTGGATTATCTCTGTTTAATTGGTAGCGGTTTTAGTTGACCGGTTTTAGAACAGGCTGATGATTATGGTTGATAGCCTTTGTCGAAGTTCAAAGTTTGTTTTGGAACAAACAGATTATGGTCAATAGCCTTTTTCGAAGCCTTCAAATTTGTTCGGAATTTTGCAATACAAACGATTTGATATTGGTCTACTAGCTCTCCTTAGTAGATCTAGGACGCATGTTAGTTTTGGATCAATAGCTTTGGAACGCATCGAATAGCCTTTTTCGAAATTCGAAAAGATTTGTTAAGAATCTTGCAATACAAACAATTTGAAACTGGGAGGAGTGCTAAAAGGTCCAGGACGCAAGCTAGTTTTGGATTAATAGCTTTGGAATGCATAGCTTGTGGTCTATGGCCTTTTTGGAAATCAATTTTGCTGAAAATTTCGCTCCGGTTTTCTTTGCTTTCAGAGCAAAAATTTTCGCATAAAATGCTTCAGCGCGGCCAGCGACAACCAGCGCACCAAGTACACGTACAGCTATTGCTTCCGACTGATAGTCTATAATTGTCTTTGTTTGTTTGTCTTTGCTTGTTAACCTTTGGTTGTTGACCGTTGATTCATGGCATTTCGTTGATGACATTTCGTTGTTAGTCTTAGTTTGATAGCCTTTGGATTATTAGCTTTGACTGATTGTCTTTGCTCGACGATCTTTCGTTGATGGTCTTTGGTTACTTTTCGTGTCCGGTGATTTCCGGTGGTGGAAGGAGTTGCCACTGTCTGGTGGAACAGTGTTACCAGGGAGCGCCGGCATGTTCTACATATACAGGAGAAAATGCACGCGTGGAGGCTCCTTCTGTGCTCCCCATGGTCTTTGGTTGATACTCTTTGATTGATGGTCTTTGATTGATGAACTTTGGTTGATGCTCTTTTGTTGATAGCTTTTGGTTGATAG
Organism: Phosphuga atrata; assembly: GCA_944588485.1. Classification (NCBI taxonomy): domain Eukaryota; kingdom Metazoa; phylum Arthropoda; class Insecta; order Coleoptera; family Silphidae; genus Phosphuga; species Phosphuga atrata. The sequence goes on along the minus strand of OX155902.1, from coordinate 57,363,760 downwards.
CCTTCGGTTAAAGCCCATTGATTGCCTTCGATTGATTGCATTCGATTGATAGACTTTGAGTTTCTAATAAACAATTGGAATTAGGAGATAGGCTTTTTGGTCCTGACTTATCCTAATTTGGATTATCTCTGTTTAATTGGTAGCGGTTATAGTTGACCAGTTTTAGAACAAACTAATTTTGGTTGATAGCCTTTGTCGAAGTTGGAAGTTAGTTTTAGAACAAACTGATTTATGGTTGATAGCCTTTTTCGAAGTCAAATTTGTAAAGAATTTTGCAATACAAACGATTTGAAATTGGAAGGAGAGCTAGTAAATTCAGGACGCAAGCTAGCTTTGGAACACATCCCTTGAGGTCTATGGCCTTTTTGGAAATCAATTTTGCTGAAAGTTTGGCTCCGGTTTTCTTCAGTTTCACGGCGAAAATTTTTGCATAAAGTGCTTCAGCGCGGCCAGCAGTATGATCTTTGGTTGATGGTCTTTGATTGATGATCTTTGCTTAATGGTCTTTGATTGATGATCTTTGGTTAATGGTCTTTTGTTGACAGCTTTTGGTTGATAGCCTTCGCTTAAAGTCCTTTGATTGCCTTCGATTGATTGCGTTCGATTGATAGACTTTAAGTTTCTAATAAACAATTGGAATTGGGAGATAGGCTTTTTGGTCCTGACTTATCCTAATTTGGATTATCTCCGTTTAATTGGTAGCGGTTTTCGACGACCAGATTTAGAACAGACTGATTATGGTTGATAGCCTTTGTCGAAGTCGTATGTTTGTTTTGGAACAAATTGATTATGGTCGATAGCCTTTTTCGAAGCCTTCAAATTTGTTCAGAATTTTGCAATACAAACGATTTGAAATTGGGAGGAGAGCTAGTAGATCCAGGACGCAAGTTAGTTTTTGATCAAAAGCTTTGGAACGCTACATATACAGGATACATGTTCTACATATACAGGAGAAAATGCACGCGTGGAGGCTTCTTCTGTGCTCCCCATGGTCTTTTTTGATAGTCTTTGATTGATGGTCTTTGATTGATGGAGTATTGTCTTTTTGGAAATCTAATTTGCTAAAAATTCTGCTCCGGTTTTCTTCGCTTTCAGGGCGAAAATTTCCGCATAAAGTGCTTCAGCGTGGCCAGCGACAACCAGCGTACCAAGTATACCTACAGCTGGACCAAGAACAAAGAACTGCTGCCCATCAAGACCGACACCGAACACTACGAGGTCCTCTACCCCATGGGCAGCATCCTCCAAGTCTCATCCATAAACGTAAGCAAACGAAAATCTTCTTCCATCAATTCTTGTCTTCCAAAATATCTCTTCTTCTTCCAAAATCTTTCCAAATCTTCTTCCAAATCTTCCAAAATCTTTCCAAATCTTCCAAAATATTTCCAAATCTTCCAAAATCTTTCCAAATCTTCTTCCAAATAATAGTTAAATCTTAATTTCCATCAAACTGGGCAAAGAGATTTAGAAGAAAATAAAATCATGTTCGCAAATTCCCAGTTTTTGCATTTACTGGTAGAAGCCGATGTCATATAGCTGTCTGATACTATCTTTGTTTTGTTTCTTTAATTGTTAGAAATCGACGTCGTTTAGTTGTTTGGTGCAGGATTCGGCGGTGTGGGCCGAGCAGAGCATCCTGGTGGACGTGATCGACAGCGAGCTGATCAAGACGTGCGCCGGCGAGGAAAAGTTGCGGCTGCTGTGGCCCGAAACGGCGCCCGGCACGGAGAGCCTGCAGGAGTGCCCTCCCGGGCACGTGGGCGTTGCGCGCCGCGCCTGCAACCTCCGCGACACCGGTCAGCCCACCTGGTACCTGCCCGACTTCGCCGCCTGCACCGCCAACAGCCTCCTCCAGCTCAACAATCAAGTAAGTCAAGAATTAAAAGAATAGACAAGATGAGACAGGACAAAGGTCGATTCCCATATACGCGACACTCAACTACGCGACGTCGACATCGTCTCTCAAATAATGATTACATTGTTTTAAATGGGCACGTCGCCTAGCTGTCGCGTAGCCATAGTGAGAACGTGCCCATTTAAAACAATGTAATCATTATTTGACAGGCGATGTCGCGTGAGGTCGCGTAGTTGAGTGTCGCGAATATGAAAATCGGCCTTTAGACAAGACTAGACAAGTTTGGATGAGATTAAACAAGATTACACTTCGTCGTTTGAAGCACTAACAGCCCTCCTCTACCTCAATCATCTAGTGAGTCCAAGATCAATGAAATTTGTAGAAATTAGACAAGACGAGATCAAAGAAGACTAGACAAGATTAGATAAGATTAGACAAGATTAGACAAAAATTAATTTAGTCAAAACCAGACACGACTAGACAGTGCTAACCATTCGTGTGATTATTTAGTTTCAGAAAATTGGGTTGGGTTATGGGTCGGGCGATCCTCTGCAGATTTTGGCGGGCTACCGGGAGTACGTGCAGAACGTGAAAATCGAGCTGTTGCCGGGTGAAGGTTCGCGAATACTGAAGCTCGTCGCCGACGTGGTTTCCTACATGCGCGACTCAATTTCTTTCGAGGTTCGAAACACCGTCCTGGACATTGTAGACCACATCCTCCAGAGGAAGTTGTCACTGATCAACCAAACGGTAAGTTGAGATGAAAGTAAGGATAGATGGATCAGACTGAACAAGACTACAGTCCATTTTTTTTAAGAATGCAGTACAGGGAACATAGGGTTTATTTGACCTTGTTCTCTGATTGGCTTAAATCGAGGAGAAGTTCAGACCGACGATATTTACTTCTCCATCTCAACCTCTTTTCTCTCTTTCTATTCACATAGATTTGCAGCTGTTAGGCAATGGCTGCCGTGTCAATTCACAAATATCATCTGATCTGTTTGTATCATTTCAATTTTTTGCGTTTTTTCTCCATTTATTTGTTTGTATTTTATTACTATTGTTGCCATTTGGAGTATTTTATCAATAATAACAACATATTCAATGAAACCATTAATAAATAACCAATTTTATATTCAAGTAACTATATTTGAATTTAGCGACAAATTTTGTATCTAGATTGAACATTTGTCATAGTGTAAATCAGGTTTCTAGTTACTGCATTCTTAAAACAAATGGACTATAGAAAGGAAATATTAGAGGGACTAAACGGATTAGACTGGCAAGATTGGTCAGATTGGATTAGACTGGCAAGGCTATGTAGACAAAATTAAACTGTGGCGCCTAGACTAGCCAGTGAATTCATGCGAAATTCTTCGTAACAATGTTTGCATGCGAGTTTCACAAATGTGTTTTGAGACGACGCTTTCAGGCGGTCCATTATGATTTTAGCGCGCGGCGCGCTTAATGGTATTAGCATTACGTTCAGTCGTTATCGTAACACTCCAGCCTTCCAGATCATTTAGATAGAGTCGGCGGCAGTCGTCGAGTGCACGTTAAGGAATATCGCCGGCAAGCACGCAAGCTCAGGTCCACGCACATTTTCATGCATATTCCTCACGCGCTTTCCCACACTCCATCACACGCTTAATTACATTCTTTAGCGGCTACTGTATTCTACTACTAGAAACATTACATTCAAATTAGATTAAATATACTAGATTAGATGCCTTAGTATAGATATACTAGACTAGATATCTTCCTGTTTTGCTACAGTCCTGGTGGACTAGACTAAATATACTAGATTATATATATATATATATATATATATATATATATATATATATATATATATATATATATATATATACACTGCCGAGCATAAAATTAGGGTCACTCTGTAATTTGAAGTTATTTAAAAAAAAATTAGTTTTTTACGTGTTTTTTCGGTTGTAACAGTTTACTAACTGATTGCTTGAATAAAACAAAAGGTTTTTCTTTTTCAAAGTTTATTGAAAGTAATGAAAATGAACAATTTTAACTTGATATGCTAAGTAATGAAAATGAACAAGTTTACTTTGATATGTTTTTGTTGAAACAAAAGAAAGTTTAAGGACAGCATAGCATTTGTTTCTGTGGTGTCGTCTGTCTGTTGTGAATTGTTGTCATTGTTAGTGTTTTGCAATGAGCATAAATCCCGTTGTTGCGCCACAAATTGTGGCGACTTTAGAAGACGGTCGCGTTCAGCGCGCAAGCTGCAAGAAAGGTTGGTGTAAGTCTCTCGAGTGTACAACGAGTATGGCGGCGGTTGGAAGAGACAGGTCTGCTCACTCGAGGACCTTGTTCAGGCCGAGGCAAAACTCCAACAGCTAAGGATGACCGCTATCTCGTTTCTAGTGCTTTGAGAAACATGCGTCACAGCAGTTTCCCTTCGAAATCACCTGCAAGAAGTGAGAAATGTAAACATAAGTGAGTGGGCAGTTAGGAGACGACTTTATGCTGTTGGATTATCTTCTCGAACTAGAGCTACTGGACCGCCGCTTTCCCGTGCACACCGGATTGCGAGGTTGAATTTTGCACGAGAACACTTGACTTGGACAATAGCGCATTGGAGACGCGTATTGTTTTTCGATGAACGGCAATTCTGTCTTACGGGCTCAGTTAGACATGTAAGAGTGTGGTGACGATAAGGCGAGAGATATGCTCAAGCGTGTAATGCCGAGCGACTACCATTTGGCGGAGGATCACTTATGGCATAAGGAGGCATATCTTTTGACACTCGCACGGAGTTAGTCTTTATCGAGAATGGGACGTTGACTGTGCATAGGTATCTGACAGAGGTTCTAGAAGACCATGTTTTACCATTCATGGTTATTCTTGGAGACGACGCAACATTTATGCATGATAACGCACGGCCCTATACTGCTCGGATAGTTACTGAGTCTCTTGACGAGTGTGAAATCACGCGATTTGTTTTCCCCAGCTCGCAGTCCAGATTTAAATCCAATTGACCATATTTGGTATGACATGGGAAAACTTTTACGGAGACATGTGCCGGCCCCCAGAAATTCTAGGGAGCTTCGCGACATACTGGTGCAAGAATGGGACAATCTTCCGCAGAACGTGATCCAAAATCTAATCCAGAGCATGACACGTCGTTTGCAAGCTGTTGTCACTGCCAGAGGAGGGAATACCCACTACTGAAGTCCTTAACCATTCTTTTGTTTCAACAAAAGCATATAAATGTTATTATATATACAATATATATATATATATATATATATATATATATATATATATATATATATATATATATGTATATATATATATATATATATATATATATATATATATATATATATATGTATATATATATATATATATATATATATATATATATATATATGTGTGTGTGTTGTATTGTTTTCTCGGGGATTCCGCGTTGATGCTGAGGGTTGGCTCTGAAAAGAACCGGATTCTCGACGTTTCGGCGAACTAACATTCGCCATTCTCAAGAGATATATGCGTCCTTTGCTACAGCCCTGGTGGATTAGACTAAATATATTAGATTACATGTATGTATTAGTCTAGATATACTAGACAAAATATCTTGTTGTGGTGCTACGGTCCTGCTGGAGTAGACTAAATATACTGGATTAGATGTATTTGTCTAGATATACTAGACTAGATATACTGGATTAGATAAATTTACTGGATTAGATGTATTAGTCTAGATATACCAGACTAGATATTGCGGTGCTACAGTCCTGGTGGACTAGACTAAATATACTGGCTTAGATATATTACTCTAAATATCTTCCTGTTTTGCTACAGTCCTGGTGGAATAGACTAAATATACTAGATTAGATGTATTAGTCTAGATATACTAGACTAGATATCTTGCTGTGGTGCTACAGTCCTGGTGGACGAGACTAAATATACTGGATTAGATGTATTAGTGTAGATATACTAGACTAGATATCTTCCTGTTTTGCTACAGTCTTGGTGGACTAGACTAAATATTCTAGATTATATGTATTAGTCTAGATATACGAGACTAGATATTTTTCTGTGTTGCTACTGTCCTGGTGGACTAGACTAAATATACTGGAATAGATGTATTAGTCTAGATATACTAGACTTGATATCTTGCTGCGGTGCTACAGTCCTGATGGACTAGACTAAATAACTGGATTAGATATATTACTCTTGATATCTTCCTGTTTTGCTACAGTCCTGGTGGACTGGACTAAATATACTAGATTATATGTATTAGTCTAGATATACTAGACTACATATCTTGCTGTGGTGCTACCGTCCTGGTGTACTAGATTAAATATACTGGATTAGATGTATTAGTCTAGATATAGTAGACTAGATATATTACACTAGATATCTTCCTGTTTTGCTACAGTCCTGGTGGACTACAGTAAATATACTAGATTAGATGTATTAGTCTAGAAATCCTGTTTTAGGAATATCTCTAGAAATCCTGTTTTGCTACAGTCCTGATGGACTAGACTAAATATACTAGATTAGATGTATTTGTCTAGATATACTAGACTAGATATCTTGCTGTGGTGCCACAGTCCTAGTGGACTAGACTAAATATACTGGATTAGATATATTACTCTAGATATCTTCCTGTTTTGCTACAGCCCTGGTGGAATAGACTAAATATACTAGATTAGATGTATTAGTCTAGATATACTAGACTAGATATCTTGCTGTGGTGCCACAGTCCTAGTGGACTAGACTAAATATACTGGCTTAGATATATTACTCTAAATATCTTCCTGTTTTGCTACAGTCCTGGTGGAATAGACTAAATATACTAGATTAGATGTAGTAGTCTAGATATACTAGACTAGATATCTTGCTGTAATGCTACAGTCCTGGTGGACGAGACTAAATATACTGGATTGGATGTATTAGTGTAGATATACTAGACTAGATATCTTCCTGTTTTGCTACAGTCTTGGTGGACTAGACTAAATATTCTAGATTATATGTATTAGTCTAGATATACTAGACTAGATATTTTTCTGTGTTGCTACTGTCCTGGTGGACTAGACTAAATATACTGGATTTGATGTATTAGTCTAGATATACTAGACTTGATATCGTGCTGCGGTGCTACAGTCCTGATGGACTAGACTAAATAACTGGATTAGATATATTACTCTAGATATCTTCCTGTTTTGCTACAGTACTGGTGGACTGGACTAAATATACTAGATTATATGTATTAGTCTAGATATACTAAACTAGATATGTTGCTGTGGTGCTACCGTCCTGGTGTACTAGATTAAATATACTGGATTATATGTATTAGTCTAGATATAGTAGACTAGATATATTACACTGGATATCTTCCTGTTTTGCTACATTCTTGGTGGACTAGACTAAATATACTAGATTAGATGTATTAGTCTAGATATACTAGACCAGATATCTTGCTGTGGTGCTACAGTCCTGGTGAACTAGACTAAATATACTGGATTAGATATATTCGTCTAGATATAGTAGACTAGATATCTTGCTGTGGTGCTACAGTAATGGTGGACTAGACTAAATATACTGGATTAGATGTATTAGTCCAGATATACTAGACTAGATATATTGCTGTGGTGCTACATTCCTGGTGGACTAGACTAAATATACTGGATTAGATGTATTAGTCTAGATATACTAGACTTGATATCTTGCTGCTGTGCTACAGTGCTAATGTACTAGACATAATATACTGGATTGGATATATTACTCTAGATATCTTCCTGTTCTGCTACAGTCCTGGTGGACTAGACTAAATATACTAGATTAGATGTAATAGTCTAGATATACTAGACTAGATATATTACACTACATATCTTTCGGTGGTGGAATAGTTAGATGTATTAGTCTAGATCAGGGGTTCCCAAAGTGCGGCCCGCAAAGCTCGAGAATGCGGCCCGCGATATTTATACCATATATTATATTTTTATTAAAAAAGAAATAAGTAAATAGTAAAATAATAATAAATATTACAAGTAAGATATAATGAAATATTTTCATATTTTAAAAAAATTCTTACAAAGCTTTAACCATAAGCGTTTGTATTAATAAAATATTGTTTAGTTTATATTTAAAAAAAATATTTTAGTATGCCTAGTCTAGTTATTATACAATTTTACAGAAATATGATATAGTAGTCTCATATAGATACGGAACTGTTAATCATTTAAGACATGCAATTTTAATTGATAGAATTACAGAAAAATATCGATGCTAAGAATTCTTATCAGAAAAATTCTTTAATCGATTTTTATAAAGAATTATCATGCCTGAATTATCCGAAATAGGAAAACATGCTCAACAAATGTTTCCATTATTTGAGAGCACATATATTTGCGAAAAAACTTTTTCTATACTAATAAAAAACAATAAGAAACAGTTGAATGTATTTAAAAAAAAACGTGGTTATTGTTTTGATTATATTCCGTTGTTTTTTTTGGCCCGCCAAAAAACCCTGGTCTAGATATACTAAACTAAATATATCAGACTAGATATCTTCCTGTGCTACAGTCCTAGTGGGCTCTGATGACGACCTCCTGCCTACACTTGCTCTTGATGTCTAGATCTTAGTCCCACGTGTAGAGAGCCCTTGCAGTTTTTAACGTGGGTGGATTATTTAGGCGAAGTTTTTTCTTGGTAGATTACAGTGAATGCCTTGCCAGAGCCGAGCACAGGAGGACGGTGACTTATTTTCATACTCGTGCCCTAGGGATTCGATCCTGGGAGTTATAGCTTAGTAATCCGACATCTTGACTTCTAGGCCACCACCGCCTTAATTAGACTAGATATACTAGACTAGATATACGAGACTGGATGTACTAGATTAAATGTGCTAGACTGAATATACTAGACTTGATATCCAAAATTACTATACTATACTAGATATTCTGGATTACTATACTAGATTAGACTAGAAAGACTGAATATACTAGACTAGATATACTACACCTTTTCCAATTGTAATTCAGAAAGCGTCAATTGTAATTCAGGTTGGTCAATTGTAATTCAGAAAACGTAAATTGTAATTCAGAAATAAAACAAGTTTTATTAGCTATTAATTTTTATTTTATTATATCAAAAAATTGCGATGAAGATCGAAGTATATTGTAGTACATAGTATTTCGTAGTATTTTTTTAAATAAATCATCGACTGGTCGCCATGTCATTCACTGCCAAGGCAGTAGCTTGGTGAACTGTACAGTACAATACACGAGCGCAATCACCCCCAGTTATGGTGTTCGTTGCATGATCTGTAATATCTTCCAAGTATATCAATCTTTGTTCCATTACGCCAGGACCTGCTACGTTTGGGACACGAATGTTGCTTTTGGCATAGGCTTTTACTTTAGACCAAATATTCTTAATGGGATTTAGCATCATAGAGTAGGGTCATAGCTGGCGTATCATCGATTACTCTTTCTAGCTTTGAATGAAAAGGTGCGTTGTCCGCAACAATCATCAAATCTTCCAGTTGATTTCCCATATCTTGCCACTTTTGCATTAAAATAACTACCCAATCATTTGCAAACTGGGCAGTAAATGAACCCCTTCTGCATTCCATGTATACTGTTCCCGTAGTTGAAATTGCTCCAATTAAATGAATTTTAGGACATCTTGATGCTGGAAGATGTTGTACTGCTATTTAGCCAACTCTTGCACGGCCTCTCGTTCGACTACAAAACAAATTAAAATGTGTCTCATCCATCCAAACAATTTGTTTCCCCACTGCTGTATGTACTGGTTCAAGGATTGAACGTATTCAGCTCGTTTTGTTTTGTTCGCCTCAGAAATCATTGTAACAGGTTCAACATGTACTTCTTTTATATACACACCTTAACAGTCGGCCTTCTAAGTAATTACCTACGGTTGACACAGATAACAATTTGTTGAAATTATTCATAACCTTTTCGTTTAATTGCTTTAAAGTTATGGTACAGTCAGTCTTCTTCTATCCACAAAACCATCAAATTATTTTGATCATCACCACCTTTGGCAACATTTTATGAATCCCAGAATAGATCCAATAATACGAGGTCTTATATTTAATTTCTAGCGTTGCAGCCAAAGCTATCCAATCATCACCTCTGTTAGCACAATTTACTATCCTTTCACGGTCTTTTACGCTATTTTTTTGTATTTTTTTCTTTTAGTTACTTCCTTTCCTATCATTATTGATCATAACAAATTGTTATCATTATCGTACTACTGGATTCCTGGTCATTACAGATTGGCAAATTGCGCAATTTTCCTTATGATAAAAATTGAGTTTTTAAATGTTTAAACTTTTAAATTAATTGTGTTACATTGTTATATAAATGAATTATTAATAGGGTATTTTTAATTATTAATTATTTCTGAATTACAATTGACGTTTTCTGACTTACAATTGACGTTTTCTGAATAACAATTAACTAATCTGAATTACAATTGACGCTTTCTAAATTACAATTGAGGTTTTCTGAATTAAAATTGACGTTTTCTGAAATTACAATTGGAAAAGGTGTAGAGTTCTAACCTGACCTTAATTAACCCATTTAACGAATCCGTTTCTGAGTGTAATTGCAGTAGAACTTTTCATAGTTGAATTTTTTTTGTGCGGATGTGTCAATTTCCGCCATGTTTTTCGGGCACTTTTTGACGTATAACCAGTGCAAATAACAAATTAAGTCCTTTATTTAACCTAATCCTTTTTATCTAGTAATCTATGTTGATATGACCTAACCTGACCTTAATTAACCAATTAAACGAATCCGTTTCTGAGTGTAATTGCAATGGACCTTTTCATAGTTGAAATATTTTTGTGCGGATGTATCAATTTCCGCCATGTTTTCGGGCACTTTTTGACCTATAACCAGTAAAAATAACAAAATGTGCAACTTTCATATTCCCGCCTTTTAAACATGGCGGACGCGCATGCGCTTAACTAACCGTAAAAAGGTCTATTTATTAACATTGCAACATTTGTTAACTGTTAAATGTATAGATCACATTTAACGGTTAACAAATGTTGCAAAAAATAGACCTTTTTAGGGTTAGTTAAGCGCATGCGCGTCCGCCATGCTTAAAAGGCGGGAATATGAAAGTTTTACGGTAAATACATTTGTGCTAATATTTCCTTTGTGGGTTTTTCCTTTGTTTGCAGCAAGTGATTTTGTTGCAACAAGTCGTGAAGGAACAGAGCTTGGTGTTCCGGTCGAGTTTCCACCGATCGCTCGCCACCATCGACGTCACCTTGACTCACCCCGACAAGTTGAGCTTCCACGTGCCGCTTCCGACCAAAAGGTAAGAAAATGGAAAATATATCCTTTTTCTTTCACGCAAATCGGGGATTTGGGGCGTTTGTTTTTTGCGAACGGTAAAATAAAGATTGGAAAAGTTGGTCGGTAACTAAGTTGCTTGAAGTTGCATAAACATTTATTGCAAAAACTAAGCAAAATTTTGCAAAACGTTTCGAATAAAACTTATAGAGAATTAGATTTTCTATAAGAAACCTCGTTATCTAGTGATTTTTTGTCTGACACGTTGGTAGTAACTCATTTTAAGTTGATTTATATTTTTGCTTCATATTTGTTTGTCATAAACATGCGATAATATCTCGAAAACTAAGCGAAGTTTTGCAAAATGTTCCTAATAAAAATTGTAGATAATTATATTTTCTATAAGAAACCTTATTATCTAGGGATTTTTAGCCTGTCAAGTTGGTAGTAATCAAGCTTGAAACAAAATCAAATTTTAGTTTTTGTTTTACATTTTTTTGTCTTAAATATGCGAAAATAACTCGAAAACTTAGCGAAATTTTCCAAAATGTTTCGAATAAAATTTGTAGACAATTAAATTTTCTATAAGGAACCTTATTATCTAGTGATTTTTAGCCTGTCAATTTGGGAAAAATCTTGAACAAAAATCAATTTTTTGTTTTTGTTTTACATTTTTTGTCTTAAATATGCGAAAATAACTCGAAAAGTAAGCGAAATTTTGCAAAATGTTTGGAATAAAACTTGTAACGAATTCGATTTTCTATAAGAAACCTCGTTATCTAGTGATTTTTAGTTAGTCATGTTAGTAGTAACTAACTTTGTAACTTTGGAACTTTGTAACTAACTTTGTAAGTCAAATTTTGTTTTTGTTTTACATTTTCTTGTATTAAACAAGCGAAAATAACTGAAAAACTAAGCAAAATGTTTCGAATAAAACTTGAAGAGAATTAGATTTTCTACAAGAAAACTTATTATCTAGTGATTTTTAGACTGTCATGTTGGTAGTAAACAACCTTGAAACAAAGTCCAATGTTATTTGTATACACCACCGCTTCACAAAAAATAAACCATTTAAAAGTGTGATAAAGAAAGTATACTCAACATGATCAACTCTATGAACGACCTAAACCTTTCTCTTGATTTGTAAGAAACTCAAAGCTGGAATATACATAAAGCTTACATAAATACAAAGCTGCAAATTTGTTCACTAAGTATCACCCACCAAAAGCTAAATATAATAAAATGTTATATGAATGGAACACAAACAAAAAAACGTCTTTTTTCAGTAAATCGGGGCTCGTGGAAAACTAGGGGACATTATAACCTTATAATGACTAAACGAGACCTTTTGTGTATTGTTTTTTAAACATATGTAATATACCTTATGTCTACTGTATTATATTTATATTTAATAATAATAATAATAATAAAGGCCTTTATTCGTAATAAACAAAAAAATATCAATAAAACATGCAATCCATTGGGCGAGGTTCAGTTCGCCCTGCCTACAATAATAGTAGACAAGACGTCTGTTCAACTAACCCAAATAATTAAACTAAAAATAGCCAAAATAATGACAATGATAACATAATAATAACATAACATAGAAGTAATAACATAATAATAACATAACGAGAACATTAAATTATATTGTGAAAAAATTGTATTATATAATGTAAAGAGACGAATTTTTTTATTGAAAGAAAATGCTAACCAATCCAAATAATTACTACAACTTTCCTGAATATAGTCCATTTACAATTAGTTACTCACACAATTATTATAAATAAGTTTCTTAAAGCTAGGTCCGGACAAGCTAAGGATATTATTAGAAAATTTATTTAACATATTAGCAATGCTATACGAGAAAGAGCGCTGAAATAATTGTGTTTTATGCAGTGGTATTGTAAGCTTACCCTTAAACCTAATATTAATGTTATGCACATCTGTACGAAATCTAATTTTCTTGTATAGGTATATGGGAAATTTATTTTTTATTATTGCGTGGTAGTGGCAAATCGTGTGCATATAACGTCTTTGGCCCATGCTTAACCAACTGTTATCTTTAATTTTATACGTGATACGATCGTATCTGTGTATGCCAAATATGAAACGCAAGCAAGAATTTTGGACTTTTTGAATACGTTTTGAATCCGTCTCAGTTCAACATGGTCCATAAACGGCATCACAGTAATTAAAGTATGATAGTACAAGTGCATCACATAACAACGATTTAACATTTGTGTTAAGCACATGTCTATTTTGATAAATTAGCTTTAAACTGGAATAAGCTTTTTGAATACATTTGTTTACATGAGTTGAAAACCTTAGATTATTGTCAATGTAAAGACCTAAATTTTTCACCACAGAACTAAAATGAATATTGTGGCCATGAACATTAATTTGATGACTATATTGCTCAATAAATCGGTGTTTTTCCAATTTTCCTCCAAATACCATGGCAACTGTTTTGTTATAATTTAATTTTAAACAATGATCATTACTAAATTCCAAAACATTTATTAAGTCAAAATTTATTGCGGTGACTGCTTGCGAAGATTCGTCTGGATAAAAGGATATATACATTTGAGTGTCATCAGCATAGAAATGACTACTACAAGAAAGAAAGGCTAATGGAAAATGCGAAAAACTTCATTTATTTAACAATAAATGCTAATAATAATAATAATAATTTGTGTTTTAAGCTTCATGTCTTAAACTTGCGAAAATAACTCGCAAACTGAGCAAATTTTTGCAAAATATTTCGAATAAAACTTGAGGAGAATTAGATTATCTATAAGAAACCTTATTATCTAGTGATTTTTAGCCTGTCAAGTTGGTAGTAAACAACCTCTGAAACTAAGTCCAATGTTATTTGTGTTTTAAACTTCATGTCTTAGACATGTGAAAATAATTCGAAAACTAAGCGAAATTTTGCAAAATGTTTCGAATAAAACTTGAACAGAATTAGATTTTCTATAAGAAACCTAGTTATCTAGTGATTTTTAGCCTGTCAAGTTGGTAGTAAACAACCTTTGAAACTAAGTCCAATGTTATTTGTGTTTTAAACTTCATGTCTTAGACATGCGAAAATAACTCGCAAACTGTGCGAAATTTTGCAAAATATTTCGAATAAAACTAAATGAGAAAAACTAATGACTAAACGAGACCTTTTGTTCATTGTTTTTTAAACATATGTAATATACCTTATGTCTACTGTATTATATTTATACTTTACAATAAATGCTAATAATAATAATTTGTGTTTTAAGCTTCATGTCTTAAACATGCGAAAATAACTCGCAAACTTAGCAAATTTTTGCAAAATATTTCGAATAAAAATTGAGGAAAATTAGATTTTCTATAAGAAACCTTGTTATCTAGTGATTTTTAGTTTGCCATGTTGGTAGTAAACAACCTTGAAACAAAGTCCAATATTGTTTGTATTTTAAACTTCATGTCTTAAACATGGGCAAATAACTCGGCAAACTCTGCAAAATCTTTCCAATAAAACTTGAAGAGAATTATATTTCCTATAATAATCCTTAGGTAAAGGTTATTATCCTATAATAAACCTTAGGTATAGGCCACCACCGCTACATTTTTAAAAGCTGCCAATCTACACCTAATTTTTTTTATGATAAATCATTAAATAAAACATTTTATTTAATGTTGGTTATTATTATCCCTATTGTTTATCATTTTTTTATATATTATTGGTAATGGGAGACAAAGTTCTTATGTAATTTTAATAATTTATTTGGCTTACTAGTTTCGATGTGAAAACTAACATCTTAATCATAGGCTAAAAATTACAAAAATAAAATTAATTACAAATTATAATTAAAACATTAATAAGACATACCTCTAAATTGTTTCTATTAAATTAAAAATTATTATGTTTTATGATGTAATAAAATTATTATGATATTATAAATGAATAAATAAATTTTGAATCAAATTTGATGTTTAAATAAATAAACAAATTAACATAAGTTAATAATTTTTATAAACAAAAATATTTATATTTTGTTTAAATTGACAAATCAATACAAAATACATAGGGGAACCCGAGGCAGAACGGGGTACCAAGTTGAAAATACGTTTTTAAAATATGAAAGGGTTAATTAAGAGAGAATAAAATTTTTCTATGAACAGATTATAATATAATAATCTCAAAAATATAATGATATTGTAAGAAAAGAAAAAAACAATATATTTTTTTTCAAAAATAGAAAAATATGTCATTTGCCCCGTTCTGTCCCAGAACGGGGTGGTAAGGAAAAGTAATTATAAAATCTTATAAAACTAGTGGAAATGCAGAAACAAAAGTTTGCTCTATTTAGGTATTTAGTTTTAAGTGCCCATAAAGGCACTTTGCTTTGGTTATTCTCTCTTCAGCTCCTTATTTTTTCCACTTATCTTCAGGCACTTTCCTTTGGTAATTACATTCTTAATTTTATTCTCTTTCTTAAATAGTTTTTTTCTTGCTCTCTCTTCTTTGGCTAACTTTTTCCCGTCGTTATCCTTAATAGTGCCTTCTAACTCTTTTTTGTATGGGGAATCTGTTAAGACAGCGGTCTTCCCCCTCTTCCGATTCTTCCTATTCGAGCTTTCTTTAACTTTTGGAATTGGCATAAGAATTTCAGGTGAAACATGAAATGAAAAGGTCATGTTAGATGTTGTCATCCAAGAGCACCCAGGAGTGGCAAGACTTGACTCATTAAATCGCACCGTCTTAGCCCGCGTGTCATCATTAGAGTTGGCTGAATTCTCGTCAGCCGGTGTGCTACACGAAGGCAATTCTGACTGTTCGGCTCCAGAAACGATTACCTCTTCACTTGAAGGACTACTAAGTCTGATGTCAGTTGTGCTTGCTGGGAGAAATTCGGCGTCGGTGAATATGGATTGGTCAGTTGGCCATATTCCTGTAGCTTTGAAACCATTGATAGCTGTTTTCACTGTTGCGCTTTGGATAGAAGCTGAACCAAAAAGCGTTGATATTTGAAATAGAGTTACGGCTTTCCCCGGGTTGCTTCGTAGCCATTTTCGAAGCCCATTGCTGTAATGAAGACTTAAAGGCTTCATAAAAGAAACATCAAGAATCCTGTGAGAGCAATGTGGTGGTAGACATAGCAACGAAACGCCACTCTCCCTCGCGTAGTCTATAACTTTAAGGTTCTTGGTATGTGTTGAATGGCCATCTAATATAAGAAGAACCGGGTAATCTTTTGATGCCTTAGAAAATTCCACAAATTTTCGAAACCATATGAGAAATAACTCAGCAGTCATCCATCTAGTGCTATACACCTCAGCCCAACCTCCTGGTGATAATCCTAATTCAAATCCTTTCTGCTTCTTCTTTCGAGGAAAAATAAGCATTGGGGGCATGTAATTACCTACCGCTTGCCGACATACAAATAAGGCAGGTTACTGTTTCGCCCCTTTCTGCGGATGTTAACGATCCGACTTGACGTTTCCCCTTGCAAGCTATGATCTTTGATTGATTTTTGGGGTTCACTGAAACACCCGTTTCATCGCAATTAAATATTTGACAAGCCGTTAGTTTGAACTTGTCAACTAAATTCGTTAGTAAAGAAAAAAAAATTAATTTTTAAAAAACAGATAAAGTAGGATGTCGCTTAAGGAATCCATTGGCCCAATCTTGGCCTGCGATTCCATTTTGAAATCTATGACCAATGCCATTTCTTATAGCCAACTCATAAGTTAAACTACGCAAGTCTTTCATTGTTAAACGGAATAATCTAGCCTCCATTGTTTTTAAGTAGTTAACGAGCTCAAGTTCCTGCTCTTCTGTAAATATGTTTTTAAATTTCCCAGCCATTTTATCAATTTTATAGTACCATGGGGTTTTCCCTTCTTTTTTTAACGTATCTTTCCAGAGTAGACTGGGGAACATCAAATTGGTTCGAAGCCTTCAAATACCCAGATTGGCCAGAAATAACCGTCTCGATAGCATTATTCATTTCCTCGATTGACCATGATTGCCTAGTTGTTTTTTTCTTATAATTTCGAACCATCTGAAATTTGAAATCGAAAGAATAAGGTACCCCATTTCGCCCCACCCGTTCCGCCCCGGGAACACGATTGAGGTTAGGGAGTTCAAGTAACTCGAGGAAGATACGTAAACAAACATTTAACTACACGAAACGAAAGATAATTAAACGTACTTCAAGCATGTAGTAATTATAGTTGTATTGTAAACAAGTATTTATACCTTACCTTACTTATAAAATCATCAATCAAGTTATAATTCAGGAGTAAAAAATGAAACAATGAAAATCTCAAGCACGAACGCTCAAAAAAACCAGACTAAAATGGCTGCCGTAGTTGAGCGGTAACAGGTTGTTCTAGTTTTACTTATTGCCGCTTGCTGGCAGCGCCTCCTTGACACTGAAAAACGTCGAACTTTATTTCGCCCCGAACCCCGTTCTACCCCGGGTTCCCCTATATTTGACATTTTTTTGCATTTTCCTTAATTAATTTTTATTTAATTAAAATATTTTTGAAACTCAAAATACTTTATTTTTAGGGTTCCGTACCGAAAACGGAACCCTTATAGGATCACCTTTGTTGTCTGTCTGTCCGTCTGTCCGTCCGTCCGTCCGTCTGTCTGTCTGTCAAGACCATTTTTCTCAGGAACGCGTAGAGGCAACAAGTTGAAATTTGTATTAAATAGTCGGGTCTGCGGTCTCTTTCGGCTGCGAAAAAATCAAACTTATAAGTCAACGCGATCAAAAGATATGACCGTTTATGTAGCATATTTTGCGATTTCACAAGGGAATCAAAACCTATAGGGTACTTCCCGTTGACCTAGAATCATGAAATTTGGCAAGAAGCAGTGTCTTACAGCACATGTAAAGGGAAAAATCTGAAAACCGTATATATGTAGTTTAATTACAAGAAAAATGCGAATTTACTATTAGAAACTTATGACAATACACTAATGTTGTCGCAGTGGTATTGTCAGGCTCCAGAAGCATATGGGTTGCATACAGTTAGGTCCGAAGGTTAAAAAGTATGTGTTGGCACCAAGCTGTTTATACTGACTTTTCTTTGTTTATATTCGTTATGCATTTCATCACGTACGCTCTATATCAGGGATGTTATGGAGATCCGTAACCGTAACCGAAACTATCGGATATCCGAAATAAAAATATATCCGTAACTGTAACCGAATCCGATATAAAAGTTTCGAATAATTTCGGATAATTTTTACTGATATGTTGTAATAATTCCTATAAATATATTTCAATATCTAATAGAAAATATATAATAGACAAAAAGGAATAATGTTGTTTTTGTTTATTATAATTATGATTTTGCATTTTTACGTAGATAAAACTTATAAATATTAATAAATTATATATCTTATATGACATATAATTGTAGTACCTACTTATATTGTTGTACTTAGTTGTATGACATATGATTGTAGGTAGTACAAATAATAACATAGAAATAAAATCAATTTTTTTACAAATTAGCATTCTACTTTTACCATTTCTTAGAAATCTGATATCCGTAACCGAAACTATCCGAAACTAACGGATTATCCGAAAAAAATTCTTATCCGTAACCGTATCCGAAACCGGTATAACATTATTCCTATATCCGTATCCGCATCCAGATCCGAAATTTCATATCCATAACATCTCTGCTCTATATACATAATATATACAGGGTATATATTATGTCTAAATTTTGCTTGTTTATAACCGACATGCGACATACTCAAGTCCCGTAACATCCTGTATATATTATATTTCGTCTAATTTTTCTTTATAATCTACATAATATGTTGATAATCTACATAATAATACTATACTATAATCTACATAATCTACATAACATGTTGT
Source organism: Phosphuga atrata (assembly GCA_944588485.1). Taxonomy (NCBI): domain Eukaryota; kingdom Metazoa; phylum Arthropoda; class Insecta; order Coleoptera; family Silphidae; genus Phosphuga; species Phosphuga atrata. The sequence goes on along the minus strand of OX155902.1, from coordinate 57,344,714 downwards.
AGATAATATGATTTAAGTATATTATACTTAAATCACGTTCGCCCTATATTTTTTGGTAGTCAATTGCCCAAAAAGCAGTCAATTCAAAAACTGAATGTTAAGAGTATCGAAATAGATCTAGAAATAGTTAATATATTAGTTTATATTGGATCTAGAAATAGTTAGATCTTAATATAAGTTAGTGTATAAGTCTAATACTAAAATAAAGTTTTCTTTTTATAAGTTTAAAAATATTCGCGTTATTAAAAAAAAAACTCTGTATACCTTTATACAGGGTGTATAGGTATACAAGCAAAATTGAGCAGTAAAAACAAATAGTGAAGTTCCAGAACCCCTAAACACTCATAGTGAATGGAGGATGTATGTTAATAAAATAGAGGGTAGAATTCCATCGTACGACAACGACATGTTGAGGTTATGCTTGCAGCGGTACTAAGATGGTCGTGATTTTATGAGAGCCAGTTGTCAAGTTAACTGAATGTGCTTGTAACGTCCTCCACAAAAAAAGATACCTTACTTACAAGTTTGTACGGAACCCTCGGTGCGCGAGTCACAACTCGCACTTGGCCGGTTTTTTTAACCCCGGGTAGATTAGGTTGCCCGCCGCGAAGCGTACAGATAAATCAAGACAACATACGCGCGGCAGCGCGAACTCTCGATCCAATATCTAGCGGTGGTGGCGTTAATACGTAACTACCAAATCTTATTTTAAGTGACTTTTGTTTCTGTCAAGTTGGTAATAATTAACCTTGGACACTGTAAAAACATTATTTCTGATTCAAATTTTTGTGAATGTTGAAACTCGTTTCAAATGAAATTTGCGGAGAATTTTCAAACAAAGATAATTTGGTTTTTGCAATTTGCTATTTATTATTTAATCCGGTGGACCAAAATTAATTACGCACGCGACTCGCAAACCCTGCAGTGAATGCATTAACAAAATTGGCAAAAAGTAATCCAATAACCGCGAACGTTAATGATATCCGTTAAACAACACAATTTAATAAACCAACGGCAAGCTCCAGAGATTTATACGGAACCTTCAAGCAGACACGCTCCGTCAAGCCTCCACTTCAGAGACTCACAAGGCAAACTGGCTTATAACAACAAGGACAACTGCCACCTTTTAGCTCAGTACTTTAAAAACCTACTCAACTGTGATCCACCAGCGAAGACAGACTATAAACAAATCACACCAAACCCGTACTCGCTGCCTCCTTCATTGGAAGAAGTTAGCCAGATCATTCAACTTCTTAAGAATAATAAAGCAGCTGGAGCGGATACTATCGTTCCTGAACTGTGGAAAGGTGCTGGAAGCAATGCCGTGGGCAAGCTATCTGAGATCATCCAGGACATCTGGGAAACAGAGAAATTACTACATGATTGGAAATCAGCTCTGATCCATCCGTTTAACAAAATGACTTTACTGATCTAAACAACTTCCGTGGAATTTCTGATACCTCTGGCTAAAAAGATAGGCACAAAGAAGTGCGGCGAGCACAGATCCATCACTTCAGTAGTACATGCGGCGAAAATATTATTTCGAGTGTTAAATAGAAGGTTGAACGGTGCGGATGAGCAGTTCGGATTTAGAAGAGGAATGGGAACTGGAGATGCGATTGGATGTGGAAGAACGATACATGAAAGGTACATTTGAAAAAGGAAAAGATCTAAGTTTGTGTTCCGTCAACCATGGTAAAAGCATTTGATTGTGTCCTGTGGGAAAAATTAATGGATATTTTTTCTGAAATAACTGGATCATGGAACACCTTAGATGTTGTGTCTGTCAGAGTTTGTTTGATCAGTCGCAGTGTCTTGTCGTCCACACCTTGTTCGTGTAGGATATTGAACAGTGACTGGCGGTCGACGGAGTCCTATGCCTTCTTGAAGTCAACGAACGTGCATATGACATATGGAGTGTACCTGAGGGCTTTGATTTTCAGGGTAGTCTTCAATTGAAGATTTTTTCTGCACATGAGCGACCACAGCGGAAGCCTGTCTGGTATTCGCCGATCTTGTGCTGCAGCTGGTCCTGTGTTCTTTGGAGTATGCATATCTTGTATGCGACTTGTATTAGAGAGATGCCCCTGTAATTGTGTACATCTGTGGGGTCGCCCTTTTCGTGTTGAAGGTGGATCAGTGGACATTTCCAGTCGTCTGGTAACTTTCCTGATATCCATATGTCTGTGATGATCTGTGTGAGTTCTCTGAGTGAGTTCGGTCCGAGGTTTTTCGACCACTATACCGTCTTTTGGGGATTTTGGGGAAGTTCAAAGGATGTGCCTTTGAACTTCCTCTTGTGTCGGGGTTGGTGAGGCTATGTGTCTATCTATAGGTTGTTCTGGGAATCTTTGTGTGGGTTCTGAGAAGTATTGTGCCAGCACCTTGCCGTTCTCCTTATTCGCCAGTGTTAATTTTCCATCACTTTTTCTGAAGCAGAGGTTTGGTGGTGTGTATCATGTGTCATGTAAACGTCCTGTAGAAGTCTCTTGCGTTGTAGATTCGGAGTTGTCCTCTTAGAGTCCAGCTGTTCCTTCAGGTATTTCCTCTTGGATTGTCTGATAATCATTGCTGTTGTCTTTCGTGTTTCGTTGAACAGCTGTAAATTTTCTGAGCACTTTTTCTGGGTTACTGTTGTATTTCTGGTTATCCAAATTCCCGGTGACGGAAGAGTGCATTCTCACAACCAGTGTCCTACCATGGGTGCTAGGCGTTCTTCTTCCGAGGAATTAAAAGGCTGCATCGACAATTTCAAAATTGTCGAATTTGAAAAAAAAAGTTGAATTTCGTGTCTCACAAAAAAGAAAGTTCTCTTAGGGGTGAACTTGACGAGGGCTTCTGCCTTTTCTGTGATTTTTCGGCGGAAATTTTGCCAGCCATTTGTATGCTCTTTTTCCCAAGCGTCTTTCACTCACAGAGTCAGCGATCATTTTCGTGTCGAATTTCAGTAGGGAAGTTTTCTTACAGAAAATTCTCTCGGGGGTGAACTTGACTTTTACGCGTGTAAGGTAGTAGTCAGAGTCAACGTTGTTTCTCCTGCGTACCTGTACTTCATGGATCTCTTTGAGTACTGGATACGAGATTGCCACATGGTCATTTTGGAACTCGCCTAACTGCAGGTGAATGGTTTGTATGAATGGACTGTATTTAACGAAAACGAAAAATTATTTACTGTTGAAAATTAATTCGGGATGGTCCCGTCACTTGCCTTTAGGCTGCTTTCGTCTCCGCCCGTGGTGGAACGTCCTTCCGTCGCCTATTTAAGGGGAGGAAAATAGGGAAAATAATATATATATATATATATATATATATATATATATATATATATATATATATATATATATATATATATATATATATATATATATATATATATATATATATATATATATATATCGGGAAATATATAGAGGAACACCCTTAAATTTTGTCGCTCCGGACGGGAAAAGGCCGATGCAGCCTTTCGGACCCTGATCGCACCACCCGATCAAGATTCAACTTTTATATTTATAAATCAACACGAGCGTGAACAAAGTCGGTTGTCGATGTTTGCACACTAACTTTCGTGGTCTCGCCGAGAACGCTTAAAACATACTAATCCTTATCTTAAACCGCTTATCTTAAATCAATATTTAAATCGAAATTTGAATCGATTTCGGCCTCTATCAAGTGTTTCGACGTGGGCCGAAACACTTGATAAAGGCCGAAATCGATTCAAATTTCGATTTAAATTTTGATTTATTAATAAAGTGGCGCGAACAGCAGGACTGGTGTGTTATATGTTGAAGTGGTCTCAGTCGGGTGCGTATCCAAAGACGGTTGAGTGTAGACTAGTTTATTTATTGTAAACATCACAATTGTTTCTATATACATAGTAGGCAACCCGATGTACGTTATCTATTAGGTAGTATATATAACATTATGAACGCCAGGTTTTCTGTTTTCTGGGGTGTTTTCTGAGAGATGTCTACATGAGCTTGAGATTGTGCTGCTGGCAAAGTTCTATGAGCCGTGTGCCATTTTTGTTGGTGAATTTATGTACGGGATAATCCTACTGTTTTCCGGTGCATTTTTTCTATAATCTCTCCATAGTCCTTTTCCTAGTTCAAATTTTGGAGTCAATTTTCGCCATGTTATACGTCAAAAAGTGCCCGAACTTTTTGACGTATAACTGAATATGTGCCCGAAACTTTCATATTCCCGCCTTTCAAACTTGGCGGATGCGTATGCGCTTAACTGACGATGAAAAGGTCTTAAAGGTAAAAAATTATATACAATTTTTTTTTTTTTTTCTTAAAACGGGGGCCGCCTCTGTGCACCTTTTTAACGGTGCGGTCTCTATAGAGTTAAATTCCATCGCCCTTGTAGCTGCAGCTTTTTCATTTAGCATGTGGCAAATAATTTACGGGATCGGAGAAACCCTTCGAGATCGACCCGGGATAATTATCTAATCCCATAGTGACTGTGCTAGATTTAAATCACGGAGTAGTTTACTAATTGCCCAGATAGAACACAAACCCTCCCCTAATAGCATGCACATTGATAGCATAGTTATACTAGACACCAACAACACGATTATTTCACAGTCTATTCTTACTTAAAATGTTTAGTAAGTTTATTCTTATTCTTAAGGTCGATTCCCATATGCGCGACACACAGCTACGCGACGTCGTGCGACATGGCCTGTCAAATAATGATTACATTGTTTTAAATGGGCACGTCGCGTAGTTTTCGCGTAGCTGTCGCGTAGCCATAGCAAGAACGTGCCCATTTAAAATAATGTAATCATTATTTGACAGGCGGTGTCGCGTAGCTGAATGTCGCGTATATGAGAATCGGCTTTAACTCCATTCTTACTATAGTCTATGCTAGTATAGTTTTACTATAGTTCTACTATAGTCTATAATCTGGTCTATTTTTAATAAACTTACTAAACACATTTGTGTTTAGTAAGAATAGACTACACAGAGAGTCTTTCCTTGAAAGGGGGTTAAGTGGAAGAACGGTGAATACTGAACTTCGCCTCCCTCCAATGATTGGGGAAAGAATTGTTTGTGAGTTATTAAGAGTGTTATTACCTCATAGTTGTATATTGTGGATTATTGGTAAATACAAGCCCTTTATTATTATTATTATTATTATTATTATTATGTGTCGTCAAAGTTTGTCTATTTATTCTCTCTTATATCTCATCTTGTGTGATCTATTTGGTTTTTGGCGAACGTGAACTGAAACTGAATGGGTGAATGGGTGCAAATACGCGAGAGTTCGGTGCAATGAATTGCAGTTTAAAAAGTGGAATTGCATGTATAAAAGTATGAATTTATTTGCGTTTCTGCGGGGGCTTAATTATCCGGCTGCTCCGCTGAATCGCACAAACGAGCGTTTTTTTGCCAGCGCTGCCAACAGCGTAAAAGCCGGGAGCTTTTACGTTCCGCAATTATTTAAGGTAGAAGGAACTAACGTGGAGTATGCATTGAATAACTTATGGGAAAATTCTCAAGTTTTTTTAAGATTTTTTAAATTTATTAGAAGGGAAAGATGATGCGTTATATTCCCGCCTCCCGCCTCTGACCTTGACCTTAATAATAATGGTGGGAAGAAGAGAAGTCTAGATCCTGAATATTCACCCTAAACCTCCAAGAAGATAAAGTTGGAGCCGTAGACAGTACCCAACAAGGTTAAAGTTTGCGGTAGATCCTTCGATCACAGAAACACCTTCAAGCAACAGTGAAGCCGGTCCAGCAGAACATCATCCAAGCTTGTGTTAGCTATTGAATTGATGTTCAGGTTCAGGGATTGATGTAGATAGCTTTATTAGTAAATTGAACAGCCGTTGTAAGAGAAGCCGCATTCTATCCATACACTTTCCATCCACTTTCCATCTTTTTTCCATCCACTTTACATCCACTTTCCATCCACTTGCATCCACTTTACATCCATTTGCCATCCACTACCCATCCACCTGCATCCACTTTCCATCCACTTCCATCCACTTTCCATCCACTTTCCATCCACTTCCATCCACTTTCCATCCACTTTAATCAGCTTTTAAACAGCTTTTAATCCGCTTTTTAAACAGCTTTTTAATCAGCTTTTAATCTGCTTTTTAATCAGCTTTTTGATCAGATTTTAAACAACTGTTGTTTGGTATTTTCCCAGAAGTCCTTAAAACTTCTACAATTATTCCTATATTTAAGAAAGGGGATAAAAAATGACATGGCGAACTATAGATCTATCAGTATATTATCTTCTTTTGCAAAGGTTGTAGAGAAGATCTTCCGAGTAAGAATAGTATCCTTTCTACAGAAATATAATACCATTAGCGTCTGCCAGCATGGTTTTATCAAAGGAAAAAGTGTAGAAACGGCATGTTTCCAATATATTGATAATGTCTACATGCAACTGTATAACCAAGACATCCCTTCCGGTATTCTCGTCGATTTATCGAAGGCTTATGATACTGTTGACCACAATATTCTTCTAAAGAAAATGGAAAAGTATGGAATCAGAGGGACAGCGCTAGAATGGGTTCTACTTATCCAACTTAGTCCTACTTATCCAACCGTAAGCAGATCACGAAAATTGAAACACCTTACGAATTTATAACATCTACGACGAGAACAGTCAGGACGGGGATACCTCAAGGGAGTATCTTTGGCGCTATCCTATTTACTGTTTATGTCAACGATCTACCTACAGCAATAGACAATACATCAGCTCTGATGGTTAACTACGCGGACGACACTAGTCTCCTTCTCAAAAACCGTAGCAGAACCGTAGTAGAAGAAGTTCATACTAATTCAACATTGGTAATGAACCGGTTAATGAACTGGTTCAATTCAAACCGTTTAGTAATTAACAAGGCCAAAACCAACATCATTATATTTAAAACAAAAAGAAGTTTGAAAGTTTATCCTGATCATATTGCCATAGGGAACGATCTGTTTGCTGCAAAACAATATGTAAGACTTCAAGTAGTGATAGTTGATAACACCCTAGACTGGGGAAACCATATTGTAGCATTAATGTACAAATTGAATAAAGCCAGTTATGCACTAAGAATCTTCCAACCATCCGTGGGCTTAGAAGTCTTATGTATTGTATATTTTGCCAATTTTCATTCCCATCTTCGCTATGGTATTATATTTTGTGGCACCGGTAAGGATGTTAAATGTCTATTTAGAATTCAAAAGCAAGCTATCAGAATATTATATAATCTAGAATACAGGACATCTTGTCTTGGGAAATTTAAAATCGCGAAAATCCTGACAGTTGTTGGAACCTACATCTATGAACTACTAGTTTTCATATATAAACACAGAAAGTATTTTGAGAATTATTTAGTCAAAAACACCAGACAAGTTCATCTAGCCTAAAGATACCCCAGCATAAGTTGACGTTGACTGAGAAAAACGCTACAGATACCGGTATAAAACTCTTCAATGCATTGCTTTTTTGTAATATATTTTGCATGGGTATGAAATAGGGTTTCTGAATATCCGCACTTTTTCAAAACCGCGGTTTTCGGTTTTTGAAAATTAAAAACCCCGGTTTCGGGTTCGGTTTTTAGGAAATTTTGGTAGTAGTGTCCGTAGAATATAGGTAGTAGTATATTTAAACGAGATCTTTGTTTTGTACAAAAGTTGTCACTTAGGGAAAATGATCTTTCGGAGTAGGTTCTTTTTGTTTTCTCAGAAGTTCTTTTATATTTAGCCTCTTTAACTCCTTTTTCATTAAATTAGGATATCGATTTGTTTGCATATAAGTATTTTTGTTTAATTGCTCTTGAATAGCTTTTTGTACTTCGCCTTGCTAGGAATAGTTTGTTCACTTCTTCAGATTCTTCAGAATTTATCGTACATTCACCTTCGACTTCAACGAAGTTCAATTTGAACTTTGTTGTCTGGATAAAGTCGTTCAAAAAAATGCCAGTATTAAAACAGACTTTGTTGGAACTTTCGAAGGATCTAGTAAGCATCTAGCCAATTCTGTTAATGCCAGATCTTCACGGGTCTTCAAACGTCCTATGATATTTTTCATTGAAGCTTTAGAATGTTAGAATCATCTCTGATTTATGTTGTTACTGCTACGCTTACTGGAGATAAAGTTTCATAACAATCGAAAATTAACATTTTCAATTAAATGCAATGAATTTAAATATGTAAGAATCTGTAATATTACGAGTTTTAGAAAAATAATTTTTTCTTATATTGGTTTAATAGAAGACCACCTTCCTTGTCTTGATGTCCATTGCTAATTCAATTTCCTTTTCAAAAAGAGCTTTTACGTATCGTTGTAGGAAACTGATTTTATCGGAAATAAACAAAAATAATTTACAAGTTTTCTTACCATTTGTAAATTACTTTAAATTTCAGCATCTTCTTCGACGTAATACTGATTATCCATATCTTCTTCGTGCGATTCTTCAGTAAATAAATCTTCACTTCTGCAGCTGTTTTCTACTTGAGATTTATTGTAAAAAGTGTCGCACACAGCAAGATGAATTGTATGGTTAATGCAAATTTGTTGTTCAGCAGGACAATCTGCACCATTTTTTAATTACCCGGCCATCGTCATGTGTAGTATCTTACTCAATAATAATCCCACGGCTATAAACTCATATCATATAAGACTCAATCAAACTTTGAGGTTTTTGCGACCAGAAATTGAAAACCGCGTTGAAATCGCTCGATAACTAACGCCGCGACGGCCCGTCAAAGTTAGATCTACCGAGGATTGGATCCGAGGATTTAGATCTACTCTAATTATTTGTAAGATTGAATCGATCATTGGGCGTTTATATTTTATTTTGGACGAAGTAACCTTTTTTGGATGAAGTAATCGCTTTTTGTATGAATAAACCGAATTTTGTATTTTTCCAGATATTATTTGTAAAAAAGCATCTATTTATTGTACGCAAAAAATCCAAGCCTTTTATTTTGGACGCAGTAACCTCTTTTGGATGAAGTAATCTCTTTTTGTATATATAAACCGAATTTTGTATTTTTGCAACTATTTTTTTGTAAAAAAACATCTATTTATTGTGCGCAAAAAATCCAAGCCATTCTTAAATAATCAGCAACAATAATTGTGATAGCTTTTGAAATATTTCAAATAAAAATTAACATGCGTGGATCCCTGTACAAAGAAAAATTCGCGAAAAGAAAGTGAAGGCGGCAATATAGTTAATACAGAAATAAAATTATATAATAATTTTTTTTCAGAAACTTGAAAAGTTACCAGATTTTTTTTTCAAGGTATAGTCGTCATTATAGTAAGTTCACCTCGGAATTCGAGATACCCAGGTGTAAGTCTGTAAATACTTGTATATTGACACCCTAAAAGTTGTCTCAAAACCTACATATGGTAGGTTTTTATTACCATATGTAGGTTTTGAGACAACTTTTAGGGTGTCAATATACAAGTATTCCGAATTCCGAGATTCTTACCTAATTTAAGCTTAAATGACTGGACTACTAGTAGATTTGGGCAAGACACCAAAAGAGTCCTGTGAAGTTAGCAACCGAATTTGCAAAAATATAATATTTCATTGGAGTTCCCGGTAGATATGAAATAGTTCTAAAGTACTTTGCGCAACATTCCTGTTCTAGTAGTTCTGCAGAATTTCGCAAAAAAATGGAAAACACCAAAATTGAGTTAGCAACCACTTTTGAGAAAAACGTTTTTTACATATTTCTGTACCTCGACCATAGTTCAAGGTACTCGATCAATTTTGCAAAAAGTTCTGCAAAAATTGACATTTTTCAAAAAAAAAAAATTAATTTTGAAAATTGCAAAAACAGTTCTATTCACGAATCTGAGATTGTGGCGACTCGCGGTTGGTTTACCGCGAGTTATGATGTTACGTGCAAATTAATGTTATATTTCCACCAAAAATGTCTTATGATATAGGAGAAGGAATTAAGTGATTGGGTGAATTGAGTTAAGAATATAACAAGGAGATACAAGTGTATTTGAAATGCGGCTGGCGCTACAAAGTATAAAACTTAACTTTAAACAAATTTAACTCACAAAACTTAACTTAACATAGAAGTGATAGAACTGAAACTCTCAACTGGACTCCTTGTGAACAGATGACACAAACCTTTTTTATGCTAAAATAAAATCTAGGCGTTAAAACTAAAAGGTAGGAAAATCAGGGGTAGGAAATTCGGCAACGAATAGTAACGTAGGAAAGTGATTAGAAGGCGGGATAATTACAAATCCTGCACTTCGGAAACTATGCAGGGAAGGGGAGAAAGGTGCAAGACTTTCTACCTGGATGGGCCGAACATTTACAAATATTTACACAGATTATAAGATTGAAACGATATATAAACCTATCCCTTCAGATAATTTTGGTGTGCAATTTATGGCTATAAGCGGATCAACAAAAAGACCCAAAAAAAAAACATTACTAGGAAAATATCTACACAATACATTTATAATTATAAGTAGATTAAAAACTAGCAAATAACTTAAGTATCCAACAATGTGGCCTAGACAGGAGGATAAGCTACATAATGCTTGGAAATTTCCAGACATAAATAAATCGAAAAACAACTAAATGTATTTAAAATTTAAATAAAATAAAAGGTGTTAAATGCACGTTTTTAAAGCCATAAATAGATTATTTATATGGCTGTCTAGCAGACGTAACGGTTTTCGTCTGTGAATTATTAAAACAAAATAAAATTATTATCTAACCAATAATTAAGAATCATTGTATTATTACACGTTATTTTATATATTAGCTACACGACGGAACATGCCGCCCCCATTGAACCGTTTGGTTCAAGCTAGTGGAGTGAAGTCGTTGTCTTCTTCATCGATTGGAAGTGGGCAAAGTTTCTTAATGCAGCGGTCATATTCGCCCGCTTTGGTCCTCAGCGTGACTACTCTTACAATTCCATCCTTTCCGGGGTGAATGGCCGTGATGCGTCCAAGAGCCCACTGTAGCGGGGGTAAATTTTCTTCAAAGATGAGTACTAAAGTTCCAACCTTGATATTCGTTGACCCGCGCTGTGATCCACGGAATTTCATGAGCTGATGGAGATATTCTTTATGCCACCTTATCCAAAAATGTTGCTTGAGCTGCTGAGCGTGCTGCCAAGCTGACAGACGATTGATTGGGGCGTCTGTGAAATCGACCTGTGGAAAAGATGTCAACGGACTACCTGTGAGGAAATGGGCTGGAGTCAAAGGAAGAAGGTCATTGGGATCAGATGACATAGGAGAAATGGGTCTTGAATTTAGTATTGCTTCTATCTCAATGATGTATGTTTCTAATTGTTCAAAAGTTAGTAAGGTATCACCCACGGTCCTAATTAAATGATGCTTGAATGATTTAACTGCTGCTTCCCAGATTCCACCAAAGTGCGGAGCTTGGGGAGGGATAAGGTGCCAATTAATCTTTTTTGCGCTACAAAAGTTAATTATGGTATTTTGATGAGCTTTAGAATTAAATAAATCATAGAGCTCGTTAAGCTCATTTTTAGCTCCGACAAAGTTAGTAGCATTATCGGAATGAATTTCTACTGCTATTCCTCGTCTTGAAAAAAGCCGTTTGAGGCTGGCTATAAAGGCTTCAGTGGTAAGATCACTGACAAGCTCCAAATGAACAGCCTTTGTGCACATGCATACGTATACTGCCACGTAAACCTTTACGCGGCCGCGATTGCGATGACGTTTTTCTTTAATATAAAAGGGTCCGCAATAGTCAACTCCAACATGCAAGAAAGGTCGCGAGGAAGTGACTCGCTGAATGGGAAGAATTCCCATTGGGTGATCGGCAAGGCGCGGTTTCGCATGGAAACAGGGTATGCATTTACGAATTAAGCTACGCGTGATGTTGCGGCCATTTAGAGGCCAGTAAGTTTGACGAACAGAGTATAAAGTTGCCTGCATACCGGCGTGTTTAAGTCGCGAATGCTCAGCTTCTATAATTAGCTTAGTCACATGGTGTTGAGCAGGTAGCAAAATTGGGTGACGCTGCTCTGCAGCAATAGAAGAATGAGCGAGCCTACCTCCAACACGTAAAATACCGTTTTCATTTATAATTGGATTTAATGGAATTAACTTGCTAGATAAAGGAAGTGGCTCCCCACTTTTGATTGATTCAATTTCTTTTTTAAAGTAATTGGACTGGACTAAACGTATAATCAGATCGTGAGCTAACGTAAGTTCACGAGTGAGTAGTGGACCGAGTTCACGCTGTGAGCTGAGTTTCTTGGTATTATGAACAAAGCGCAGAATATATGCCACAACTCTCTGTAGCTTATCGAAGGAGCTGTATTTTTCGATGATATTATGAGCGTAATGTTCTTCACAAGCCTTTTCCTCAGGGGATAAAACAGAAGTTGTTGACAGTTCTTCAAGCTCCCAAAAACGGGTTAAATTTACATCAGTAGGATCTGAATGTATAGAAATATGGCAAGATACGAGCGAAGGTTGAAAATGCGTACTGATTTCACCCGCGACAACCCAACCCAGCTGAGTTTTTTGGAGAATTGCATTGGGGTGATTTTTTAATGATATTTGTCCTACAACAAGCAATTTATAAAATAATTTAACGCCGATCAAAGCGTCAACCTTTGAAGACTTAAAGAATTCGGGATCAGCTAATTTAATATTTTTAGGTATGTCGAGACCTACTTGATCAATAGTGATCGACGGTATCGCCTGACTAATTTTAGGTACGATTAAAAATTCAGCAGATTCCCTGTAATTATTGCATCGGGATTGCAATGTCGCACGAGCAGAATGCTTTACGCTAGTGGAGGTATTATCAATTCCAGTAACATAAATATTAGCTGGTTTTTTAATTAGATTCAAAAAATTTACAATTTTTTCAGTTATGAAATGTGCCTGAGAACCTGCATCTAAAAATACACGAATGGTTTTAGTTTTTCCTTGATGATTTACCATGTCAACCAAGGCAGTAGCCAGTAAAGCATGTGAGCTTACTTGAGTTTGCAAGCTAGTATTATTAGACACAAAATGCGAAGAAACTTGAGAGTTTGCTGGCTGATTAGAACAATTATTTGTTTTTTCAAAATGTAAAAGAGTATGATGTTTTTGTTTGCAATTTCGACAAGATTGAGAGATACATTTGGAGGCCCTATGTCCCTTTTTAAGACAATTAGTACACCAACCACCCTTTCTCGATGCCTCGTAACGGGCATGAGGATCTAAAGCCGCAAATTGGCTGCATTTGTAAACTAGATGATTAGTTTCATCGCAGTATACACAAGACTGCTCCTGAGTGGCAGCAGCAAAGGTTTGTTGTAAACGAGTATTAGATCGAATATTAGTATTAGGTTTTACGGGTGCAGGTTTCGGAGTCTGAACTCTAAGTCCTTCTACCTGCGCACGCCTTTTTAGAAAATCTATTAAATTATTTAAGGTAGGGTGCGCAATACCACTACTGCAATCTTCCCATCGGTCGCGAGCGGAAGAATCAAGTTTTTCCCGTAATAATACAATTAATATGGAGTCCCATGAATTTATGGGTTCTCCCAGCGCTTGAAGAGCGCGTAAATGTTTTTGAAGGCAATCTAAAAATGCACGAAAAGAATAGTCTTTTGATATGGATGACATATCTACAAGAGCTTTAATGTGACAATCACGTATGTGTTTCCGATCATCATATCTTTCCTTTAAAAGATCCCAAGCTACAATGTAATTTTCGTCTGAGGATTCAATAGTTGAAATAATATCGGCTGCTTCACCTTTTAAACATCCTTTTAAGTAGAATAATTTTTTCACAGGAGGAATTTTAAGATCCTTGTGAACAAGCGAGTTAAATAAATCATGGAAGCCTAACCAAGTATCATAGGATCCACTGAATGTTGGCAACTGAATTGTAGGCAAGGATGATAAATGAAAATTATCAAGAGAGTTTTTGGATAATTGAGACAATAAAAGTTGCTGACTGAGAGCGTCTAAATTTTGTGTACTTCCTTGTTGAGAAGGTACATTATTATCATTAACGGGTTGTTGCCCCTGCTGTTGTGGATTAATCGATTCCGAGTCGCGAGTTGGAGTTTCTAAATGAGTTTGAGTCGAATTCAATAAATCTGTAGAATTATTAGTTTCCGTTGTAATAGCAGGTGGAGAATAATTTTTAGAGTATTGCTCTAGAAGTTTAGTGGCAGTACCAAAGGCGCTGAAGTAAACGTCTTCAAACTCTTCGCGATGTGCAAAAAGAGCCTCTGATTCGTCGAGCAATCCTTCAAGCTCGTCTTGATATGATCCGAATTTATTGCGAATTTGCTCTATTTCACGAAATCTTTTTTCAAGAACAAGAATATCTGATTCCGGATTGAATTTATTTAAAAAATTGGAGTACGCGGTTAAAGATCGTTTGGCACCGGCGCGCTTAGTCGTTAATGCCTTTATTTGTTCATCAGCCATATTATGAGAATAATTAAAGCAAATTAATGAAAAATAGTACAAAAAGAAAAAATATAAAGAGATATAGGCAATACAAATTGTGAAAATATGATAGGAAAAAATTATAGGTAGCCAATTGACTTACTTGACCAACTGGAAGATAATTGCAGAACCAAATAATGATGCAGGATACTGGGCGCTGCACAGGAACAGACGATGCAGTTTTCCAACAAGTGATGGTCGTTGAACAGGAACAGATGATTTCCAACGGGTACTGGATAATAGTTGATGGTGACCACGTGCACTGAGCGATGATTAAAAAACTATGTTTCACTTAATTCCTTAAACGATGAGTACGCACTGACTCGAATGTAATAATCAAAGTTAACACTGGAACGCTACGTAATTTTAAGCTATCCGGTTCGAAGGACCAATGTGGCGACTCGCGGTTGGTTTACCGCGAGTTATGATGTTACGTGCAAATTAATGTTATATTTCCACCAAAAATGTCTTATGATATAGGAGAAGGAATTAAGTGATTGGGTGAATTGAGTTAAGAATATAACAAGGAGATACAAGTGTATTTGAAATGCGGCTGGCGCTACAAAGTATAAAACTTAACTTTAAACAAATTTAACTCACAAAACTTAACTTAACATAGAAGTGATAGAACTGAAACTCTCAACTGGACTCCTTGTGAACAGATGACACAAACCTTTTTTATGCTAAAATAAAATCTAGGCGTTAAAACTAAAAGGTAGGAAAATCAGGGGTAGGAAATTCGGCAACGAATAGTAACGTAGGAAAGTGATTAGAAGGCGGGATAATTACAAATCCTGCACTTCGGAAACTATGCAGGGAAGGGGAGAAAGGTGCAAGACTTTCTACCTGGATGGGCCGAACATTTACAAATATTTACACAGATTATAAGATTGAAACGATATATAAACCTATCCCTTCAGATAATTTTGGTGTGCAATTTATGGCTATAAGCGGATCAACAAAAAGACCCAAAAAAAAAACATTACTAGGAAAATATCTACACAATACATTTATAATTATAAGTAGATTAAAAACTAGCAAATAACTTAAGTATCCAACAATGTGGCCTAGACAGGAGGATAAGCTACATAATGCTTGGAAATTTCCAGACATAAATAAATCGAAAAACAACTAAATGTATTTAAAATTTAAATAAAATAAAAGGTGTTAAATGCACGTTTTTAAAGCCATAAATAGATTATTTATATGGCTGTCTAGCAGACGTAACGGTTTTCGTCTGTGAATTATTAAAACAAAATAAAATTATTATCTAACCAATAATTAAGAATCATTGTATTATTACACGTTATTTTATATATTAGCTACACGACGGAACAGAGATCTATCGAAGATCCTTTTGTCATTCTTTGATCAATACCTTAGACCAAAACATTTCTATTTGCAGTTCCCGATAGAAATCTATTTTATAACTTTTTTCTGTAAAGTTAAATATTGGAAAGATTTGCGAAAAATTGGACTTCACCAATGCGACGAGGTGAAAAATTGGACTTCACCAATGCGACAGTTCTGTTGGCAGTTCCCAGTAGAATTCTTAGAGTCCTATCGAAAATCCTTATAACATTTTACTGTAAAATTAAAAATAGAAAATTGGACTTTACCGACGCGACGAAGTGAAGAGAAAAAAATCTGTTCCTTCTGTGACTTTCCTCCTGACCATTGCTGTTTCCATTTCATCGGTTATCATATCTATATCTTTTAAATTATCCCAGTCTATTGCCTCCATTCTTAATTTAAACAGCTCCGTCGCACCGCTATCCCACCTGGTAACCCATTTTTCTTTCCTGGACCCCTCTTCTACCTGCTGCTTTAACGTGATCAGTATTGGCATATGGTCAGATTCACCTTTCACTCCGATCTCCATCTCTCTAATTTCTTGCCTCGCGGAGTCGTTAACAACTGCAATGTCTATCACCGACACACCCCCAGCTCTCCCAAACGTATACTGTCACTCCCAGTCCCCTTCCACACACCCGTTCAAGACATCCCATTGACTTTCCCTTACCCACTCTGCCCATTCTTTTCCTTCCGCATTCCTCGTTTTGTCCTTAGATTTCCTTCGTAGTACTTTACCAGCTCTATCCACCGTGTTGAACTGCTCCTCTCCTATCCTCACATTCCAATCACCTCCTAGCAGCAAGTTTGTCGATGCCGTACCTTCTATATTACACCTTATGCACTCTTTAATTCTTTCCAGTCCCTTATTGTTATACACCGTGGCTATCTGCCACCAGCCTACCTTCAGCTCTACCTCCCTGAAAACTATACCCTCCACCTCTTGTTGTAATCTCTCCGCTTCCCTGATACCACACTTTACTAACCACCCCCCCCCCCCCCCCCTTTGCCCTTCCGTAGCCAATCTCCCTCAAGGCCGGCTGCATCTTCCATTTGTACTCCTTGGGAAGTCTCTCTTTACAGTTCTCCCATTCTTTTTCTTGGACCCAGGACTCCACTAGTCCAATTATTTCGAATCCCTTCAAGAAGGCTATGAAAGAGCCGTCCTCCCTTTCCAGTTTTTTCCTAAGCCCAGCCACATTCCAAAATAATATCTTAACATTTTCCCTTTCCGATCCGTCCTTGTGTTTCTGTCCCTTTCTTCTTTGGTCCCTTACTCGTTTTTTCCCCTTCGGACCAAGGTACCCATTTCCCGTCTATTTCAACTCTTTTATAGCCTACTTTGACCCGATGACCCCTTTCCTTGAGCTCCTTTGCCTTCCTTAATAACTCCCTCTGGATTCCCTGCTCCTTCGGGGTGAAATCGTCTTGTATAAAAATATTTGTTGCTTTTAGCTTGTTTCCTTATTTCTCATTATCTCCCTTTTTGCCTCCCAACATTCTAGCTTTAACAAAATTGGGCTTTGTTCCCTCCTTTAGAGCCGAGCTGGTATGCATTCACGAAACCCTCGTTAATTCCTAACCTTTCCATAAACGTTTTCTTTGCCTCTTCTCGCCATGTTTCTCCTTCAATTCCCTAAATTACGATGTTATTTCTTATCTCCCTCCTTAATCTCCTCACTTCAATATCATTTAGGCTAATCAGTTCTTCCCTCAGCGCTTGTCGTTCCTCCTCCCACCTACTCTCGGTTCTTTCCTTCTCCTCCTTAACTAATTCCGCTGCATCCTCCAGCTTCGACATCCTATTCTTTATTTCCTTATTCTCATCCCTTATTGCCCTCAGCTCCGATAACAATTCTTTTCTCCAGTCCTTTTCTACTTGTTCCTCCTCCTTCTGTCTCTTCACCACTCTTTCCAGCTTTTCCTCCAGCCTTCTGTTTTCCCTTCTCATTTCCTCCAGCTTTCCGTCTACTGCTGTGAACTCCTTTTTAATTTCTTTTAATTCCTGTAGAATTCTATCCAGTTGCTCACTCTGCACTGTACTACCCTCACCTCTTCCTATATCTTTAAACTCATCTTTTTTCGACCTTTTAGCTATCTGAGTCGGTGACCGATTTAGCTTTGCGCATCTTTCAAACGGACTCATCGACTCACTGTTCGCTCTCGGTCTGTTCTCGTATTCGTCCATTCTCAAGCTAGAACTATTCACATATGGTGGAGAACACGGCTACTAGTTCAGTGTGGTCATCACATAACAATTTCAAATTAGGAGGTAATGATGTTAATTTTATTCTCAAATTAGGTTCAACATCCAATCTGTTTCCATACTTCTTTTCTAATTATACCAAGGCAGAGAACGCAACTTGACACGTATAAATGGTGGCAAAAGGCATTCAAAACACTTAGACTTACATGGTGGTATGCACCATAACACCCTTAGTCTTGATATTTATTGATTTCTATAAAGCATTTATCATAGTAGAACTAACATCAATAATAGCAGCACTTGAGCAGTGTAGGATATATTATAGCCTTATAGAATACATATACAGTCACACTACCACAACTGTAAAAGTTCATGAAACAACAGACGAAATTACAGCAGGCTGAAAAGTCCAACAAGGGGACCCCATTTCGCCTACACTTTTCACAGCTGTCCTC
Source organism: Phosphuga atrata (assembly GCA_944588485.1). Classification (NCBI taxonomy): domain Eukaryota; kingdom Metazoa; phylum Arthropoda; class Insecta; order Coleoptera; family Silphidae; genus Phosphuga; species Phosphuga atrata. Next base: position 57,326,261 of record OX155902.1, on the reverse strand, counting down.
GAATACGCAATGAAATCATTGCTTTGGGATAATAGAGGCATCAACATGGATGGCTAAAGGCTGACACACCTCAGATTCTCAGATGATATCGTTCTTGTCACAGATAACATGCTTGAAGAAATAATACAGATCTCAGCAAAAGTCGGTCTCCAAATAAATGCTAGTAAAACCCAAATAATGAAAAATCTAGTGCTTGCACAAAACAGAGTAAGCGACTCTAGTAAGCGAGATAAAAGAAACGCATATATACAAATAGCTCGGGCACGAAATACAAATTAGGAAGAACAATCAAACGCACGAGATACAGCGTAGCATAGGTTTGGGTTGAGCTGCTTTTCTTGCAAACTAAGACAGGTATTAAAAATGTTATACGCATATGCCTGAAGATAAAAGTGGATGAAAAATGTGAGGCGCCACATAATAACATATATAGCAGAAACTCCTACATTAACAAAAAGGTCAGCAGAAAATCTAATGGTAGGTCAAAGAGTAATGGAGACAGAAATACTTGGAATCTCTAAAAGAGAATACCCAATAATACCATCAGACAAAGAACTGAAGTTAAAGACATAGGTGAACACATAACTAGAATGAAATGGATATGGGAAGGTCATATGGCGAAAACATCAGACGACAGGTGGACTAAAAGAATATCGCAATGGCGACCACGAGAGGAGAAACGAAATAGAGGTAGACCGCCGATATGCTGGAGCGATGATATAAAGAGAATCACTGGAATTTAAAGAACTTAGGGGATGCCTATGGTCAGCAGTGGACGACGATGATGATGAATGAACGCCGAAAAGAAACTTATTTCCTTTATTCAGCAAAAATTATTTCCAAATTAACTTTTCTCCAGCACTATGAGGTCAGCTATTAATTTGGAAATTTCTAAAGCTGTCAAAGTGAGGTTTTTATTTGAGGAAAGAGTGCTTTTTTCAATATTCTTTTAGCAGCAATCAATTCCTTTTTCTTATTAGCAAAAAATAAAATAATTATGTGTTTTTACAATTTTTTTCGCGACCCGGCAAAATTTTTCTAGGACCCGGTACCGGGTCGCGACCCACACTTTGGGAAACACTGGTCTACATGGTATTGATGACGATGAAGGTGAAAATTATTATTCTGACGAGAGCGTCTATGATGCGTCTATGACAAGTTGAATTAACTTTAGACAATTTAGATGGGAATTAGTTTGCCTGCTGCTCTTAGCCTCTTGTGGAGTTTTGTTTTATTTACCTATTTACCATAACATTTTCCAAATACCTCGTTTATCTAAGTCCCAATTAACTTAATCGGAAAGTTCGTACAGTATCGATTGCTTTACTATATGCGTGAACATGAAAAATCCTTTCGTGTTTTTGTTTAAATTGCGAGACATATAAGACCCGGACCCGGAACCGGACCCGAAAAATAGGCCTCGGACTCGACTCGGACTCGCCGAGTCTAAAAAGACCGGATATTCCCAAACCCTAGCTGTGTGCTATGATTGCAGGTTGCTTAGTTTTTGAAGAATTTTTTCGAGGGGTTGTAGTGGTAACTCGGTTTATTTTAATTTCTCCGTTGTATTCTCCAACCTCAGTAAAAAAGGGTTTATACACGTGTTTCTCGGCCACGTCTCCGGTTTCATTATGTTCTCTAGATGTTCTATCGGCACCGTTACATTGAACGACGAATATTCGTTGCGGTGTTTGGAAATTAACTTTTTACAAGTTACGTTGTTGAAGTTTTTATCATTGAGGTATCGTTATCAATTGAGAGTTTCGGATCTAGCCGGTAAACATGTAAATGACAATATCTTGTTGCTGCTTTTATGGCATTAGTATCATCGTTGGTTCCAATTATGTTCGAGTTTCTGGTTCTCCTTTTTCTATACCGCTGAGTTTTCCATTTGCTATGGTTTTCATTTAAATTTTGAATTGGTAAAACCATACAACATTATAGATACTCAGTTAAATTTAAAACATTTATCTGATTATCTATAATGTTGTATGATTTTACCAATTCAAAATGTATCATTTATATCAATAACCTGCTAAGTTCATGTCTCTCTCACAAAATGTCAAAATTAAAAACATCTAACCCTAATCAACACATGGGTTTTCAAGTGAGTGATTTACAAAATATTGTTCATGGAAGCAAAGCTGTGCTGATGAGAGATAAATCTCGAAACGCGTCCACAGATGGATCCACTCAAGGTATCGGAAAGACATGATCTTAAAAATCAATGTTATTTTTATGGTTTTTGTTGAGTGCCACGAAGGTGGACTGAAAGCTATAGAATAACTGACAATTTTCATACGAGATTTGTTTTTGGTAGTCCTAAAAAGACTCATTAGTATTATAGAGTTCCGGAAAGGTTGAGTATATTTATATATTCAAGCTTTGTTCCGTCTTTATTCAGTTTATGTTTTCATTTAAATTTGTTGAATTTTCCTCGTCAACCGTTTCAATTCGATTGTTATTGTTTTTTCCTCGAGCATGCCTATCCTCGACAGGGATTATCTTATTTCTTTTTTTTTAATTTTTTTCTTCTTTATCGGGCTGTACAGCGGGACCGTTATCACTAAAATTTGTCGCAGCATTCTCCTTCAGGGTCGACTTTTGCGGTTTTAATGGTTTTTCCCGCACAGTAGTATCCACTGCATTTATTTTGATCCAGTAGCTCTTTCACCTGATTTGATAAATCTGCGATTACAATATGCAGTGGCTCCACTTGGTTTTTAACTACACCAACTAGAAGTTTTTCAAAATTCGGGCTCTCCAGGAAAGTGGTTAAAATTTCGAATTGTTTATCCGATGGGATGTTGGACCGTAATTCCCGCAGTATTAAGCTAAACACTTTATAACTACGTAATTTCAGTACAATATTAATAAGATAGAAAATCTCACTGTTTTTAACATTAATCACAATACTCTAAACGTCCGCACTCACCGAACGTTGAGACTCGGCTATAAGGGGCTAGTATATAGGACTATAAGACTAGACAGACAAGACTAGACAGACAAGACTAGACAGACAAGACTAGACAGACAAGACTAGACAGACAAGACTAGACAGACAAGACTAGACAGACAAGACTAGACAGACAAGACTAGACAGACAAGACTAGACAGACAAGACTAGACAGACAAGACTAGACAGACAAGACTAGACAGACAAGACTAGACAGACAAGACTAGACAGACAAGACTAGACAGACAAGACTAGACAGACAAGACTAGACAGACAAGACTAGACAGACAAGACTAGACAGACAAGACTAGACAGACAAGACTAGACAGACAAGACTAGACAGACAAGACTAGACAGACAAGACTAGACAGACAAGACTAGACAGACAAGACTAGACAGACAAGACTAGACAGACAAGACTAGACAGACAAGACTAGACAGACAAGACTAGACAGACAAGACTAGACAGACAAGACTAGACAGACAAGACTAGACAGACAAGACTAGACAGACAAGACTAGACAGACAAGACTAGACAGACAAGACTAGACAGACAAGACTAGACAGACAAGACTAGACAGACAAGACTAGACAGACAAGACTAGACAGACAAGACTAGACAGACAAGACTAGACAGACAAGACTAGACAGACAAGACTAGACAGACAAGACTAGACAGACAAGACTAGACAGACAAGACTAGACAGACAAGACTAGACAGACAAGACTAGACAGACAAGACTAGACAGACAAGACTAGACAGACAAGACTAGACAGACAAGACTAGACAGACAAGACTAGACAGACAAGACTAGACAGACAAGACTAGACAGACAAGACTAGACAGACAAGACTAGACAGACAAGACTAGACAGACAAGACTAGACAGACAAGACTAGACAGACAAGACTAGACAGACAAGACTAGACAGACAAGACTAGACAGACAAGACTAGACAGACAAGACTAGACAGACAAGACTAGACAGACAAGACTAGACAGACAAGACTAGACAGACAAGACTAGACAGACAAGACTAGACAGACAAGACTAGACAGACAAGACTAGACAGACAAGACTAGACAGACAAGACTAGACAGACAAGACTAGACAGACAAGACTAGACAGACAAGACTAGACAGACAAGACTAGACAGACAAGACTAGACAGACAAGACTAGACAGACAAGACTAGACAGACAAGACTAGACAGACAAGACTAGACAGACAAGACTAGACAGACAAGACTAGACAGACAAGACTAGACAGACAAGACTAGACAGACAAGACTAGACAGACAAGACTAGACAGACAAGACTAGACAGACAAGACTAGACAGACAAGACTAGACAGACAAGACTAGACAGACAAGACTAGACAGACAAGACTAGACAGACAAGACTAGACAGACAAGACTAGACAGACAAGACTAGACAGACAAGACTAGACAGACAAGACTAGACAGACAAGACTAGACAGACAAGACTAGACAGACAAGACTAGACAGACAAGACTAGACAGACAAGACTAGACAGACAAGACTAGACAGACAAGACTAGACAGACAAGACTAGACAGACAAGACTAGACAGACAAGACTAGACAGACAAGACTAGACAGACAAGACTAGACAGACAAGACTAGACAGACAAGACTAGACAGACAAGACTAGACAGACAAGACTAGACAGACAAGACTAGACAGACAAGACTAGACAGACAAGACTAGACAGACAAGACTAGACAGACAAGACTAGACAGACAAGACTAGACAGACAAGACTAGACAGACAAGACTAGACAGACAAGACTAGACAGACAAGACTAGACAGACAAGACTAGACAGACAAGACTAGACAGACAAGACTAGACAGACAAGACTAGACAGACAAGACTAGACAGACAAGACTAGACAGACAAGACTAGACAGACAAGACTAGACAGACAAGACTAGACAGACAAGACTAGACAGACAAGACTAGACAGACAAGACTAGACAGACAAGACTAGACAGACAAGACTAGACAGACAAGACTAGACAGACAAGACTAGACAGACAAGACTAGACAGACAAGACTAGACAGACAAGACTAGACAGACAAGACTAGACAGACAAGACTAGACAGACAAGACTAGACAGACAAGACTAGACAGACAAGACTAGACAGACAAGACTAGACAGACAAGACTAGACAGACAAGACTAGACAGACAAGACTAGACAGACAAGACTAGACAGACAAGACTAGACAGACAAGACTAGACAGACAAGACTAGACAGACAAGACTAGACAGACAAGACTAGACAGACAAGACTAGACAGACAAGACTAGACAGACAAGACTAGACAGACAAGACTAGACAGACAAGACTAGACAGACAAGACTAGACAGACAAGACTAGACAGACAAGACTAGACAGACAAGACTAGACAGACAAGACTAGACAGACAAGACTAGACAGACAAGACTAGACAGACAAGACTAGACAGACAAGACTAGACAGACAAGACTAGACAGACAAGACTAGACAGACAAGACTAGACAGACAAGACTAGACAGACAAGACTAGACAGACAAGACTAGACAGACAAGACTAGACAGACAAGACTAGACAGACAAGACTAGACAGACAAGACTAGACAGACAAGACTAGACAGACAAGACTAGACAGACAAGACTAGACAGACAAGACTAGACAGACAAGACTAGACAGACAAGACTAGACAGACAAGACTAGACAGACAAGACTAGACAGACAAGACTAGACAGACAAGACTAGACAGACAAGACTAGACAGACAAGACTAGACAGACAAGACTAGACAGACAAGACTAGACAGACAAGACTAGACAGACAAGACTAGACAGACAAGACTAGACAGACAAGACTAGACAGACAAGACTAGACAGACAAGACTAGACAGACAAGACTAGACAGACAAGACTAGACAGACAAGACTAGACAGACAAGACTAGACAGACAAGACTAGACAGACAAGACTAGACAGACAAGACTAGACAGACAAGACTAGACAGACAAGACTAGACAGACAAGACTAGACAGACAAGACTAGACAGACAAGACTAGACAGACAAGACTAGACAGACAAGACTAGACAGACAAGACTAGACAGACAAGACTAGACAGACAAGACTAGACAGACAAGACTAGACAGACAAGACTAGACAGACAAGACTAGACAGACAAGACTAGACAGACAAGACTAGACAGACAAGACTAGACAGACAAGACTAGACAGACAAGACTAGACAGACAAGACTAGACAGACAAGACTAGACAGACAAGACTAGACAGACAAGACTAGACAGACAAGACTAGACAGACAAGACTAGGTATAGGGTACTAGGTATATATAGTGGCTAGTATAATGATATACAAATATATGTCGTTAAATAAATTGCAAAGTGATTTTTAGTAATTTGTGTAAAATTCTGCGTGTTTTGGTTTATGATATGTAATGTAGTCCCAGTCCACTTTCGTGGCACTAGATAAATAACATTGTTTTTAAGATCATATTCTTCTAATTAACTTATGCAAATCTGCTGACGCGTTTCGAGATTTATCTCAATTTATCCCAATCCACTTTCGTGGCACTATAAGGGGCTAGTAATGACATACAAATAGCTGTCGTTTAATAAATTGCAAAGTAATTTATATTTTCGTAATCTGTGTAAAATTCTGCGTGTTTTGATTTATCATATGTAATGTAGCCCCAGTCCACTTTCGTGGCACTAAACGAGTACTAGTTCAATAACATTGTTTTTAAGATCATATGTTTCTATTTAACTTAAGCAAATCTGCAGACGTGTTTCGAAATTTATCTATGTCTTATCTCTGATTTATCCCTGTCCACTTTCGTGGCACTATAAGGGACTAGTAATTAAATGAAATATCTATTGTATAATTCAATATCCTGCTTGGTATTAGCAATTGAAGTAGTTGTATCAACATGAGATTTGTTTTGTAGTCTAAATATGATTTAATATTATAGAGCTACGAACAGATTGAATATATTTATATATTCAAGCTATGTTTCGCCTTTAATAAAGTTCAAATTGTTTCTTTTAATAACAGTGTTATAAATAATCTTTGTTCTTTGAATCGTTGATTTAGTACAGTTTAGGCCGCTTTTATAAAAAAAATCTATTTGTCTGTTTTTTTTTTTCTTATTCCTATTTGTTTCTTTTTTGTTTCCCTGTGAGAAAAGGGGAAAGGTTGTCGTTTAGGGTGCCCCAGGGGCGAACGGATTCCGTTTGACGTGATCCGCTCCGGACTGGACGAGGAAGGAACAAAAAAATATTCGCAAAAAACAGGTCAAATTCGCATAAATAACAGCAGAATATTCTCAGACGGAAAAATATCAAAGTTATGTTGTTAATAATTTACACTCCTTGACAGATAATTCCTTGTCTGTCTGCTCTGTATATCCGTCAAGTGATGTATATCCAACTGTATATCACATGTTTCATCTACATATCATACTCGGATTTAATACTGACACAACTCAAAAAATAATTAAAAATAAGGAATTAAAAGAAATACCTGCACTATTCTGTTCTTCATGTTAAATATAATAGACATGTGTCACTTATGTTTGACTTATGTCAATTAGTCCATATAAAAGCGGCGGACAACCTAATTTAACCTGGGTTAAACCAACTGTCCTTGCCACATTGTCCTATATTGGATCGAGAGTTCGAGCTGTCGCGCGTATGTTGTCTTGATTTAGCTGCCCGCTTCGCGGCGACCAATCTAATCTAACCGGAGATAAACCAAAGGTCGTTGCCACATTGTGCAATATTGGATCGAGAGTTCGCGCTGCCGCGCATATGTGGTCTTGATTTATCTGCCATGAAATATTTTTTATATCAAATTCCGTCAATATCTTGGACATATTTGATACACGATGTAGGTCAATTTTCTTCACAATTATGACTAGTTCCTATGGACAATGTTGCTTGTGAGGTACAACAGTTTGTCAGACACTGGTCTAGTTCAATAACTGTCAATTATTTCTAGATATATGTCGCTTATGTTTGACTTATGCCAATTAAAGACTGGTTCTCATATACGCGACACTCAACTACGCGACATCGGCTGTCAGATAATAATTACATTGTTTTAAATGGGCACTTTCTCACTATGGCTACGCGACAACTACGCGACGTGCCCATTTAAAACAATGTAATTATTATCTGACAGCCGATGTCGCGTGACGTCGCGTAGTTGAGAGTCGCTTATATGAGAACCGGTCTTTAATTGGCATAAGTCAAACATAAGCGACATATATCTAGAAATAATTGACAGTTATTGAACTAGACCAGTGTTTGACAAACTGTTGTACCTTATCCTACGACCTTAATCCTGATGAAAATCAAACTTTGTATTATATATCTTTGACATATTTGAGTATGTAAATTGTTTCGTAAACAATCTTGCTGTCACAAGTCAATAATACTTTATCACTGTGATAATCATCCCTGTAGTTTCTCCCCTGTTTATTTTGCAGTTATCCCAGCTGGTTCTCGCATAAATTACATCTGGCGCTGCCTCAGCACTACTTCGGCCCGACGAACGGATCGGCGACGCTGGCCGTCGTGGCGTACAGGAACCTCTCCGCCTTCCTCCCGCAGCGCTCCGCCGTGCGCCTCAAGTAAGTACCCCGCTTCCCACGCGCTCAAGACGCTACATAATAACAATAATGGACGAGTATCAGCCGCGGGGCGCGCAGATGTCTATGCATTACGTAATGTCTCGCATAAAAATGTGTTTTTCGTTGCAGGTTTATTTTTTGCGTTAATGTTTTGCCTGTGTTTTTATTGCGACCGACGTGCGGGGATTTTTCCTCATAAACCCCACGGCTTTTCGTCGAATATTGCTGTTATATCGTCCCATTCGGCATTTTAAAATGTACTCCCTCTGTCTCCATGTAAAATGTACCGTAAATTGTATCCATTTAATTCTTTATTGTTCACATTATTCTACCCCAGCTAAACTAGATTGACAAGATTAGACAGAAGAGACTAAGCAGACGAGTCTAGACGGACCAGACTACACAGACAAGACTAGACGGACGAGACTAGACGGACAAAACTAGACGGACAAAACTAGACAGACAAGACTAGACAGACAAGACTAGACAGACAATACTAGACAGACAAGACTAGACAGACAAGACTAGACAGACAAGACTAGACAGACAAGACTAGACAGACAAGACTAGACAGACAAGACTAGACAGACAAGACTAGACAGACAAGACTAGACAGACAAGACTAGACAGACAAGACTAGACAGACAAGACTAGACAGACAAGACTAGACAGACAAGACTAGACAGACAAGACTAGACAGACAAGACTAGACAGACAAGACTAGACAGACAAGACTAGACAGACAAGACTAGACAGACAAGACTAGACAGACAAGACTAGACAGACAAGACTAGACAGACAAGACTAGACAGACAAGACTAGACAGACAAGACTAGACAGACAAGACTAGACAGACAAGACTAGACAGACAAGACTAGACAGACAAGACTAGACAGACAAGACTAGACAGACAAGACTAGACAGACAAGACTAGACAAACAAGACTAGACAGACAAGACTAGACAGACAAGACTAGACAGACAAGACTAGACAGACAATACTAGACAGACAAGACTAGACAGACAAAACTAGACGGACAAGACTAGACAGACAAGACTAGACAGACAAGACTAGACAGACAAGACTAGACAGACAAGACTAGACAGACAAGACTAGACAGACAAGACTAGACAGACAAGACTAGACAGACAAGACTAGACAGACAAGACTAGACAGACAAAACTAGACATACAAGACTAAACGGACAAGACTAGACTGACAAGACTAGAAGGCAAGGCTAGACAGACAAGACCAGATAGACAAGACTAGACAGACAAGACTAGACAGACAAGACTATACAGGCAAGACTAGACAGACAAGACTAGACAGACGAGACTAGACAGACAAGACTAGACGGACAAGATTAGACGGGCAAAACTAGACGGACAAAACTAAATGGACAAGACTAGACGGACAAGCCTAGATGGACAAGATTACACGGACAAGACTAGACGGTACAAGACTAGACAGACAAGACTAGACAGACAAGACTAGACAGACAAGACTAGATGGACAAGACTAGACTGACAAGACTAGACCGACAAGACTAGACAGACAAGACTATACAGGCAAGACTAGACAGTCAAGACTAGACCTACAAGACTAAGCAGACAAGACTAGACAAACAAGACTAGATAGACAAGACTACACGGACAAGACTAGACTGACAAGACTAGAAGGCAAGACTAGACAGACAAGACCAGATAGACAAGAGTAGACAGACAAGACTAGACAGACAAGACTATACAGGCAAGACTAGAAAGACAAGACTAGACAGACAAGACTAGACAGACAAGACTAGACAGACAAGACTAGACAGACAAGACTAGACAAACAAGACTAGACAGACAAAGCTAGACAGACCAGACTAGACGGAAAAGACTACAAGACTAAGCAGACAAGACTAGACAAACAAGACAAGATAGACAAGACTACACGGACAAGACTAGACTGACAAGACTAGAAGGCAAGACTAGACAGACAAGACCAGATAGACAAGACTAGACAGACAAGACTAGACAGACAAGACTATACAGGCAAGACTAGACAGACAAGACTAGACAGACAAGACTAGACAGACAAGACTAGACAGACAAGACTAGACAGACAAGACTAGACAGACAAGACTAGACAGACAAGACTAGACAGACAAGACTAGACAGACAAGACTAGACAGACAAGACTAGACAGTCAAGACTAGACAGACAAGACTAGACAGGCAATACTAGACAGACAAGACTAGACTGACAAGACTAGACAGACAATACTAGGCAGACAAAACTAGACAGACAAGACTAGACAGACAAGACTAGACAGACAATACTAAGCAGACAAAACTAGACAGACAAGACTAGACGGACAAGACTAGACTGTCAAGACTAGAAGGCAAGACTAGACAGACAAGACCAGATAGACAAGACTAGACAGACAAGACTAGACAGACAAGACTAGACAGACAAGACTAGACAGACAAGACTAGACGGACAAGATTAGACGGACAAAACTAGACGGACAAAACTAAATGGACAAGACTAGACGGACAAGCCTAGATGGACAAGATTACACGGACAAGACTAGACGGACAAGACTAGACAGACAAGACTAGACAGACAAGACTAGATGGACACGACTAGGCTGACAAAGACTAGACCGACAAGACTAGACAGACAAGACTATACATGCAAGACTAGACAGTCAAGACTAGAAAGACAAGACTAGACAGGCAAGGCTAGACAGACAAGACTACAAGACTAAGCAGACAAGACTAGACAAACAAGATTAGATAGACAAGACTACACGGACAAGACTAGACTGACAAGACTAGAAGGCAAGACTAGACAGACAAGACCAGATAGACAAGACTAGACAGACAAGACTAGACAGACAAGACTATACAGGCAAGACTAGGCAGACAAGACTAGACAGACAAGACTAGACAGACAAGACTAGACAAACAAGACTAGACAGACAAGACTAGACAGACAAGACTATACAGACAATACTAGACAGACAAGACTAGACAGACAAGACTAGACAGACAATACTAGGCAGACAAAACTAGACAGACAAGACTAGACGGACAAGACTAGACTGTCAAGACTAGAAGGCAAGACTAGACAGACAAGACCAGATAGACAAGACTAGACAGACAATACTAGACAGACAAGACTATACAGGCAAGACTAGACAGACAAGACTAGACAGACAAGACTAGACAGACAAGACTAGACAAACAAGACTAGACAGACAAGACTAGACAGACAAGACTATACAGACAATACTAGACAGACAAGACTAGACAGACAAGACTAGACAGACAATACTAGGCAGACAAAACTAGACAGACAAGACTAGACGGACAAGACTAGACTGTCAAGACTAGAAGGCAAGACTAGACAGACAAGACCAGATAGACAAGACTAGACAGACAAGACTAGACAGACAAGACTAGACAGACAAGACTAGACAGACAAGACTAGACAGACAAGACTAGACAGACAAGACTAGACAGACAAGACTAGACAGACAAGACTAGACAGACAAGACTAGACAGACAAGACTAGACAGACAAGACTAGACAGACAAGACTAGACAGACAAGACTAGACAGACAAGACTAGACAGACAAGACTGGACAGACAAGAGTAGACGGACAAGATTAGACGGACAAGACTAGACGGACAAAACTAAATGGACAAGACTAGACGGACAAGCCTAGATGGACAAGATTACACGGATAAGACTAGACGGACAAGACTAGACAGACAAGACTAGACTGACAAGACTAGACCGACAAGACTATTCAGACAAGACTATACAGGCAAGACTAGACAGTGAAGACTAGAAAGACAAGGCTAGACAGACAAAACTAGACGGACAAGACTAGACCTACAAGACTAAGCAGACAAGACTAGACAAACAAGACTAGATAGACAAGACTACACGGACAAGACTAGACAGACAAGACTAGACAGACTAGACTAGACAGACTAGACTAGACAGACAAGGTTAGACAGACAAAATAAGATTAACAAATCTGTTAATAGAGATGGGATTGAGATGGACTATGAAGTGATATCGAACATCGTCGCCTCCTGGTTGGTTTTCAACGGCAGCGTGCTCAACGGAAACCTATCGGATGGAATCTTTACCATGGAGTTCATCCACCCGGTGAAGAACTCCTCGCAGGAGAGCTGGAAGATCCTATGCGGCGTCGCTGATTATGCTACCTACGGATACTCCTGGGACACACAGTCCTGCCTAACAAGGTAAAACTGAATGGCTTAAGTTAGACTGTCAATAATACGACGATTTGACAGACAAGAATAGGCAGATAGAACTAGACAGGCAACTAGACTAGTTATGTAGTATTGACAGTACACAAATATGGTTCACAGACGTGAAATTAAAATTTTACTTGTGTGAAAAATTGTTGTTATGTGTCAACTAAAAGGAAAATTGTTATGAATTGTTGATATATGTCAAAATAAAATGGCATTTGTCAAAATAAAATGGCATTTGTCAAAATAAAATGGCATCAAATAGCCCTTTTTATGATTTTACCGCTTATCAAAGGAGGGTGTACGATTGTTTATAGCGCGTTCAATTAATTCCGACAGGTGTTGATCGCGCGCATCGAATTAAAATTGGCGTAGCGATTAGAAAAAAAATTAGGTAAAAAACTGCGCCGCGAGTCAGTGTGATTTGAGTCGCAGCGTGAGACAGTACGTTTAGCCCGGCCGGTGTTAAGAATTTTGCACGTTTTCTCTCGGCCGGCATGCGACCATGATTTTGTTGATGGGAACTTTTCGGGGATTCTATCCATTCTAGAAGATCTGCGTTGAAAGGATGCTCCGCTGAATATCCTTCTTGTCTTTATTCCTTCCCGTTTCCCAGGAGGATCGAACAGAGCAGGCGAGAAAGACATATTGTAACTAGAAGGTAAGTTGTAAACCACCCCGATTTGTTGTCCCATATTTTAATTTGTCGCTGTTAAATACAGTTCAATCAGCAACTGACTAATTATCATTTGATATTCTATTTATACGAAAAAGCCGAGGCTGAAAAATAGCTACCCTTGCTTAGGTTAGGTCATTCCCCTACGGAATGTAAATGTTAGGGAAATGGGGACTATTATTATATACTAATATATACCTAATAATTATTGCTACCTAATCACCTAAGATAGGATGATTCACCTAGATTTGACAACAACACATGAATATGTATGTCAACTTAAAAAACCTAACCTAATCACCTAAGATAGGATGATTCACCTAGATTTGGCAACAACACATGAATATGTATGTCAACTTGTTTGATACTTATGAATTATTTGAACAAAAAAATTGAACTATTTCGCGTATTAGTCGCAATCCGTGGCAATTTTCAGGTAAATATGTGTCAAATATATTACGAAAACATCAAAACCGTCAAGCATTTAGACGTGAACGTGCAAACTTTTAAAAAATTTAACAAGAACGTCAAAACTCTGACAATATTTGACTTATCAACAGTTTTAACCGATTTGACAGTGAAAAATATTTATAAAATTTAAAGTTAAAACAAACGGAACACAGCCTGAATATATAAATATATTCAGCCTTTCCGGAGCTCTATAACAATTATTGAGTTATTTTAAGTTTGTATGATTATTTGTAACGTAAGATGGTTTCACCAATTCTATCTTATCAGTTCAATTAATAAGTTCCTGCTAAGTTCATGTGTCTCTCACAAAATGTCAAAATTATAAACATCTAAACACCACATGGGGTTTCAAGTGAGTGGTTTACAAATTATTGTTCATGGAAGCAAAGCTGTGCTGATGAGAGATAAATCTCGAAACGCGTCCACAGATGGCTAGCCACTTAAGGTATCGGAAAGACATGAGCTTAAAATCAATGTTATTTTTATGGTTTTTGTTGAGTGCCACGAAAGTGGACTGAAAGCTATAAAATAGTCTACTGAAAGCTATAAGGTAGTCCTAGATCTCAATAATTGTTATAGAGCTCCGGAAAGGCTGAATATATTTCTAAATTCAGGCTGTGTTCCGTTTGTTTTAAGTTTGTATGATTTTCTATAACGTAGGATGGTTTCACCAATTCTAAAATTTAAAGATTCAGCTGGAGGCACTAGGTGAAACATTATAAAAATAATAATAAATAATAGACACTAGGTATAAGTTTCACAAATTGATAACGATTTCAATTTTTAAACTTATACCTAGTGTCTATTTTTTATTATTATACAAAAATATTTAGGTTATCAAACATATTGACATACATGTCAACGCTGTCAAATATAATAACATATACGTGAAATCTGTCTAATATTTTGACAGAAACTTCAAAGGTGTCAATTTAAAATTAAACATATCTCGAGAATTGCTGCTATGTGTCAACTAGAAGAATGAAGTGTTGATATATGTCAATCTAAAATGACACATGTCAAACTAAATTGGCATTTGTTATGTGTTATTCTAAATATGAAAACAAAGAGATTGGGTATTAGGAATAAGCAATACGATTTGGCAACGACACGTGATAAAGTTTTTTATAATTCGTCGAGAAAATAGGCGTTAAATGTTTTAGCAAAGGCATCAAAACTGTCTAGAATTTTGGCAGGTATGTGAAGTGCGTAATAATATATTACGTCACAAGAGTTGTAAGAAGCATATAACGTACGAGCGGAAAAGTTAGGTTAGGTTAGGCCTCAGAGTCAAGCAGGCGTGCCAGCTGCAGGGGACCAAAACTAGGACAGTTGATGAATCAAACACTACAAACTAGAATAGTGTGTATCACTTTGAACAGTTTCTATGACACAATAATACTAGGGAGTTCTTTTTCAAATGCACTGTAAATACATAGATTGGCATAGTGGTGTGAAAAGCTAATTTAAAAAAAAAATATTACAAAGGGCTCGCGAATTTATAAAAATATTAACAATGAGCTCGCCAATTTATATAAAATTTAATAATGGGCTCGCGCGAGCCCCCTCAAGCCCGCTCTAGCACACCACAGCATATATCTATAGTTTTCGAACTTATTGACATACAGGTCAACGCAGTCAAATATATTAAAATATTACTTCAAATCGGACTAATACTTTGACAAAAACTTCAAAGATGTTCAATATTTGATATATTTCAAACGTTGTTATAATATTTGACAAAAAGACTAGACAGACAAGTGTATTAGTGTTGTGTAAGAGACAAGACTAGACAGACAAGACTAGACAGACAAGACTAGACAGACAAGACTAGACAGACAAGACTAGACAGACAAGACTAGACAGACAAGACTAGACAGACAAGCCTAGACAGACAAGACTAGACAGACTAGACAGACAAGACTAGACAAATAAGATTAGACAGACTGGACCAGACTGACAAAACTAGATAAACAAAATCAGCCTGATAAGTCTACACAAACCCGACGGAACAGACAAACCTAGATCGATAAGACTCAATATACAATACTAAAGACAACGCAGTGAAGAGTAGGTAGATGAGATTAAACGGACAAGACAAGATATACTTCCTCTCTCGCTTGTGTTTACGATGGAAGAACGAATTTTAGTGTTCGCATAAAAAAGGAAGAGCATAAGTAAAAACCATTAAAACTAAATGAGATTGCTGTGACTAAACTAAATTCCCTAATTTAGCCCGTTTAAACGTTCGTTGTCGCGAGATCGTAAAAACTAATTGCGCCAATAACTCTAAACTTAATTCGCCGAATATACTTTTAGTCTCGACATAAAAAATTCAAATATAACAAAGGAAAGATTCGTATATATCAAATTGTTTAATTAGTCTTATCCGTCTAGTTTTGTCTGTCTAGTCTTGTCTGTCTAGTCTTGTCTGTCTAGTCTTGTCTGTCTAGTCTTGTCTGTCTAGTCTTGTTTGTTTAGTCTTGTCTGTCTAGTCTTGTCTGTCTAGTCTTGTCTGTCTAGTCTTGTCTGTCTAGTCTTGTCTGTCTAGTCTTGTCTGTCTAGTCTTGTCTGTCTAGTCTTGTCTGTCTAGTCTTGTCTGTCTAGTCTTGTCTGTCTAGTCTTGTCTGTCTAGTCTTGTCTGTCTAGTCTTGTCTGTCTAGTCTTGTTTGTCTAGTCTTGTCTGTCTAGTCTTGTCTGTCTAGTCTTGTCTGTCTAGTCTTGTCTGTCTAGTCTTGTCTGTCTAGTCTTGTCTGTCTAGTCTTGTCTGTCTAGTCTTGTCTGTCTAGTCTTGCCTGTCTAGTCTTGTCTGTCTAGTCTTGTCTGTCTAGTCTTGTCTGTCTAGTCTTGTCTGTCTAGTCTTGTCTGTCTAGTCTTGTCTGTCTAGTCTTGTCTGTCTAGTCTTGTCTGTCTAGTCTTGTCTGTCTAGTCTTGTCTGTCTAGTCTTGTCTGTCTAGTCTTGTCTGTCTAGTCTTGTCTGTCTAGTCTTGTCTGTCTAGTCTTGTCTGTCTAGTCTTGTCTGTCTAGTCTTGTCTGTCTAGTCTTGTCTGTCTAGTCTTGTCTGTCTAGTCTTGTCTGTCTAGTCTTGTCTGTCTAGTCTTGTCTGTCTAGTCTTGTCTGTCTAGTCTTGTCTGTCTAGTCTTGTCTGTCTAGTCTTGTCTGTCTAGTCTTGTCTGTCTAGTCTTGTCTGTCTAGTCTTGTCTGTCTAGTCTTGTCTGTCTAGTCTTGTCTGTCTAGTCTTGTCTGTCTAGTCTTGTCTGTCTAGTCTTGTCTGTCTAGTCTTGTCTGTCTAGTCTTGTCTGTCTAGTCTTGTCTGTCTAGTCTTGTCTGTCTAGTCTTGTCTGTCTAGTCTTGTCTGTCTAGTCTTGTCTGTCTAGTCTTGTCTGTCTAGTCTTGTCTGTCTAGTCTTGTCTGTCTAGTCTTGTCTGTCTAGTCTTGTCTGTCTAGTCTTGTCTGTCTAGTCTTGTCTGTCTAGTCTTGTCTGTCTAGTCTTGTCTGTCTAGTCTTGTCTGTCTAGTCTTGTCTGTCTAGTCTTGTCTGTCTAGTCTTGTCTGTCTAGTCTTGTCTGTCTAGTCTTGTCTGTCTAGTCTTGTCTGTCTAGTCTTGTCTGTCTAGTCTTGTCTGTCTAGTCTTGTCTGTCTAGTCTTGTCTGTCTAGTCTTGTCTGTCTAGTCTTGTCTGTCTAGTCTTGTCTGTCTAGTCTTGTCTGTCTAGTCTTGTCTGTCTAGTCTTGTCTGTCTAGTCTTGTCTGTCTAGTCTTGTCTGTCTAGTCTTGTCTGTCTAGTCTTGTCTGTCTAGTCTTGTCTGTCTAGTCTTGTCTGTCTAGTCTTGTCTGTCTAGTCTTGTCTGTCTAGTCTTGTCTGTCTAGTCTTGTCTGTCTAGTCTTGTCTGTCTAGTCTTGTCTGTCTAGTCTTGTCTGTCTAGTCTTGTCTGTCTAGTCTTGTCTGTCTAGTCTTGTCTGTCTAGTCTTGTCTGTCTAGTCTTGTCTGTCTAGTCTTGTCTGTCTAGTCTTGTCTGTCTAGTCTTGTCTGTCTAGTCTTGTCTGTCTAGTCTTGTCTGTCTAGTCTTGTCTGTCTAGTCTTGTCTGTCTAGTCTTGTCTGTCTAGTCTTGTCTGTCTAGTCTTGTCTGTCTAGTCTTGTCTGTCTAGTCTTGTCTGTCTAGTCTTGTCTGTCTAGTCTTGTCTGTCTAGTCTTGTCTGTCTAGTCTTGTCTGTCTAGTCTTGTCTGTCTAGTCTTGTCTGTCTAGTCTTGTCTGTCTAGTCTTGTCTGTCTAGTCTTGTCTGTCTAGTCTTGTCTGTCTAGTCTTGTCTGTCTAGTCTTGTCTGTCTAGTCTTGTCTGTCTAGTCTTGTCTGTCTAGTCTTGTCTGTCTAGTCTTGTCTGTCTAGTCTTGTCTGTCTAGTCTTGTCTGTCTAGTCTTGTCTGTCTAGTCTTGTCTGTCTAGTCTTGTCTGTCTAGTCTTGTCTGTCTAGTCTTGTCTGTCTAGTCTTGTCTGTCTAGTCTTGTCTGTCTAGTCTTGTCTGTCTAGTCTTGTCTGTCTAGTCTTGTCTGTCTAGTCTTGTCTGTCTAGTCTTGTCTGTCTAGTCTTGTCTGTCTAGTCTTGTCTGTCTAGTCTTGTCTGTCTAGTCTTGTCTGTCTAGTCTTGTCTGTCTAGTCTTGTCTGTCTAGTCTTGTCTGTCTAGTCTTGTCTGTCTAGTCTTGTCTGTCTAGTCTTGTCTGTCTAGTCTTGTCTGTCTAGTCTTGTCTGTCTAGTCTTGTCTGTCTAGTCTTGTCTGTCTAGTCTTGTCTGTCTAGTCTTGTCTGTCTAGTCTTGTCTGTCTAGTCTTGTCTGTCTAGTCTTGTCTGTCTAGTCTTGTCTGTCTAGTCTTGTCTGTCTAGTCTTGTCTGTCTAGTCTTGTCTGTCTAGTCTTGTCTGTCTAGTCTTGTCTGTCTAGTCTTGTCTGTCTAGTCTTGTCTGTCTAGTCTTGTCTGTCTAGTCTTGTCTGTCTAGTCTTGTCTGTCTAGTCTTGTCTGTCTAGTCTTGTCTGTCTAGTCTTGTCTGTCTAGTCTTGTCTGTCTAGTCTTGTCTGTCTAGTCTTGTCTGTCTAGTCTTGTCTGTCTAGTCTTGTCTGTCTAGTCTTGTCTGTCTAGTCTTGTCTGTCTAGTCTTGTCTGTCTAGTCTTGTCTGTCTAGTCTTGTCTGTCTAGTCTTGTCTGTCTAGTCTTGTCTGTCTAGTCTTGTCTGTCTAGTCTTGTCTGTCTAGTCTTGTCTGTCTAGTCTTGTCTGTCTAGTCTTGTCTGTCTAGTCTTGTCTGTCTAGTCTTGTCTGTCTAGTCTTGTCTGTCTAGTCTTGTCTGTCTAGTCTTGTCTGTCTAGTCTTGTCTGTCTAGTCTTGTCTGTCTAGTCTTGTCTGTCTAGTCTTGTCTGTCTAGTCTTGTCTGTCTAGTCTTGTCTGTCTAGTCTTGTCTGTCTAGTCTTGTCTGTCTAGTCTTGTCTGTCTAGTCTTGTCTGTCTAGTCTTGTCTGTCTAGTCTTGTCTGTCTAGTCTTGTCTGTCTAGTCTTGTCTGTCTAGTCTTGTCTGTCTAGTCTTGTCTGTCTAGTCTTGTCTGTCTAGTCTTGTCTGTCTAGTCTTGTCTGTCTAGTCTTGTCTGTCTAGTCTTGTCTGTCTAGTCTTGTCTGTCTAGTCTTGTCTGTCTAGTCTTGTCTGTCTAGTCTTGTCTGTCTAGTCTTGTCTGTCTAGTCTTGTCTGTCTAGTCTTGTCTGTCTAGTCTTGTCTGTCTAGTCTTGTCTGTCTAGTCTTGTCTGTCTAGTCTTGTCTGTCTAGTCTTGTCTGTCTAGTCTTGTCTGTCTAGTCTTGTCTGTCTAGTCTTGTCTGTCTAGTCTTGTCTGTCTAGTCTTGTCTGTCTAGTCTTGTCTGTCTAGTCTTGTCTGTCTAGTCTTGTCTGTCTAGTCTTGTCTGTCTAGTCTTGTCTGTCTAGTCTTGTCTGTCTAGTCTTGTCTGTCTAGTCTTGTCTGTCTAGTCTTGTCTGTCTAGTCTTGTCTGTCTAGTCTTGTCTGTCTAGTCTTGTCTGTCTAGTCTTGTCTGTCTAGTCTTGTCTGTCTAGTCTTGTCTGTCTAGTCTTGTCTGTCTAGTCTTGTCTGTCTAGTCTTGTCTGTCTAGTCTTGTCTGTCTAGTCTTGTCTGTCTAGTCTTGTCTGTCTAGTCTTGTCTGTCTAGTCTTGTCTGTCTAGTCTTGTCTGTCTAGTCTTGTCTGTCTAGTCTTGTCTGTCTAGTCTTGTCTGTCTAGTCTTGTCTGTCTAGTCTTGTCTGTCTAGTCTTGTCTGTCTAGTCTTGTTTGTTTAGTTTCTGCGTTTATTTATGTGTTGTGGAGTGTTTACAAAGTCAACAATGAAAGAGTAATAATGAACGAGATCATTTTAGTTTACGTGGCAGAATAAGGAAAGGCAATACTAGCAGGGGGTGCAAGAATAACAAAGGGCGAGGGTGGAATGGGAAACACTGAAAGCTACAACTCGGGACGGTCATAATACTTTTGTTCCGGCAGAACGGCAAGCAAAACGGCCGAAACGGACGCACGAAGTAACGCCAAACAAAAAGGAAAGCATCCAAAACGTTTCCCCGTCAGTGCTGCAATCGGCGACAATGTTCATTCCTTACTCGCTTCCTTACTTTTGTATTGCTTAGTTTTTTAAACGACTAATGAATGAACTAAACAGGCTATCTAGACAATACTAGACAGATAAGTCTAATCAAACAAGACTAGACAAGTCAAGATTAAATTGACAAGATTGGATAGACAAGACTGTACATTCAAATCTAATATGTTTTGTGTTTATCTTGTTTGTGTTAATCGTAACTATTTTTTGCAGAACTTTAGAGCCTACTAGGACTCGTTGCCTGTGCCCTCGTGGAGGAACTTTCGCTATTTTGTTGACGATGAAACCTTCATTTGTAAGTGAACTGTAATGTAGACCATATTGAAACTGCCAAAATCCTATTAAATTCAATCAAGATTATAAAGGTCGATTCCCATATGCGCGACACTCAGCTACGCGACGTCGTGCGACATCGCCTGTCAAATAATGATTACATTGTTTTACATAGGCACGTCGCGTAGCCATAGTGAGAACGTGCCCATTTAAAACAATGGAATCATTATGTCACTTATATCACTCATGTTTGACTTATATCACATATGTTTGACTTATGTCACTTATGTTTGACTTATGTCACTCACGGTGGACTTATTTTACATATGTTTAACTTATGTCACTTAAGTTTGATTTATATCACTCATGGTTGACTTATATCACATGTGTTTGACTTATGTCACTTATGTATGACTTATGTCATATTTGACAGGCGATGTCGCGTGACTTCGCGTAGCTGAGTGTCGCGTTTAAGAGAATCGGCCTTAATGGATACTGCATCTTTATATAACTTTAGTTATCAATATATTAAAAGCGGGAAGGTGTAATTTTACCAAAGTAAAGTCTAGTTTATTCGAGGCGGGAGATTTGGATTTCTTTCTCCATTGTTAGATGGTTTTCCTGTTTGAAGAATGAAACGATAAACAGGTTGTTGATATATTGAAAGCGGGAAGTTGTAACTTTAACAAAGTACTGTTTTATTGAGGCGGGAGATTTGAATTTCCTGCTTCATTGTTAGAAGGTTTTCCTGTGGAATAAGGAATAGCAATTTTCCCACAACTAGACTAATTAAATAACAAATTTAATTAATTAAAATCCATAATCGTAATAATAGACCTTTTCATACTTGAAATTTTTTTGTGCGCATGCGTCAATTTCCGCGATGTTATACACCAAAATTGTCCGAACTTAATGACGTGTAATGCTCGCCATACACGCTACTGTCTACCGGAGACGTTACATGTGCAGGTTTGCCTGGTCAACCGTACGCAAGAAACTGCACATGTCTATTCCCACACACGCTCCGGTCTACCTGCGCAGGCAAACCTGCACAGGTAGACCTCTCCGGTGGACTGTTGTGTGTATGGCGGGCATTAATATATATGAGCCCGAAACTTTCATATTCCCACCTTTCAAACTTGGCGGATGCGCATGCGCTTAACTAACCGTAAAAAGGTCAATTCACAGTCTTTCGTTCTTTCTATTTGTTGAATGGAAAGAAGTTTAGATTATCATTTTGGCTAAATATTTATTTGCAGACGGAGCCCGAGACGATTCCTGCCAGACAGCTGGTGATTGTAATCGGATGTACGACGTGCACCCTATTGACAGCCCTCACCGCCCTCCTCCTCGCCATCTACCTATTCTACCGACGTTCCTGTCTGGTCTTCCTCAAGGTTCAGTGCTCACTCTCCATACTCGCCTCCATGCTCGTCTTCCTCTACGCCACCTGGGACGACATCACAAACGTAAGTCAAACATATAAACAATTAACTTAACCATCAAAATTTAACCATTTAAGATATTGCCAAACATTGCCATGTGTCACTTATTTATTTTTCACTTATATTACTTATGTTTGACTTATATCACTTATTTTTGATTTATGTCACTATGTTTGAGACTTATGTCACTCATGGTTCACTTATCACACATATCGTGACTTATGTCACTTATATATGACTTACATCACTCATGGTCGACTTATACCACAAATGTTTTACATATGTCTCTTATATTTGACTTATGACACTCATGGTTGACTTATATCACAAATGTTTGACTTATGTCACTTATGAATAGGATGGTTGCGACAGTTATTACGTGGTAATTCATACTTACATTGAATTCAAAAATTCACTATACGTGTACTAAAAATAAACTCGGTCTTAAAAGTTGTCTTAATTGAATTGTCTTAAAAGTTGACAATATTAGACATGAATAGACTAGATTATTAGACACTGGTCCAATTCAACAAATGCTAATTTTCTCTTGATTATTTATGTAAAATATAATAGAGATATATCATTTTCGATATTGCCAAACATTGCCATGTGTCACTTATGTTTGACTTTGTCATTTATTTTTCACTAATGTTTGGCTTATATCACTTGTTTTTATTTATGTCACTTATGTTTGACTTATGTCACAAATGGTTGACCTATCACACATATCTTTGACTTATGTCACTTATATATGAGTTAAATCACTCATTGTCGACTTATATCACAAATGTTTAACTTATGTCTCTTATGTTTGACCTATGTTACTCATGGTTGACTTATATGACAAATGTTTGACTTATGTCACTTATGAATAGAATGGTTGCCACAGTTACTACGTGGTAATTCATACTTACATTGAATTGAAAAATTCACTACTTATATTTGACATATCATTTATTTTTTATTTATGTCACTTATGTTTGACTTATGTCACTCACGGTTGACTTATCACACATATCTTTGACTTATGTTAGTTATATATGACATATCACTCATGGTCGACTTATATGACAAATGTTTAACTTATGTCTCTTATGTTTGACTTATGTCACTCATGGTTGACTTATATCACAAATGTTTGACTTATGTCACTTATGAATAGGATGATTGCGACAGTTACTACGTGGTAATTCATACTTACATTGAATTGAAAAATTCACTGTACGTGTACTAAAAATAAACTCAGTCTTAAAAGTTGTCTTAATTGAATTGTCTTAAAAGTTGACAATATTAGACATGAATAGACTAGATTATTAGACACTTGTCCAATTCAACAAATGCTAATTTTCTCTTGATTATTCATGTAAAATATAATAGAGATATATCATTTTCGATATTGCCAAACATTGCCATGTGTCACTTATGTTTGACTTTGTCATTTATTTTTCACTAATGTTTGGCTTATATCACTTGTTTTTATTTATGTCACTTATGTTTGACTTATGTCACTCATGGTTGACCTATCACACATATCTTTGACTTATGTCACTTATATATGACTTATATCACTCATTGTCGACTTATATTACAAATGTTTAACTTATGTCTCTTATGTTTGACTTATGTCACTCATGGTTGACTTATATCACAAATGTTTGACTTATGTCACTTATGAATAGAATGGTTGCGACAGTTACTACGTGGTAATTCATACTTACATTGAATTGAAAAATTCACTACTTATCTTTGACATAACACTTATTTTTTATTTATGTCACTTATGTTTGACTTATGTCACTCATGGTTGACTTATCACACATATCTTTGACTTATGTCACTAATATATGACATATCACTCATGGTCGACTTATATGACAAATGTTTAACTTATGTCTCTTATGTTTGACTTATGTCACTCATGGTTGACTTATATCACAAATGTTTGACTTATGTCACTTATGAATAGGATGGTTGCGACAGTTACTACGTGGTAATTCATACTTACATTGAATTGAAAAATTCACTGTACGTGTGTTAAAAATAAACTCAGTCTAAAAAGTTGTCTTAATTGAATTGTCTTAAAAGTTGACAATATTAGACATGAATAGACTAGATTATTAGACACTGGTCCAATTCAACAAATGCTAATTTTCTCTTTATTATTCATGTAAAATATAATAGAGATATATCATTTTCGATATTGCCAAACATTGCCATGTGTCACTTATGTTTGACTTTGTCATTTATTTTTCACTAATGTTTGGCTTATATCACTTGTTTTTATTTATGTCACTTATGTTTGACTTATGTCACAAATGGTTGACCTATCACACATATCTTTGACTTATGTCACTTATATATGACTTATATCACTCATTGTCGACTTATATCACAAATGTTTAACTTATGTCTCTTATGTTTGACTTATGTCACTCATGGTTGACTTATATCACAAATGTTTGACTTATGTCACTTATGAATAGAATGGTTGCGACAGTTACTACGTGGTAATTCATACTTACATTGAATTGAAAAATTCACTACTTATCTTTGACATAACACTTATTTTTTATTTATGTCACTTATGTTTGACTTATGTCACTCATGGTTGACTTATCACACATATCTTTGACTTATGTCACTAATATATGACATATCACTCATGGTCGACTTATATGACAAATGTTTAACTTATGTCTCTTATGTTTGACTTATATCACTCATGGTTGACTTATATCACAAATGTTTGACTTATGTCACTTATGAATAGGATGGTTGCGACAGTTACTACGTGGTAATTCATACTTACATTGAATTGAAAAATTCACTGTACGTGTGTTAAAAATAAACTCTATCTTAAAAGTTGTCTTAATTCAATTGTCTTAAAAGTGGACAATATTAGACATGAATAGACTAGATTATTGGACCTTGGTCCAATGCCAGAAATGCTAATTATCTCTTGATAACTCATGTAAAATATAATAGAGATATAGCATTTATGATATTGCAAAACATTGCCATGTGTCACTTATGTTTGACTTATGTTATTCATTTTTCACTTATATTACTTATATTTGACTTATATCACTTATTTTTTATTTATGTCACTTATGTTTGATTTATGTCACTCATGGTTGACTTATCTCACATATCTTTGACTTATATCACATATATGACTTAGATCACTCATTGTCGACTGATATCACAAATGTTAAACTTATATCTCTTATGTTTGACTTATGTCACTCATGGTTGACTTATATCACAATTGTTTGAGTTATGTCACTTATGAATAGGATGGTTGCGACAGTTACTACTTGGTAATTCATACTTACATTGAATTGAAAAATTCACTATACGTGTACTAAAAATAAACTCAGTCTTAAAAGTTGTCTTAATTGAATTGTCTTAAAAGTTGACAATATTAGACATGAATAGACTAGATTATTAGACACTGGTCCAATTTAACAAATGCTAATTATCTCTTGATTATTCATGTAAAATATAATAGAGATATATCATTTACGATATTGCCAAACATTGCCATGAGTCACTTATGTTTGACTTTGTCATTTATTTTTCACTAATGTTTGGCTTATATCACTTGTTATTATTTATGTCACTTATGTTTGACTTATGTCACTCATGGTTGACCTATCACACATATCTTTGACTTATGTCACTTATATATGACTTATATCACTCATTGTCGACTTATATCACAAATGTTTAACTTATGTCTCTTATGTTTGACTTATGTCACTCATGGTTGACTTATATCACAAATGTTTGACTTATGTCACTTATGAATAGAATGGTTGCGACAGTTACTACGTGGTAATTCATACTTACATTGAATTGAAAAATTCACTACTTATCTTTCACATAACACTTATTTTTTATTTATGTCACTTATGTTTGACTTATGTCACTCATGGTTGACTTATCACACATATCTTTGACTTATGTCACTTATATATGACATATCACTCATGGTCGACTTATATGACAAATGTTTAACCTATGTCTCTTATGTTTGACTTATGTCACTCATGGTTGACTTATATCACAAATGTTTGACTTATGTCACTTATGAATAGAATGGTTGCGACAGTTACTACGTGGTAATTCATACTTACATTGAATTGACAAATTCACTACTTATCTTTGACATATCACTTATTTTTTATTTATGTCACTTATGTTCGACTTATGTCACTCATGGTTGACTTATCACACATATCTTTGACTTATGTCACTTATATATGACATATCACTCATGGTCGACTTATATGACAAATGTTTAACTAATGTCTCTTATGTTTGACTTATGTCACTCATGGTTGACTTATATCACAAATGTTTGACTTATGTCACTTATGAATAGGATGATTGCGACAGTTACTACGTGGTAATTCATACTTACATTGAATTGAAAAATGCACTGTACGTGTGATAAAAATAAACTCAATCTTAAAAGTTGTCTTAATTCAATTGTCTTAAAAGTGGACAATATTAGACATGAATAGACT
This sequence comes from Phosphuga atrata, assembly GCA_944588485.1. NCBI lineage: Eukaryota > Metazoa > Arthropoda > Insecta > Coleoptera > Silphidae > Phosphuga > Phosphuga atrata. The sequence continues at coordinate 57,299,328 of OX155902.1, read as the reverse complement.
AGATTATTGGACCTTGGTCCAATGCCAGAAATGCTAATTATCTCTTGGTCACTCATGTAAAATATAATAGAGATATAGCATTTATGATATTGCCAAACATTGCCATGTGTCACTTATGTTTGACTTATGTTATTCATTTTTCACTTACATTACTTATATTTGACTTATATCACTTATTTTTTATTTATGTCACTTATGTTTGATTTATGTCACTCATGGTTAACTTATCTCACATATCTTTGACTTATATCACTTATATATGACATAGATCACTCATTGTCGACTGATATCACAAATGTTTAACTTATGTCTCTTATGTTTGACGTATGTCACTCATGGTTGACTTATATCACAAATGTTTGAGTTATGTCACTTATGAATAGGATGGTTGCGACAGTTACTACGTGGTAATTCATACTTAGTGTATTGAAAAATTCATTATACGTGTATTTAAAATAAACTTAGTCTATAAAGTTATCTTAATTGAATTGTCTTAAAAGTAGACAATATTAGACATGAATAGACTAGATTATTAGACACTGTTACAATTAAACAAATGCTAATTATCTCTTAATCATTCATGTAAAATATAATAGAGGTATACCATTATATGATATTGCCAAACATTGCCATGTGTGACATATGTTTGACTTATGTCATTTATTTTTCACTTATATTACTTATGTTTAACTTATATCACTTATTTTTTACTTATATCCATTATTTTTGATTTGTGTCACTTATGTTTGACTTATGTCACTCATGGTTGACTTATCACACATATCTTTGACTTATGTCACTTTTATATGACTTACATTACTAATGGTCGACTTATATCACAAATGTTTAACTTATGTCTCTTATGTTTGACTTATGTCACTCATAGTTGACTTATATTACAAATGTTTGACTTATGTCACTTATGAATAGGATAGTTGCGACAGTTACTGCGTGGTAATTCATACTTACATTGAATTGAAAAATTCACTATACGTGTATTAAAAATAAACTCGGTCTTAAAAGTTGTCTTAATTGAATTGTCTTAAAAGTGGACAATATTAGACATGAATAGTCTAAATCAGTGATTCTCAAAGTGGGCAATATTGCCCACCATTGGGCGATGACGTCGTTTTGGTGGTCGCTAGATAGCCGGGGGCGATATAGGGGGCGGTAGGAAAAAATGTTATTTCTTCAAAACAAATTGGCTCGGCGTCAATTTTATCAATTCCTCAATCTGATGGAAAATCAGGAAACTTAAGAAATATCTGATGAACATTTATATTCACAAATCATTTGGACTTGTTACATAATTACATGAAAATGAGATTCAAAGATTTGTTTAATTTGGAGGTTTCAAGAAAAAACGATACAGATTAAACTACAACTTGCTTAACATAAGCATAAGTAGTAGTGTAATCTGCAACGTTTTTTCCATGTTATATGTTATACGTTCCTATTGTTCATTCATTATCTTCTTTCTAAGTAATAAAAATATAAAATATTACTTGACTTATATCACTTATGTTTAACTTTTTAACTTATGTCACTCATGGTTGACTTATCACACATATCTTTGACTTATGTCACTTATATATGACATATCACTCATGGTCAACTTATATCACAAATGTTTAACTTATGTCTCTTATGTTTGACTTATGTCACACATGGTTGACTTATCACACATATCTTTGACTTATGTCACTTATATATGACTTATATCACTCATGCTCAACTTATATCACAAATGTTTAACTTATGTCTCTTATGTTTGACTTATGTCACTCATGGTTGACTTATATCACATATGTTTGACTTATGTCGTTTATGAATAGGATGGTTGCGACAGTTATTACGTGGTAATTCATACTTACATTGAGTTGAAAAATTCACACTGCGTGTATTAAAAATAAATTCAGTCTTAAAAGTTGTCTTAATTGAATTGTCTAAAAAGTGGACAATATTAGACTTGAATAGACTAGATTTTTGGACACTGATCCAATTCAACCAATGTATTATATAATTATCTCTTGATTAGTCATGTAAAATATAATAGAGATACACCTTTTATGATATTGCCAAACATTGCCATGTATGACTATGTTTGACTATATATGACTTATGACTATATATGACTTATGTTATGACCATATTAGACATTAATAGACTAGATTATTAGACACTGATTCAATTCAACAGTAGGGAAAGATGATGCGTTCTAAATCACTCCGCCGCCTTATGGGGATTTACATGTAACCCTCCACCTTATGGGAAATTACATGTAATCCCTCCCCCTTATGGAGAATTACATGTAAAATTTAGCCTACCCCTCCGTATGGGAAATCCTATACAAAATAGTTCTGAACGTGTCCTAGCGTGTATGTGTAGATGGCGCCAGCGCAACAGCGGAGGGGGCACCGGGGAAAGAGGGATTTAGACCGGACAATACCGGACAAGAGCCGACAATACCAAACACGAATAGACTAGCGGGAAAATTCAAAATAAATTGGGTGATGGCGAGTGTAGAAATAAACACTGTCAGTTTCTTGGAATTAATATGTGTGTTTATCCTATTACGAGTTTGACCTAGCTTTTGGTCATTGAACCCGTGCAAAGAATCGTGGGAAAGTTAATACCGCCGAGTCAGCATTTTCTTGAACGTGACCGTAAAAATAAACACTGCTAGTTTCTTGGAATTGATCTGTGTTTATCCTACGTGGCCGTAGAAATAAACACTGTTTCTTGGAATTAATGTGTTTATCCTATTAAGAGTTTGACGTAGTTTTTGACTCGTGCAAGTGAATCGTGAGAAAGTTAAAACCGTTCAGTAAGCATTTTCCTGTTTCAACTTGTCTAGATGAGTCATTGACCATGTGACACATACGGCGCATTAGACTCAATAAGCCAATCAACTTATTGAGTCTAAATACTGAATATTAAGCCAAATAATTTCTGTGAAATATGCAATCAACAATACCCTAAGGTATGCATTAGACCTACGATCACAGAAACACCTCCAAGCAACAGTGAAGCCGGTCCAGCAGAACATCATCGAAGCTTGTGTCAGTTTAAGAACAGAGTGATCTGCTATAGAATTGATGGTTCAGGGATTGATGTAGATAGCATTATTAGTAAATTGAACAGCCGTTGTACAAGATTCCGTATTCTATCCGTCCACTTTCCATACATTCCATCCACTCCATTCCGTTTCCATCCAATTTTCATCAACTCCATCCACTTTCCATCCACTTTACATCCACATTCCATCCACTCCATCCACTTCAGCCACTCCATCCACTTTCCATCCACTCCATCCACTTTCCATCCACTTTCCATCCACTTTCCATTCACTTTCCGTCAACTCCATCCACTTTCCACCCACTTTCCATTCGCTTTCCGTCAACTACAACCACTTTCCTTCTACTCCATCCACTTTCCATCCACCTTCCATCCACTTTGCATCCACTTGCCGTCCATTTTCTGTCCAATTTCCGTCCACTTTCCGTCCACTTTAATCTGATTTTTGATTAAAATCTGTTTAAAAGCTGATTTAGAAGCTGTTTGAAAGCTGATTAGAAAGGTGTTTTAAAGCTGATTAAAAAGGTGTTTAAAGCTGGTTAAAAGCTGATTAAAAAGCTGATTAAAAAGCTTGTTATAAGCTGATTAAAAAGCAGATTACAAAGCTTGTTAAATGCTGATTAAAAAGCTGATTAAAAAGCAGTTTAAAAGCTGATTCAAAAGCTGTTCAAAAGCTGATTAAAGAGCTGTTGAAAAAGCAGTTTAAAAGCTGATTAATCAGCTTTAAACCTTTAAAGCTTTTAAACAGCTTTTTATTCAGCTTTTAAACAGCTTTCTAGTCAGCTTTTAAACAGCTTTAAAACAGCTTTTAATCAAAAAGCTGATCAAAGTGGACGGAAATTGGACAGAAATTGGACAGAAAATGGACGGCAAGTGAATGCAAAGTGGATAGAAGGTGGATGGAGTGGGTGGATGGAGTGGGTGGAATGTGGATGCAGTGGATGGAAAGTGGATGGAAAGTGAATGGAAAGTGGATGGAATGTGGATGGAAAGTGGATGATGTAAAGTGTACAGAAAGTGGACGGAGTTGATGCAAAATGCATGGAAAATGGATGGAAAGTGGATGGAATGTATGGAAAGTTGACGGATAGAATGCAAAATCTCGTACAACGGCTGTTTACTAATAATGCTATCTACATAATTCCCTGAACCATCAATTCTATAGCAGATCACTCTGTTCTTAAACTGACACAAGCTTGGTTGATGTTCTACTGGACCGGCTTCACTGTTGCTTGGAGGTGTTTCTGTGATCGTAGATCTACTGCATACCTTAGCCTTATTGGGTATTGTTGATTGCATATTTCACAGAAATTATTTGGCTGTCTGCGGCTCCAACTTTATCTTCTTGGAGGTATATTGTGAATATTCAGTATTTAGACTCAATAAGTTGATTGGCTTATTGAGTCTAATCCGCCGTATGTGTCACATGGTCAATGACTCATCTAGACAAGTTGAAACAGGAAAATGCTAACTCGACGGTTTTAACTTTCTCACGATTCACTTGCACGGGTCAAAAACTACGTCAAACTCTTAATAGGATAAACATATTTTAAACAATGTTTATTTCTACCGTCACGTTCAGGAAAATGCTGACTCGGCGGTATTAACTTTCCCACGATTCTTTGCACGGGTTCAATGACCAAAAGCTAGGTCTCTTAATAGGATAAACACACATATTAATTCCAAGAAACTGACAGTGTTTATTTCTACACTCGCCATCCCGCAATTTATTTTGAATTTTCCCGCTAGTCTATTCGTGTTCGGTATTGTCGGCTCTTGTCCGGTATTGTCCGGTCTAAATCCCTCTTTCCCCCGGTGCCCCCCTCCCTAGCGCTGGCGCCATCTATACATACACGCTCGGCCGCGTTCAGAACTATTTTGTATAGGATTCCCCATACGGAGGGGTAGGCTAAATTTTACATGTAATTCCCCATAAGGCTGGGGAGCTTAGATTTTACATGTAATTTCCCATAAGGCGGGGGAGTACATGTAAATCCCCATAAGGCGGAGTGATTTAGAAGATAGGATCTTTCCCCACTTTCAAGAAATGCTAATTATCTCTTGATTATTCATGTAAATTATAATAGAGATTTATGATATATACATATATGATATATACATACATTATGATATATACATTTATGATATTGCCAAACATTGCCATGTGTCACTTATGTTTGACTTATGTCATTTATTTTTCACTTATATTACTTATGTTTGACATATCAATTATTTTTTATTTATGTCACTTATGTTTGACTTATGTCACTCATGGTTGACTTATCACACATATCTTTGACTTATGTTACTTATATATGACTTATATCACTCATGGTCGACTTATATGACTAATGTTTAACTTAAGTCTCTTATGTTTGACTTAAGTCACTCATGGTTGCCTTATACCACATATGTTTGACTTATGTCACTTATGAATAGGATGGTTGCGAATTGAAAAATTCACTGTTTTTAACACACTTATAATATGTTAAAATGTTATATAACTTATTATTCACAGTTAATATAAATTTCTGCACATACCACGACTCGAGTTTCGACTGTTAAAGGTCATTTTCAAGTACTTTCACTCTTTCACTTGAAAATGACCTTTAACAGTCGAAACTCGAGTCGTGATATGTGTACAAATTTATATAACTGTGAATAATAAGTTATATAACATTTTAACGTATTATAAGTGTGGTAAAAACATAGTGAATTTTACAATTCAATGTAAGTATGAATTACCACGTAGTAACTGTTGCAACCAGTGCCGGCACGTGCGCCTGGTCAGACAGGCGATCGCCTTACGGCGCCATATTTTTAGGGCGGCATATTTTTGTAGCAGCGAATTTTTCGTGAGTTTCCACCGGTTCTTTGTTCTACCTTCTACTTTTAAATAAAAGATGTCATCAAAAGAAATTCAAAAATCACAAAAGAAATCACAAAAGATGAGATCAAAGAATTTTTTTTTAAATTATTGAATTTTTGGCAAAATGTAATCCATTGATTAGTGAAAATTTACACAGTTTCAAAAAATCCCAATTGTTCTCATTATTTGAGCAAAGAAATTCAAAATTACATCATAAATTTATTGGGAGAAAAAGTACGTGTTACTATTATTTCCAATATTATTTCCCAAATATTACAGCATTATTTTGGATTGCACTCCAGATGTTAGTAGAATTGAACAAATGTATCTTTTTATTCGCGTTCTAAATAAAGATAGTGAAGAATTTGTTCCTAAAGAATATTTCATCAAATTTTTACCTGTAGAATCATCAACTGGGGAGAGTTAAACTGTTTTAATTTTCCAAGAATTAGATAAATTAGGTTTTTTTCAATAGTCCAAACATGAAAGGTATGCATTCTGGTGTGCAAAAACGAATCTTAGATAAGAATCCTAAGGCCTTTTTCGTAACCTGTTCCTGCCATTCTTTAAATTTCGTTGTAAACGACGCAGCCAAAAAATCTGGTGGACTAAGTAATTTTTTTATACTAAGTTTTTTTAGACTAAGTAAGTATTCAAGAATTGTTTCTATTCTTTTCTAGTTTTAGCGTAAATTTGTTTCTGATGGAATTTCGTATAAATAGTTTTGGGCAAATAATTTGTGAAAGCTAAAGAAATAGCTAATGAAATGGAAATAAATGCAGATTTTGAAAGCAGGCTTTCAATTAGAATTAGACGTAAAAGCAAATTATTTATTCACGAAGGAACAGATAAACAAATAGAAAATCTGTCTAAAAAATTTGACACTAGGGAAAGACATGTAAATTTATTATATTTGGAAGAGGGGGTTAATAAAGGTCATTATGTATATATTAATAGATATTTGGCGACTGGTAAGAAGTCAAATATCATCGCATTACGATAAAAAATATTTATGTGATGGCTGTCTAACCTTTTTTTCAACGGAGACGTCTTTCAATCAACATAAATTGAATGACTGCAACAAAATATACACTATTATGCCGACAAAAGACATTGTTAAAGACAGGAGAGATGATATGGTCCCAGGGGATATATTAAAATTCCAAAATTACAATAGAAAAATGCGTGTACCCTTTGTTGTATACGCAGATTTTGAATCAGTATTAAAACCGATTGATACATGCTCACCAAACCCCGACAATAGCTATACCAACCAAACATATATACACGTACCGTACAGTTTTGCCTATAATATAAAATATTCATTTGATGACTCATTGAGTAAATTCATCACTTATACCGGAGAAGGTTGGATTTCAGCCATAATCAACCATAAAGCCATTTTCATATTTTGCTAGAACCTCTATGCGGTAACACCTGCTGTTGAACACGTAATCAAAATTTTTCATTATCTCTTAAATATTTGTACTAATTCTGTTACAGAAAGATTTACACAATTGGAAAATCATAATAACATTTTTGAATTTTATACGATAGTCCATCATTAGCGCAAAAAAATTCAGACGAAATTCTTAAAAATTGTCAGGATTTACACATGTACCTAACAGACGATATAGAACCTTTAAATTTGTCTAACGAATTACAAATTGGGGCGGCGAAAGTTGTATTCGCCTTAGGCGACATATTTTGACGTGCCGGCCCTGGTTGCAACCATCCTATTCATAAGTGACATAAGTCAAGCATATGTGATATAAGTCAACCATGAGTGACATTCATGTAAAATATAATAGACATATATCAATTATGTTTGACTTATATCACTTATATCTGACTAATACGAGGACATACCATATTCTGTTATTCATTTAAATAATTTTAATTAATAATAGACAAATGTCATTTTTGTTTTATTTGACTTATATCATTTATTTTTGATTTATGTCACTTATGTTTGATTTATGTCTCTCATGTTTTTATATTACATATGTTTGACTGATCTCACTTCCGTTTGATTTATGTCATTTATATTTGATTTATGTCATTTATGTTTGATTTATGTCACATATGTTTGACTTATGTCACTCATGTTTTTATATTAAATATGTTTGACTAATCTCACTTCTGTTTGATTTATGACATTTATATTTGATTTATGTCATTTATGCTTGATTTATGTCAGTTATGTTTGACTCATGTCACTCATGTTTTTATATTACATGTGTTTGATTAATCTCACTTCTGTTTGATTTATGTCATTTATATTTGATTTATGTCATATATGTTTGATTTATGTCACATATGTTTGACTTATGTCACTCATGTTTTTATATTACATATGTTTGACTGATCTCACTTCTGTTTGATTTATGTCATTTATATTTGATTTATGTCATTTATGTTTGATTTATGTCACTTATGTTTGACTTATGTCACTCATGTTTTTATATTAAATATGTTTGACATCTCACTTCTGTTTGATTTATGTCATTTATATTTGATTTATGTCATTTATGTTTGATTTATGTCACTTATGTTTGACTTATGTCATTCATGTTTTTATATTACATATCTTTGACTAATCTCACTTCTCTTTGATTTATGTCATTTATATTTGATTTATGTCATTTATGTTTGATTTATGTCACTTATGTTTGACTTATGTTACTCATGTTTTTATATTACATGTGTTTGACTAATCTCACTTCTGTTTGATTTATGTCATTTATATTTGATTTATGTCATTTATGTTTGATTTATGTCACGTATGTTTGACTTATGTCATTCATGTTTTTATATTACATATGTTTGACTAATCTCACTTCTGTTTGACTTATGTCATTTATATTTGATTTATGTCATTTATGTTTGATTTATGTCCCTTATGTTTGACTTATGTCACTCATGTTTTTATATTACATATCTTTGACTAATCTCACTTCTGTTTGATTTATGTCATTTATATTTGATTTATGTCATTTATGTTTGATTTATGTCACTTATGTTTGACTTATGTCATTCATGTTTTTATATTACATGTGTTTGACTAATCTCACTTCTGTTTGATTTATATCACTTATGTTTAACTTATGCCAATTAGTCCTGAGAAAAATAAAATATTGTGGATATTATAGTAATAGAATACGAGTAAGTGGATCGTATCAGTTTCCAAGCGTTTTAGATTTAAAATTAGTGTGTTTCTTATTGTTAGATTGAGTGGTCTAGACACGCTAGTCTACTTACTATACGTCTCGTTTCAAGCGCGCTCGCTTTTAAGCAAATCGTTTGAATTGATTAAGCGAAACCGAGCTAGACGAAACCGCAGTCGTCTGTGTTAAGTACTCAAATAACTTGTCAACGAGGTAATGTTCTGTTGAATTCAAGCGGTTGAGCTTAAAACTCTCCTGAAATAGTTTCGTCATTGTCCAAATAATTCATCCAATTAATTCTGAAGATCTTTTTGTTCCAATTAGATCCTATTTTACAATAAATCGCAGTCAAATCCGAACGTTTTAAGTAGACTTTTCTTAGTTGACTTTTCATAGTTGAAATGTTTTTATGCGCATGCGTCAATTTTCGCCATGTTTTCGGGCAGTTTTTTGACTATAACCTTTTCACTGGTTATACGTCAAAAAAGTGCCCATTTGAAACTTTCGTATTCCCGCCTTTTAAACACATGCGCTTATCTCACCATAAAAACGTCTATTGTTCTCAATTTGATTAGTTCTTAATTTCGAAGCTTCAAAGGTATTAGACTCAATACATCGAATGCCATTGATAATTCGAACCATTGGCACAACTAGTTTTTGTAATCATTGCAGAGCCGTAATGAAGTTGATCCTTAATTAAATCCGCTTTTGTTGTCGGCTGTGCATTGTTAATTTCCTTCATCGGCGGGACTTCAGCGGATTCGCACGGATTTAGCATCATTGATGACCGACCGGCATCCCACTTCAAACTGCACGTCCGCACGGTTTACATAACGTAATCAACAGCAAACAAACAAACAAATAACCAAGGATTACATTTCATTTACATTAGTTAGATTTAGTTATCTTAGGTTAGGTTATCTTTGAATATGTTTGTTAAGTTGTGATCGAATATATTGTGTTACGTAATTGCAACAGCGCACAGTGGGCTGTTGGATTGTCGAAAATATTCACAAAAATAGAATACCTGTACAGATGTATTTGAAATTCTGGTTGCAGGTGTTTTTCACGTCGCTGAATACGAATCTGTTATTAAAATGTTCAAAAAAATGGCGGATCTAATATGGCCCTCAATTTTTCGAAAAACTCATTAAATTTTTACAAAATTTCGTATCTAGGGGTTCATAATTCTATTCTTGTTTGTGTTGCCTGTCCAGTCTTGTCTGTCTAATATTTTGTCTTTTCTTGCAGGATTTATACTTGACTATGATGACATTGCTGGAGAGCTTCTTGCTGACTGGAATGTCGTCTCAGCTGAGCAATTTACTCATTGTCTACTCTGAGCTAGTTCCCCTGCACCGCATGAAGAACATTAAACAGACTGTCGTCCTCATCATTACTGGTAGGTCGAATGAGATACACAAACTAAACAGACAAGACTAGACAAACACGCCGGTACTAATACATTATATAATAGTTTTCTGCAATAAAAACTTTGTAGCAACTTACGACGATAAACGAGACCCAGCGGTTTATTGCGGCATAAATTCGCGAGCGTTCGGAGCTCCGCATGCAAACAAAAAGGCCAAAGAAAACAACTGACTGCAAAATAATGCGGACTTTTAGCAATAATATCTATTGTGTCGTTCCAAGGAAATGGATATAGACTACGACTTGACTTATCCCGACTGCAAAACAATGCGAACTTTTTGCAATAATATGTAATGTGCTATTCCTAGAAAATATACATAGTCTATGACTAGTGTTTGGACCGTGTCTCATGAAAATCAAAATTTTCCAGTTTTAAAACATAGCGGGTCGTCTAATCACTTACCTGTTAGGGCTGCTCGCGTCTCCGCCACGTGTGATCGTCCTTCCGGCGCCATTTTAACAGAGGAAATGGGGATAGTAAGTGGAGGGATTCCCTTAAAATTGTTGTCTTCCAGACGTTGGATGCCGCTTCAGCCCTTTGAGCTCGTGATTACACCCCTGCTTAACTTGACTTAAAACGATAAACGTGTCGGTCGAGCTTCATTCGCGCTTCGATTCTTGTCTTTTCGCTTCTCACACTTGAAGCATTCTCTCCGAATAATATAAATTCGCGAACTAAATTGATATGTAAATCGCGCGATTTCGGCCCAGGTCGATACACCTTTCCCCTTCTGTTAATCGTTCCCGAAATCGATTCATATGTTGAATTAAAAATACAGATTTATTAAAATTGGCGCGAACAAAAGCACTTTATGAAAAAGAAATCACAAAAAGCACTTAATGAAAAAGAAAAACATATCACACTTTGAAACTTAAAGAAGAAAGAGGCCTTAAGATAATAAAAGGAATACACCATAGCACAGATATAAAAAGAACTTTAACAAGAAATCCAAGAACAGGGACACAACGTTAGTAATATCTGGAACGTGAGACAAAGTGGAACAAAAATCCCACATAACCTATTCTATGTAGAGATAGCATCAAATGAGAATAATATAAACATATACAAAGTAAAGTACCTATAAAATGTCAAAATAAATATCGAAGCACCACGAGTCAAAAGGGAAATTCACAATGCACTAGGTGCCAGAGGTATGGACACACAAAGGGCTTCTGCCACCACAACACACGTTGTGTCAAATTTACATGAAAATTGCTCTATGAAAACAAAAAGTGCAAACGTATAATGTGTGCTCTGTAATGCGACAATACTGGACAAAGGTCAAACAACAAGCGTGTCCCAAAGTAGGCCTATTCGAAAGAAGAAGAAGAAGTGTGCTCTGTAAAGGAAACCATCCTGCCAACTACAAAGGACCTTGGACTATTGTACAAACTCAAACATAATTATTTCCTAATCATAAGATCATACCTACAAGACCGCTATCTCTTTGTCAAACTCCAAGACGAATATACATCATTGCATCCTATAAAATGAGGGGTTCCACAAGGCAGTGTGTTGGGGACAATTCTGTATCTTCTCTTCACCGCAGACCTGCTTACAACACCAGACACTATGACAGCCACATTCGCTGATGATACTGCTGTACTTACATCCCAACAAAACCCCACAACAAAATTTGAAGCCTACAAAAATTGCCTACCCTACAAAAATTGAAGAATGGGTAAAGAAATGGCGCATGAAGGCTAATGAAAATAAAACAGTACACTTTACGTCCACACTACGACGAGAGACATACCCACCAGTTACTCTAAACAACATACAACTGAGTCAATCAAGTATCTTGGAATACACATGGACATAAGACTAGCATGGAATAAACACATTTGGAGCAAGTGAAAACAACTGTGGCTCCAGTAAGCTAAGGTTCACTAATTAATGGGACGAATATCACAGCTAACTAATAGTTAAAATAAGTTCTAAGCTACATACATATTAAGTGGCAGTCAAAGTACCATGCTAGTCAAAGTATCGTGCCAGTCCGACTACCGTGACAGTCAACGTGTAGTAAGTAGTTTTGGTTTTGTTCAGACAAAACTAGATAAAATAAGAGACGTAATAGGGTTTTCTCCAACAGATAAGGTGGCACAAAATGAGCCGAAGTGGCAAACTGCAGAGACTAAGAAGTCCCCCCGAAGAACAGAAGTAGCCCCGACAAACTCCTAAAATAGCCAAACAAAAAAAACTCTCGGATTTCTGGCTAAATCCACCAAAATTTTGGATACAAAACTCTAACATCAACAGAAGTCATACAAAATGAAGATTTAGAAAGCATAATCCAACCTAAGAAAATACCAAATATTATCCTCAATATTTGTAATAGATGTTAAATATATAAAGCCACTAACAGAGCTTCTAGAAAGCATAGCAAGCAAAGAATATACAATGAATGTACTAAGCGGGGACGAAGTCAAAATCCAGCCTGCAACTAGAGACATATACAACTATTCCAGTTTTAAAACAGGGTTGGTCTAATCACTTACCTGTTCGGGCTGCTCGCGTCTCCGCCACGTGTGATCGTCCTTTCGGCGCCTTTTTTAAGGGAGGAAATGGGGATACTAAGTGGTTGGATACTTAAAATTGTTGTCTTCCAGACGTTGGATGCCGCTTCAGCCCTTTGCGCTCGTGATTACACCCCTGGTTAATTTGACTTAAAACGAGAAACTTAAAGATGCGTGCACGTGTCGGTCGAGCTTCGTTCGCGCTTCGATTCTTGTCTCTACGCTTCACGCACTTGAAGCATACTGACCAAATATATAAATTCGCGACGAAATTAATAGGTAAATCGAGCGATTTCGGCCCAGGTCGATACACCTTTCCCCTTCTGTTGATCGGTGCCGAAATCGATTCAAATGTTGAATTAAAAATACAGGTTTATTAAAATTTTCGCGAACATCGCGCCGCCCCTGAAGTAACCCACTTCAGGGGTTAAAAGGCTTAAAAAGGCTTTAATAGGCTCTTCAGGGCTTGAAAATACAGATTTATGAAAATTGGCGCGAACAACTAGACATATCCTGACTGAAAGACAATGCGGACTTTTTGCAATAATATCTATTGTGTCGTTCCAAGAAAATAGATATAGACTAAGACTAGACTTATTCCGACTGTAAACTGACTGCAGAACAATGACGAACTTTGTGCAATAATATCTTTTGTGCCGTTCCAAGAAAATAGATGTAGAGTAAGACTAGACGAGGGTAGATATACGAGGGGAGACTAGATTGGGTGGTCAAAATTAGACTAGGTGGTCAAAATTAGACTAGATTGTCAAAATTAGATTAAGTGGTCAAGACTAGACTAAGTTGTGAAGACTAGACTAGGCAGTCAAGATAACTAAGTGGTCAATATTTTAACGCACTGCAACTTCCTTAAGATTTTTTGGTGAAGGCGCGAGGTAGTGTATGACGGGTTGCCAGATTTTTGCGCGCAGCCTGAATTTGAAATTTGCTGTGATATGCTGATGATGCAAATTCGGTCGGATAAGTTCTAACAGCCGCGCGGTAATAATAGATTAAAAACTTTAGCTATAGGACGCGAGTCAGCGAGTGGACAAAGGTCACACGGAAGACACAAAAAAATAGTCCGACCTACTAGACGGCTTAACTTTGCTTTTTCGTGTCCGGTGATATCCGGAGGTGGAAGGGTTTGCCACTGCCTGGTGGGACAGTGATACCAGGGAGCGCCGGCATGTTCTGCATATACAGGAGAAAATGCACGCGTGGAGGCTCCTTCCGTGCTCTCCACTAGACGGCTAGAAAGCTTCAAGAAAAACAGACAAACGTGTCTTAGGCCAAGGCCGCACTACGGTTTTTTCCCGCGAGCGGTAACCGCTATATCCGCAAAACCGCTCGAGAAACCAACAGTACGGTATGGGAAACATCAGTCGCGGGAAAAAACCGCAAGTGGGGCCACTTGTATTAGCTTACTTGAGTAACAAAACCACGCGATTAAAAACCGCGACGGTTTAACCGTAGTGCGAACTAGCCCTAAGTAAAAGTGAAAGAAGAGGAATAAGTTAAAGTTTTTAATAAAATAAACAGGAATTATGCTGACAGACACTTCTCCAGGATCCAAGATATCCAAAAAAAAAAATCGCGATAAGCAGAATCTGCGTTGTCTTCCACGATTCACCTAGTGATTCAAGGTCATAGATTTGTTTTAACGTGTGTTTGTTTTAGGGGCGCCAATGATTGCGGTGTTTGGGAATCACATAGCGCACTTGACGATGAATTCGCGGATAAACTGCTGGTGGCTGCAGCGCGGAACGCTCTCGTTTAATATATTCGCCGGGTGTTGCAGCGTCATCGTCGTTTTGTACTCGGTCCTGTATTACATCGTCCTCAATAAACTGACGAAGATCAACGGCAACTACGAGAAACACTCGCAGCCCCTACTGAATAGGTAACAGGCGACATACACAATTAAGTAGACACGAATATTCAGACAAGACTAGATAGATAGACAAGATTATTCAGACTACACTAGATAGACAAGACTAGATAGACAGAGAAGATTATTCAGACTAGACTAGATAGACAAGACTAGACAGACCAGAAAATTCAGACAAGAAGATAAGACAGAGAAGACGCCGATTCTCATATTCGCGACGCTAAGCTACGCGACGTCACGCGACATCGCCTGTCACGAAATCGCCTGATTATGTTGTTTTAAATGGGCACGTTCTCACTATGCCTACGCGACGTGCACATTTAAAACAATGTAAACGTTATTTGACAGGCGATGTCGCACGACGTCGCTTAACTGAGTGTCGCGCATATTGAAATCGACCTTAATTCAGATGAATAAGATTTTGTGGTTTTCTTTTCAGAGTAAAATTGTTGAGACGGTCGGCGTTGATTTTCACGTCGATAGTTGTGACAATAATTTTCAGCATTTTCCACGTGAATTTCCCCGACAACATTTTCCACCATTACACCTTTAGTTTCGCATCGATCGCACTGGTAAGTCAATTTCATCAACAAATGCGAGTAAATCGACGAGAGTAAACATACATTGGACCGACAAGGCTTGGTAGATAAGATCAGACTAAGTCACCATGATTACACCAGATGTTTAAGATTAGACTAGGTGGTCAGGAGATAACTAGGTGGTCAAAATTAGACTAGGTGGGCAAGTCTAGACTAGGTGGTCATGACTAGACTAAGCGGTCCAGAATAGACTAGCTCAAGGCTAGACTAGGCGGTCAAGATTAGACTAGGTGGTCAAGTCTAGAATATGTGGTCCAGACTAGACTATGCTGTCAAAACTAGACTAGGTGCTCAAGGCTAGAATAAGTGGTCAAGATTACACTAGGTCGTCAAAATTAGATTAGGTAGTCAAGACTGGACTAGTTATCGCTAGACTAGACCAGGTGACCAAGTTTAGACTATAGTCAATTTTTTTAAGAATGCAGTACAGGGAAGAAGGGCTTATTTGACCTTGTTCTCTGATTGGCTTAAATCGAGGAAAAGTTCACACCGACGATATTTACTTCTCCATCTCAACCTCTTTTCCCTCTTTCTTTTCACATAAATTTGCAGCTGTTAGTTGTCAATGGCTGCCGTATCAATTCACAATTATCATCTGATCTGTTTGTATCATTTAGATTTTTTGCGTTTTTCTCCATTTATTTGTTTGTATTTTATTACTATTGTTGCCATTTGGAGTATTTAATTAATAATAAGATATTCAATGAAACCAATAATAAATTACCAATTTTATATTCAAGTAACTATATTTGAATTTAGCGCCAAATTTTGTAACTAGATTGAACATTTGTCATGGTGTAAATCAGGTTTCTAGTTACTGCATTCTTAAAAAAAATGGACTATAGATGTCTAAGATTAGGCTCTGGAAATAAAACTGTGTGATCAAGATTAGACTAGGTGGACAAGATTAGACTAAGTGGTCAAAACTAGACTAGCTGATCAAGACTAGACTAGGCGATCACAACTACTAAAATTAGACTAGATTGTCAAAATTAGACTAGTTGGTCAAGATTAGACTAGGCGGTCAAGATTACATTAGGTTGTCAAGATTAGACTAAGTGGTCAAGATAACACAAGGTGTCAAAATAGATTGTTGTCAAGACTAGACAGGATAGTCAAGACTAGACTACGTGACCAAGATTAGATGGTTACGTTTAGACTAGGTGGTCAAGATTAGATAAGGTGGTCAAGATTACACTAGGTCGTCAAAGTTACATTAGGTTGTCAAGACTAGACTGGATAGTCAAGACTAGACTACGTGACCAAAATTAGACTATATGGTTACGTTTAGACTAGGTGGTCAAGTTAAAACTAGGGGGTCAGGATTAGACTAGGTAGTTAAGTCTAGAGTAGGTTCTCAAGACTAGAATAGATTATCAAGACTAGACTAGGTGGTCAAGACTAGACTAGGTGGTCAAGACTAGACTAGGTGCTGAAAGCAAGAATAGTTGGTCAAGATTAGACAAGGTGGTCAAGATTACACTAGAGTAGGGAAAGATGATTCGTTCTAGGCCACTCTGCCTCCACTGATTAAAAGCTGTTTAAAGCTGTTTAAAAGCTGATTAAAGTGGACGGAAAGTGGACGAATAGTGGAAAGATAGCTTTATTAGTAAATTGAACAGCCGTTGCCGCATTCTATCCATCCACTTTCCTTCCACTGCGTTCACTTTCCGTCCACTTTTCGTCCACTTTCCGTCCACTTTAAACAGCTTTTTAAAGCTGTTTAAAAGCTGATTAAAGTGGACGGAAAGTGGACGGAAAGTGGACGAAGTGGACGGAAAGTGGATGGATAGAATGCGGCAACGGCTGTTCAATTTACTAATAAAGCTATCTACATCAATCCCTGAACCATCAATTCTATAGCTGACCACTCTGTTCTTAAACTGACTGTTCTTAAACTGTTGTGGTGTGGGTAGGGGTGGGGGTTGTGGAGGTGGAGTGGCATAGAACGAATCATCTTTCCCACTCACTAGGTTGTCAAAATTAGATTAGATGGTCAAGACTGGACTAGTTATCACTAGACTACACCAGGTGACCAAGTTTAGACTAGATGTCTAAGATTAGGCTGGGTGGTCGAGATAAAATTATGTGATCAAGTTTAGACTAGGTGGACAAGATTAGACAAGACGGTCAACATTAGACTAGGTTGTCAAGATTAGACTAAGTGGTCAAGATAACACAATGTGTCAAAATTAGATTAGGTTGTCAAGACTAGACTATGTGACCAAGATTAGACTAAATGGTTACGTTTAGACTAGATGGTCAAGTTAAAACTATGTGGTCAAGATTAGACTAGGTAGATAAGTCTAGACTAGGTTCTCAAGACTAGAATAGATGGTCAAGACTAGACAAGGTTGTCAAGACTAGACTAGGTGGTCAAGACTAAACTAGGTGGTCAAGACTAGACTAGGTGGTCAAGACTAAACTAAATGATCAGACTGACTAGACAGAGACAGATAGACGGACAGACAGACAGACCAGAGGGAGAGACTAGGTGGTCAAGATTAGACTAGGTGCTCAAGATTACACTAAGTGGTCAAGAGTAGACTAAGTGGTCAAGATTAGACTAGGTGGTTAAGATTAGACTAGGTTGTCAAAATTAAATTAGGTGGTCAAGACTAGACTAGGTGGTCAATATTAGAGTATCAAAACTGAATAGATAAGACACGACAACTTAGACAAACTTAGATAAACAATATTAGACATAATAGACAAGACTTGAATAACAATTACTATCTAGAAGACTAGATTAACAAGATTATTACTGATTACAGACTAGTCTAAGTTTGCCCTTGTGCTAATTTTTTAAATCTAGGGATCAGCGATTTTCCTCTCGTACATCGTCTTCTCGGAGGTTCCTATTAATCGGATTCTGCTTACGCGACTGAGGGACTCAAATAACGCGGAAAAGCCGAGCCGACAGGAATCCACCAGCAAACATCTCAAATGTAAGTATTCCAGAATAGATAAGAGTTAACATATTGGATAAGACTAAACAGACAACACTAGATATACAAGACTAGATTGACGAGACTAGACAAATAAGATTAGATAAGACAAGTTTAGACAGTTAAGACATAAGAGTAGAGAGACTAGACTAGACAAACTAGACGGACTAAACGGACTAGACGGCCTAAACAGAGAGACAGACCTGACATACCCCACAGACCAGACCAACTTGACATACTAGACAGACAGACAGACAAACAGATAGACGGACTAGACAGACCAGACCGACTTGACACACTAAACAGATAGACAGACAGACAAACAGACAGACGGACTAGACAGACCAGACCGACTTGACACACTAGACAGACAGACAGACAGACAAACAGTAAGACGGACTAGACAGACCAAACAGACCAGACCGACTTGACACATTAGACAGACAGGCAGACAAACAGACAGACGGACTAGACAGACCAGACCGACTTGACACACTAGACAGACAGACTGACTAGACAGACCAGAACTTCTTGAGACACTAGACAGACAGACATGCGGACTAGACAGACCAGACAGATTTGACACACTAGACTGACAGACAAACAGACATACGGACTAGACAGACCAGACCGACTTGACACACTAGACAGACGAACTAGACATACTAGACAGACCAGACCGACTTGACACACTAGAGACACAGACAGATAGGCAGACAAACATACAGACGGACTAGACATACCAGACAGACCAGAGCGAATTGACACACTAGACAGACAGACAGACATACAGACTAGACAGACCGGACGGAGTTGACCGACTTGACACACTAGACAGACAAACAAACAAACATACTGACTAGACAGACTAGACAGACCAGACAGACTAGTGTGTCAAGTCGATAGACCGATAGACAGACGGACTAGACAGACCAGACCGACTTGACACACTAGACATATAGACAGATGAACTAGACAGACCCAACCGACATGACACACTAGACAGACAGACAGCCTGACAAACAGACAGACGGACTAGACAGACCAGACCGACTTGACACACTAGACGACTAGACCGACAGACAGACGGCCTAGACAGACCAGACAGACCAGACCGACTTGACTCACTAGACAGACAAACAGACAGATAAACTAGACAGACCAGACCGACTTGACACACTAGACAGGCATACAGACAGACAAACAGACAGACGGACTAGACCGACCATACACACCAGACCGACTTGATACACTAGACAGACAGACAGATAGACAGACAAACAGACAGATGGACTAGATAGACCAGACAGACTCGACAGACTGGACAAGAACTAAACAGACAAGACTAGACTAGCATATTGTCTGTCTAGTATTGACCCTCTAGTCTGACTATCTAGACTAGACTGACTAGTCTTATATAAACTGAATTAGACTAATTATTACAATATATTCATCAATGTAGACGAGATCAATAAACTGCATAATTACATTTATTTGGATGATTTTGTTTGTTGTTTTGGGCAGTTAGTGAATGTGTGTAGTGTGCGCGTTTAGATTGTGTCACGTCTGGTATTGTTGCAATTTAAATAATTTATTGTCGAATGACGGATGGAATGGATCGATCACGGGTCGCCGCCGACAGCCGTTCATTCAATTTCCCGGCGACGGCGATGGTCGAGAATTTTTACGGGAAAATGTGCAGTTAATAGCGTAACGTGTCTCGCAGATCCAAAACAGAGTTTGTTTTTGTTGGCAGTTTTCACGAAGCAGAAGCCGGAGGTGGCCAACGAGTCCGCCCCCTACTTCTGCAAAACGCCCGCCGACACTTCGTTCACCGCGGACTTGGGCTCCACTTCCTTCAAGACGTTCTCAAGCGCCAACTTCTCCGACACCGCTCCGAACGTTTCTTCGCAGCACGACCTCCAGTACTACGACACCAGCCCCAAGCATTTCCAGCGCGACATCGCCAACTCCCCCGACTTACTCGCCTCCAAAAAATACGTCGAACTTGATTTAGTCGCTTCCTCCATCCAACAGAAACCTACAGAAACCTCGTTCTACATCCAGAAGAAAAATGTAACAACTCCTAGCATTACAATAACTCAAGTTGAGAGCGTCGAGGAGAAGAGTTGTGAGGATGAGAGGGAGCGACCGGAAGGGGAAGAGACTACGGAGCAAGTTGAGCTAGTTAAAGAGGATGTTGTTGTAGGGGATAATCTCGATGCTGTTATGGATAGCATAACTCACGATTTGGACTACTTGCTGAACGGGAGCGAGTATGTGGAGGCTCAGCATCAGGTAGTGAGTGTGGGCGGTTTGCGGCGGATCTCCAAGCCGCCCAGTGTGGTTTTCGAGCAGATCGTCGAAGAGCCCGAGGAGGAGGGGAAGGTTCCCGAGAACATCACGAACATTTCGAGAACTAGCTGTTAATGGAAAACTCGTGCGAGAGCAACGCATTTAACGTTCAGTGTTCTCGTCGGGATATTCTAAGGTTGTAAATAGTTTGTTATTTTTGGGTGAAATTGGGGAAAAACTGCCAGAAAAAAAGAACAAAAAGACATTTTTATCTTTAGGTTTTAATGTTTTTTATTATTATTAGATTTTAAAGAAACTTCACTGTAAATATTCGTAAATTAAGGATGACACTGATAGCAATATAATCATTTCAATTATTCCAACAAATTGTTTAATATAGAAGGTAAGACTCAATGATCTGGATGAACTAGATGATCAGACTCAATGACAGACTAGACAGACATGACTTAGACAGACAAGACTAGACAGACAAGACTAGACAGACAAGACTAGACAGACAAGACTAGACAGACAAGACTAGACAGACAAGACTAGACAGACAAGACTATACAGACAAGACTAGACAGACAAGACTAGACAGACAAGACTAGACAGACAAGACTAGACAGACAAGACTAGACAGACAAGACTAGACAGACAAGACTAGACAGACAAGACTAGACAGACAAGACTAGACAGACAAGACTAGACAGACAAGACTAGACAGACAAGACTAGACAGACAAGACTAGACAGACAAGACTAGACAGACAAGACTAGACAGACAAGACTAGAAAGACAAGGCTAGACAGACAAGACAAGACAGACAAGACTAGACAGACAAGACTAGACAGACAAACTAGACAGACAAACTAGACAGACAAGACTAGACAGACAAGACTAGACAGACAAGACTAGACAGACAAGACTAGACAGACAAGACTAGACAGACAAGACTAGACAGACAAGACTAGACAGACAAGACTAGACAGACAAGACTAGACAGACAAGACTAGACAGACAAGACTAGACAGACAAGACTAGACAGACAAGACTAGACAGACAAGACTAGACAGACAAGACTAGACAGACAAGACTAGACAGACAAGACTAGACAGACAAGACTAGACAGACAAGACTAGACAGACAAGACTAGACAGACAAGACTAGACAGACAAGACTAGACAGACAAGACTAGACAGACAAGACTAGACAGACAAGACTAGACAGACAAGACTAGACAGACAAGACTAGACAGACAAGACTAGACAGACAAGACTAGACAGACAAGACTAGACAGACAAGACTAGACAGACAAGACTAGACAGACAAGACTAGACAGACAAGACTAGACAGACAAGACTAGACAGACAAGACTAGACAGACAAGACTAGACAGACAAGACTAGACAGACAAGACTAGACAGACAAGACTAGACAGACAAGACTAGACAGACAAGACTAGACAGACAAGACTAGACAGACAAGACTAGACAGACAAGACTAGACAGACAAGACTAGACAGACAAGACTAGACAGACAAGACTAGACAGACAAGACTAGACAGACAAGACTAGACAGACAAGACTAGACAGACAAGACTAGACAGACAAGACTAGACAGACAAGACTAGACAGACAAGACTAGACAGACAAGACTAGACAGACAAGACTAGACAGACAAGACTAGACAGACAAGACTAGACAGACAAGACTAGACAGACAAGACTAGACAGACAAGACTAGACAGACAAGACTAGACAGACAAGACTAGACAGACAAGACTAGACAGACAAGACTAGACGGACAAGACTAGACGGACAAGACTAGACAGACAAGACTAGACAGACAAGACTAGACAGACAAGACTAGACAGACAAGACTAGACAGACAAGACTAGACAGACAAGACTAGACAGACAAGACTAGACAGACAAGACTAGACAGACAAGACTAGACAGACAAGACTAGACAGACAAGACTAGACAGACAAGACTAGACAGACAAGACTAGACAGACAAGACTAGACAGACAAGACTAGACAGACAAGACTAGACAGACAAGACTAGACAGACAAGACTAGACAGACAAGACTAGACAGACAAGACTAGACAGACAAGACTAGACAGACAAGACTAGACAGACAAGACTAGACAGACAAGACTAGACAGACAAGACTAGACAGACAAGACTAGACAGACAAGACTAGACAGACAAGACTAGACAGACAAGACTAGACAGACAAGACTAGACAGACAAGACTAGACAGACAAGACTAGACAGACAAGACTAGACAGACAAGACTAGACAGACAAGACTAGACAGACAAGACTAGACAGACAAGACTAGACGGACAAGACTAGACGGACAAGACTAGACGGACAAGACTAGACGGACAAGACTAGACGGACAAGACTAGACGGACAAGACTAGACGGACAAGACTAGACGGATAAGTCTAGACGGACAAGACTAGACGGACAAGACTAGACGGACAAGACTAGACGGACAAGACTAGACGGACAAGACTAGACGGACAAGACTAGACGGACAAGACTAGACGGACAAGACTAGACGGACAAGACTAGACGGACAAGACTAGACGGACAAGACTAGACGGACAAGACTAGACGGACAAGACTAGACGGACAAGACTAGACGGACAAGACTAGACGGACAAGACTAGACGGACAAGACTAGACGGACAAGACTAGACAGACAAGACTAGACGGACAAGACTAGACGGACAAGACTAGACGGACAAGACTAGACGGACAAGACTAGACGGACAAGACTAGACGGACAAGACTAGACGGACAAGACTAGACGGACAAGACTAGACGGACAAGACTAGACGGACAAGACTAGACGGACAAGACTAGACGGACAAGACTAGACGGACAAGACTAGACGGACAAGACTAGACGGACAAGACTAGACGGACAAGACTAGACGGACAAGACTAGACGGACAAGACTAGACGGACAAGACTAGACGGACAAGACTAGACGGACAAGACTAGACGGACAAGACTAGACGGACAAGACTAGACGGACAAGACTAGACGGACAAGACTAGACGGACAAGACTAGACGGACAAGACTAGACGGACAAGACTAGACGGACAAGGCTAGACGGACAAGACTAGACGGACAAGACTAGACGGACAAGACTAGACAGACAAGACTAGATAGACGAAACTAGATAGACGAAACTAGACAGACAAGACTAGACAGACAAGATTAGACAGACAAGATTAGACAGACAAGACTAGACAGACAAGACTAGACGGACAAGACTAGACAGACAAGACTAGACAGACAAGACTAGACAAACAAGACTAGACGGACAAGACTAGACAGACAAGACTAGATAGACGAAACTAGACAGACAAGACTAGACAGACAAGATTAGACAGACAAGACTAGACAGACAAGACTAGACGGACAAGACTAGACAGACAAGACTAGACAGACAATATTAGACAAAGAAGACTAGATAGATAAAAGTTTTGTTTCCAAAACAAATTCGTTTGCAGTATGAGTTGTAGTAGTTGTGTTATAGAGATTCTCTTGGATTTAAATGTTCCGAGCTAGTCAAGAGCGTATGAGTTCGCAGCGCCTGCAGACTTTCAGCTATTACATAAGTTTGCGTGCGATATTAAATCGCCCGAAAGTAAAACCTGATACTGCCACACCGACTCGCTCCCGAATCCAAAACCACTTGCAAATTTCAATTCCCAGCCCGACAATTTAGCAAATCGTCCAAAATAATGCACAAGACAAACTGGTTTTAGAAGTTTCAAGTTAAATTTTGACTATATAGACTAGTTTATCTATTCTAATCTTATCTACGTCTAATTATATCTTTTTTCTGTTCAATCTTGTCTATTTGGTCTTGCCTAACGAAACTATTCAAATTGTTCAATCTATTCCTGTTGTTCTAGCCGTCTTGTCTAGTTGAACGAGTTTAACTAGTTATTCGACGTTAATTAAACTCGTCTGATTCGTGTTTTTGTGAATAGCAAATGGAAATTGGCGGTTGTCTGCCTTAGGTGTGACCTTTCTGCAAGTTGACCAAGTCTGGCTCTATTGATCGCCTACTTACATCTTCCTCTGTCCTATTTCGGAGACATTGACACTCGGTCACATTACGCCAGTCAGCACCAATTTGTCCATCAGATAACACCGAGTGTAATTATATTTGTCATAAAGGAACCCACATACAAGGCGAAAACACAGGGTCTAAACGTTCAGTGACATGAAACATATCCTTGTTTGTTTTCTCCGATGTCGTTCAAACAAATTTGTTGCAATCAAACGTTTGTGTGATATTACTCCAGTCAACATGAATCCATCTATCAGATCTAACACTGATTTGTAGAGTTAGTATATTAAAAAAACAGCAACAGACGCATGAGACTGAATCACAGTTTCTAAACGTTCAGTGAGATGAAACATATCCTTGTTTGTATTATCGGATGCCGTTTAAACAAATTTGTTGCAATCAAAGGTTTGAGAGATATTACGCCAGTCAACATGGATTTATCTAATGGATAACACTGATTGTGAGTGTTA
>OX155902.1:57038961-57268961 GCA_944588485.1 Phosphuga atrata | reverse complement strand
CCTCGGCGAGTTTTAATACAGCATTTATCGCACTGATTGTGGATCTGCCCTCTCTGAAGCCGTATTGTCTCTCAGACAGCCCGGTTCCAGTTTCAAGTTCCCTTTTTAATCTGCCCAGCAGCAGTTGTTCTAAAAGTTTTCCCGGTGTGTCTAGGATGCACAACGGCCTATTTGAAGTTGGTTCGCCCATTGGTTTATTGCCCTTGTATAACAGGACTAGCCTTCAATTGCAATTAGTTCCGAGTTCATTGTCTCCAATACAAATTGTGGGTGGTGGCGAGCTACGATTTTTGTTACCTCGGGTGATATATCATTTGGCCCTGCTGCTCTTCCGATGTGGATCCGCTTTTCTGCTATGGCGAGCTCTTCCTCTGTAAATAATGGTATATATTTTACCTCTGGCTGCTCCCAGGCAAAGGGTTCGTTTTCTGGGAAAAGTGCATCCACCACTCGTTTGAGGTCTTCTATAGTTGACCTTATGATACTATTGACCTATATAGTTGACCTTACCTATAGTTGTGTATTAGGGGCATGGACTTTGAGTGTCTTTTTACATAGCTGAAAGGCATCTCCCCATATGTTTGCCTCTAGATCTTCCACCATTTTTTCCCAGTGGGCTTGTTTCGCCTTGCTTATTGCTTGTCGTAATTCTTTGTTTTAGTTTATATGCGTCCATTAATGTTTTAAGCGCGTCGTGCTCATCTATTTTTGTTTTCTGCCGTTGGAGTTTTCTTTTGACTGAGACGCATAAGGCCCTCATGTCAGATATTTAGTTGGTCCACCAGTATCCTTGCTTCCTCCTGGTTGGTCCTCTTTTCTTTGTTAGCATGGAGTTACAAGTACTCACTACCTGGATAAGCGTATCAACATTTCTCGTTTCAGTGCCTAGTATTTTGATCTGCAAAGTTGTTGCTGCTTCATCGAGGTTTTTTAAACTCCAACCTTTTTTTTTGGAGTGTGGATTTTCTGGGTGGGTTTGCTTCTACCTTATATGAGATGTATCTGTGATCGCTTAGTGTTTCCTTGTTAAGAACCGTCCAGTTTTGTATCTTTTTGGCCAAGTTATGTGAGCAGAAGGTTAGGTCTTATATGGAAGATGAGTTTCCTCTAGCAAATGTGTGCTGTTTGCAATGGTTCAGCAGAACGATATCCAATTCAGTTGCCCAATCCGTAACTAGGTCACCTCTGTTGTCTGTTCGGGGACATCCCCAGTAGGGGGATTTTGCATTAAAGTCGCCTGCTATAATTTTGGGTTTATTATTTTGGCCTTATGTCGTGACTTAGTGCCCCGAGTTCCACAGACAACCGATCTACCTGTTGATTTGGCCAAAAATTAACAGCTATATAGGATGTAGTGTCCATTTCTACCCAGACGAACTCTGGCCCGCTGCCGTATCTTATTGGTATTTTCGTGTTCATGATCGTGATTATCTTTTCTGTCATCTATGAACCAGTCTCCGTTACGTTACTGACCATTTTTTTGTTCGGTTCACTTACTAAAATTATGTCTGTCTTGTTTCCATTTTCCGTAGCGATAAGGAGGTCCTGCGCTGTACGGCATCTCATTAGGTTTATTTGGATTATACTAGCCATTTTTACGGCTCAATTTTGTTCCCTCCTTGTTTCCGACGCCGACTTATGGACGTAGTTTTGTGCACTTGCTCTCCTAGCTTCTTCTAGCGCTTTCCTGAACTTGGGACACGCTCCTGAATCTGCCGGATGCCCGGTCTGGTTGCAGATTGGGCAGTAAGATTCTTTATAGCAATCCTTGGCTTTGTGCCCTTCCTGACCACATCTTAGGCATAGTTTCTGTAGATCTGGTCCTTTGCAGTCTATCGAGTGGTGCCCTGTTTCCCAGCATCTGTGACATTTTACTACCTCAACCCTTTCCCTAATTCGGCATTCTACTATTCCTACTCTTTTCTTACCAATTGCTACAAGTTTTCGGCTTAGTTTTTGTCCATCGTTACAGTTGCCGTTTGACTTTCTCCGTAGGCTGGTGGAATGTTTGTCACTTGGATCGATTCGGTAGAGTCTTCTATTTGCTGTCTGATGGCCCTGACTACCTCCTCCGCTGTGGCGAGGGCGTCTAAGTCCCTTATGTGCAGCAGTGTGTGGGACTTTTTAACCCGTATATCGAATATTGGGCATTGCTTGGCCAGTTCTTCTTTTAATTCCTGGGTTTTCCCTGCTTTACCTTCTACTAGAAGTTCTCCTGTCTTTGCCTTTCTTAACTTCTTGATAGATTTTCCTATATTATTTGTAGGATCAATTTTTTCCTTCACACTTTTTAGTAGGTCCGCGTATGATTTTCCCTCTTCCTTAATAAGTATGGCTTCGGAGTGTTGTGTTCGTTCGGTCTTATTTTGTTGTGATTTAGGTCTTCCCCTTGCGTCTACTTCTATCCACGGATTCTGTTCTGTGTCTCGGTTCTCTTCTGGTCACTGTTCTGTTGTGGTCGCGGATCTGAAGGTTGCCTAGTTCCCTCCTTTGGATAGTATATTGTAACCTCTACTTCTGTCGCGGCGAAGGTGAATTCTATGGATTTTTTTAAGATTGGCCAGTTTTGTGCTATTGGTCTTATAAAGGCCACTTTATCTCTATTGTTTTTCTTCAGCAACTCCTTTAGGTTTTGCAGGCCGTCATATAATTGTTTTACCATATCTGTCTCCAGATTGAACCTAATTAGTTGGAATATATATCTGTCGTAGCTTTTGATGTCCCCGTTTGTGTCTGGAGACGCGATGTTGTGTTTTATGTAGGTTGCTTTGCCCGCTGTTTGCTCTTGATGCGCTACATCGCGAGCTCGACCATGTGCCTCATTTAGGGCCTATGGTACACCGTGATGTGGGTTCATTTTCTCGTCTACACATCAGGCGATATCCCAGTCTGTAGAAGTATTCAGTGCGTTACCATGTCCTTCTTTGGCCTTATTGAACGCTTGTTTCGGCCAATCCTTGGCTGCGATCTCTTGGAATTCCGTATAGGTATTCTTATTTTCAATTTCTTCGCGTAGCTTAAGTAGGCTTTCCTCTTCTTCGCTACTGGTGATTTGGGTACTGGCATTACAGCATTTAATTCTTTGTATTTCCTCTCTATTGCTATCCATTTTGATTTCGCCTTCGATTAGGGTTTGGGTTGCAACGTCCGGCCTCATGTTCCACTTGGTTGGCTCTCTGTCGGTTTGAACATCTTGATCATAGGTTGGGGTTTCAATTTTCTCCCATCTATGTGCGTCCAGCCACTACTTCACAGAATTCCTGGTCATTGTTTCTGTGTTGCATTTCATTCTCATTGTGATGTCTTTTATTTCTCTTTTTACATTATGGTTCTCTCCTATTATTTTCTTAAGTGTTTTAACTTGATTTTAAATAGCTTCTATTGCGTCTGTTAGACAAAAAACGATTGTACTTTCGGTCTCTTTGAGGGGATCTGGTTCTGTTTTCGTGAATGAGGTATTCAGGAGTTTCCTCTTTTTAAACTCTACTCCAAGCGAGTTGCACCGTTTGTGTTCGCTGCTGAGGTTCAGCCTGCTATGTACGGGTAGATTTGGATAGTCTTCGCACACGATTGTCTCTGTAGTAATGTTGCTCCCCGCGCTTCTGGAGATTTCTTTGGATCTAGTCGGGGCGTCCATCGGAGTCAGCGTCCTCCTCTTTGCCAGCCAAATGGTGGTTTAAAAGTATGCCACAATGACAAAAGTTCGCAGTGTGTATGTTTATATCAATTAATTAAGTATTAATATAATAGTATGGTAGTTTATTTAAACTATATGCTATATGCGGTATATTGAGGAAAGAAAGAAAAACAAGGGATAAAACAAAAAGGGAGACTAAATCTATACACAATAATGAAGATGAGTCTTTTTTCTCGAGAGGGATTAGCACTTTTTCGTTCACTTGTGCGTTTATCTTATCTGCTTGAGAACGAATTTCAAAAATTCCACTAATTGTAAGATACGCACAAAACATCGAGTTCACTTCTCGTAAAGTAACACAAATTACGGCACACTCCTCCTATCCTATCTCAAATACAAAAGTTACATAGAATTGTTCACAATATGATTATAAACACAAAGGTCATTTACACACGTTTTTAATTGGTCTCTATCCACTAAAATTGCCACTAATCTTGGGAGATTTATTTAAACACATCTGTACGGTCGCGGTCAGGACTAGACAGATAAGACTTTTTTATGTTTTGGGAACGTAGTAAGCACCTCACGATTATCTTAACAAGGACCCTCTGAAATATCACAAGCATCTTGGAACTGCTTTTCTCATAACTTTGAAGATGTTGCTGCAAAATGTCGCCCCTACGTCGCCCTTCTACTTGCAGTGATTTCAGTTCAGGTACTAACATTTTTCATCCTTTCGGCTGCTTTCCCTTTCAGCTTGTCTAGCAGTTTTATTGTCATGATATCTTAGATCTTCCTTGATGCATCTGCCCATAAGTCCTCCGACGAGATCATTTGTTCAATCATTGTTGATGGATCTAGTGTGTGTCCAGTTTTATTGTTCCATTTATCCCTTTCGGGTATCCACCTGTCGCACTCAAAAACGGTTTGCGCCGCGATGTCTGTGAGTCCACAGTAAATTCAGAGACAATCTGGGGCCCTACCGATGCTATGGAGAAAGTTCCTGAAACATGGATGACCATGTCCGCTTAAAACTTGGGTGACATAAAAATTTGTTTCGCCTTGTTTTCCTGTTGTCCAACGTTCCACATCAGGGATTAGGATTCTGGTTCAGTCTCCCTTAGTGGAGAGACTCCAATTGTATTGCCAGGCCTGGTGCGTTCGGGCCTTCGCTAGTGCCTTTTTGTCGAGCTGTGTGCCATCACCGTTTGATCTGCCAATGTAGGCTTTTACCCTCTCTTCTACCATAAGTTCTATGGGTGGTATGGCGTCTAACACTAGGGCGGCATCCCTAGAGACAGTCCGGTAAGCACTGCATACTCTTATCGCCATTTTCCTTTTAACGGTTACCAAGTTTTGTCTGTACACCTGTTTCCTCAAAGCATTTGCCCAAATCGGGGCTGCGTAGAGCATTGTGGAATGAACCACCGTGCAAAGAAATTAATTATTCACAATTGTTATTGTAATTCTGTACGTTTTTCAAATACCATATGGAAGCAAAAAAAACTTAATAGTCAAAGAAATGCTATTTATCTCGGTGTATCTAGAAGTGCCTCTATAGACACTTGACTAGTCCGTATAATCCGTCTAGTCGGACTAGTCTGTCTAGTGTGTCTAATCCGTTCAATTCGTCTGGTTCGTCTAGTCCGTCAAGGCGGGAGTCGAGCTCTATAATTGAACTTACGGTTACCACCGACCCTGCCTACGGTCAAGATGTGGGAAGTCTTTGAACGAGAAACACTCAGCGACCGCAATTATATCTATTATGAAGTTTATGGCCAACAGGCACGCAATCCAGCTGGAAGCAGATACCACAGGGGATGGTCAACAAAGAATATGAATGTCGAAAAAGGTGCAGATGCTCTTGAACGACGACCAAGAACCGACTAAGAGACACGCCAGCACGGATGATCGCGGAATGATCAAGGAATGACCGGCAAAGAAGAAGACAAAAAAAGTGTAGTGCTTGGCCGATGTGGTCAACATTTCCAGAAAGATCTGTGGGCAGACCAGGCGTGCCTAGTAGAGATCTAAAAAGAAGCACGGAGAGACGATGTCAAGGAAAGAAGCTCTCAGGCTGAACTACGAGTGCAGCAATAATGATAAACAGCGAGAAGTGATGATGCTGGGCAAACCTCTGCGCAAAAATCGTTGAGAACACTTTGGGAGATGCTTACGAAATTTCAACTATACAGCTAAAGTTCCAAAGCCCAAGTATGTATCCGACTGTATAAAAGAAATTGTTCTTGCCCTATTCCCAACCCACACGGCATGAATTTGGGAGAAACCGACGTGCAGTCAAGTCCTGGAATTTACAACCGACTAACTCGTAGTGGGAAGTGATCGACTTAGCAAAGGCAAAGCAGCAATTTCTTCCGAAATCATTAAAACTGCTTGCAATATTGTACCCTAGTACATCCTAAGTGTCATCAATAGAACACTACAAGAAGGTGTTTTTACGCAGATCTGGAAAAAGGCTAGACTGATACTGTTAAGGAAAGGTGACAAGTCGCCCAACGAAACAAGATCTTTTATGCCCCCTATGACTGATAGACACTGCAGGTCAACTACTGGAGCGACTGCTTCAGCAAATAATTGAAAAATAACTGCAGACCGGTAAAGATCTCTCTAACAACCAGTGGGGTTTTAGGGAAGGGCGATCTACAGTTGACGCTGTCAACAAAGTTGTATTTTTTCCATTGCAGACGCCACTAAAAAGGGTACCAGAAGAACTAGAAGAATATACGCTTTAATTACGCTCTATGGGAGCAACGCATATAACTCGGCCTGCTGGCAGGACATTTTAGAGGAAGTCACACGACGCAGCTCTCCGTCATACCTGATCTTCTTAAGGTGCCGTACTCTCTGAGAGCTTAGGCAACCTCTCGCGCAAACTTGTGGAACGTATCATCCACTAATATACGTTACCTAGCAGTTTATCGCCGGTTCCGAACGGCACTGGTTGAGAGGCTTATTAAACAGAATTACTCATGGTAGTTTGCCCTTGGTTTCCACTAGCATAGGTGGCCACATCATAGTTCAGTAAAAATTTTCACGGCTTGGCGGGGATTGAACTCGGGATCTCATGTATAGCTAGCGGAGTCATACCCTGATAGTGATGATAAATACCGGGTTTGTCAATAATCACATAACAATTTTGTATTCAAATAAAACCCAGAATTATTGTGATAACAGGCTGAAATTTATGCCAGGTGTAGTACACATGATACAATTTTGTATGGAATTTGACGTGGTTCATATGACCACCACGGCCATGATGGCAGCGATCGATTCTTTGGATCCAACTTTCAATCACTCTTTCACACATATCAGTGGGAATGTTGGCAATTTCGCGTTCGATATTGTTCATGAGCTACTCTGATGTTGTTGGATTGTTGGTATAAACCTTCGACATAAGGTAACTCCATAAGAAAAAATCCAACGGCGTCAAATCGCAGAACGAGGTGGCCATTCGAATGGAACCATTTCTCGAGATTAAACGATTTTCCTGACTATTGTTTCACCAACTATGTGGCTTGTGGCCACATATCGCTGATGTTGTCATCCAATTCTGGCCAAATATAGTCTTCCAATATGGAACGATAGCGAACTCCATTGACCACAACATTGCGACTAATCGACGAAAAAATACGGCCCTACCACACCGCCGGCTTGAAATCCACATCACACGCTTACTTTTTGTGGATGCAATGTAATCTCATGAAGCACTCAGGGTTTGTTGCTGCCCAGTAACGCATATTCTGCGTATTGAGAAAGCCATTCAGTCAAAAATGAGCTTCGTCGCAAAAGATAATTTTTCGATGAAATTCAGAATTTTCTCCAAATTTTCGCAGAAAAAAATGATGCAGAGGTTTCAATTATTGGATTAATTTGATCTTGTAAGGGTGTAGCTGGAGGTCTTTACGCAAAATTCGCCTGATAATGTGTACTGATAAATGGCATGGAATCGACTTGTTTGGTTCGTTTTGAAGCGATAACGGCTGCATATTTTCAGTACTTCGACCGGTGCGTTGTCTGATTGACTCAGGATCATTTAATAGTGAATATGTTGATTCAAAGTTATTCACCATCCCAGGCACAGCTGGTCTGCTAGGAAGGTTACCGCGACCAAAACTAGGAGTTAGCTGCAACTACCGACTGTGAAAAAAAAAAAATTTACGATTTACAAGCTTTGCTCGTTCGTGAAATTCACTATGATAAAAATGTAAGCCTTGACTAACGTTTTTGACTTTTACAGATCATACAAAAGTGTGTAGGTTATGTTCCGTATTATAAAACAAAATTGTTATATCCCTATTGAAAAACTCTTTAGTTATCCACCGTGCAAAGAAATTTTCGCTTACTACTGCCTGGTCCTCCGATGTAGGGCATTAGTTTATCTAACGCTGCTGCAATTTTCAGTGCTTGGGCTGCCACTGTATTGATATGGCGATTAAAGGATATACTTTTATCAAAGGATATACCTAGATATTTCAACGATTCCTTTGGGGTTGTTTTGCCCCCTTTTATTTTGAATGTGATGGGTTTCGTTACTTTAGTGCAGTTAGCAATACTGCTTCTGTCTATTCTGGTGCCAGCTTCAGTTTTTTGAGTTCTATCCATTTATCCACCTGTTCAATGGCCCTGTTTGCCCTCGACATAGTTTCTGTTTCTGTCTTCCACGACACTAAAGCGAAGCCCACGATGTTCACACTCTCCGGTAGCTTTAGTCTGAGGACTCCGTCGTAAGGACGTTCCATAGTGTCGATCCCAAAACAGAGCCCTGTGGCATCCCACTACAGATATCACGCTCCACTAATTTGTTGTTTTCTTGGAGAACAACTTTCCTGTTAAGTAGGTAACTTCGTACCAGACGTAGCAGGTGTGGTGTGATATCTCTTTCTGAGAGCTCCTCAAGAATGTTTAGCCAGGCAGCTGAGCTGAAAGCATTGCTTACGTCAAGACTGATAAGGGCACAGCTTTCTAGTTTTCTGTGTGCTCGCTTCCGATTTTTTTGCTACTTTAATGACTTTTGCTATAGCGTCTACTGGTCTACTGTTGATTTTCCCTCTCGGACGCCATATTGTTTTTCTAATAGTTGTTTACCTCACCTAAGTTCTAGTCTGCAAAGTAAACATCGAAGATAACTAGGGGATGCGTATAAAATCGCAATGCGAGGGCTGAAAATGCGTTAATTATATCATATGTCTTCTCACAATCCATTCACACAGAGTACCCTATTGGGACGATATAAATTCATATGAGAAGCAAAATTGTTCCTGCTTTGGTTCAGCATGTTTTTTTTTGCGGAATATTTTTTCAGGCAATTGGCCTCCCCCAGAAAACGCATCCAAACACTCTGTAGTACTCTGCAACTTTTTTAATATTGCATATTGTTTGCAGTTATTTGGCCCATATTGGCGTACTGTACAGCAGTGGTACGCAAACTGCGGGTCGGGACCCCCAGAAGGGTCGATCGAAAGTTTTTTTGGCTCGTCGATTCCATAAAGAATTTAAGGCTACCTCCTATCCATGAGTCGCGATAACATTTTATACAAAATGTTGACTCGCAAATGTAAATAGTTGGCGCACCACTGCTCAAGAGGATCGATGGCTGGTTCGTCACTATTTCCTTAACTTAAATGTACTTCTTGCAAGTGTACTAATTGCATTTTCGCTAGCCGCTTCCATTCGTGAGATATGACCTGAAATTTCGGGAACATTTGTCGGTCTAGCAGAGAACTGGGAAACGAATTAATATTTTTCATGAGATCTAAAAGCGTCCGTAGGGAAATGACATTCTGAAAACGATGCCACAATCCGTTTTTAATTATCTGCAACCGTTCACGAGATATATACTCATGAAGTCAGCTTATAACAGCAAAAAACAATGCACCTTGTTTATTCTTCCTAAAAACCTCTGAAACATCTAAGAGGCAGAGAGCTCTTGACTAAGTCATAAATCTTGGTCATAAATCTTGGGTCTAGACTAAGTAAAATATGGGGAAAGTTCCTGTGGTGATATACCACCTTTCTTAATTAGCACCAGCATGGCTTTTTTCCATTCGTCGGAAAAGATGCCATCGCTAGCTATATGGTTCGTAACGTCGGTAAGGTTGCTTAAGTCGTACCCCTTAAGAAAAAAAAATCTAAAAATTAGGATTTTTCAAATAAATATAAATTAAATATGTTATCAAAACTTGTGTTAATATTGTTGTTATTTATTTTAACGAAATTAGAAAATCCATATGCTTTCAGGTAAAATAAACAAAATCTTTCAAAACTTACATCGACACCACTAAGGCAACCGGTTTCTTAAGTCGTACCACCTTTAGCCTAAGTCGTACCTTTCAAATTCAATTAAGCAACAATAATAATTAAAACGTATTTTTTATTAATCTGTAACACATAAGTATTCATTTCGTAGAAAGTATTCATTTAGTACAAACATCACATTTTGTTCTTTGGTCAACTCCAGCACATACATCGTGCACCCATGCTTTGCATTTCAAACATCGAATCATGTTTTCCTACCGATCTTCTCCACAAATAAATCAAAACCAATCGCTTTTCTTCTTTTTAATTTTTAATGCCAATTCCTTTTAATTAATCACCGCGTTTCTTTTATTTGCCGTATTTTTTATGTTTTCTTTATTTTGAGTTGACGTTATTTCAACTGACGAGGTAGAGCATCCACGGAACTGTTTGTTTTGGTTTATGAATTCGCTTTGACTGCGTTGACATAATTATGGCCTACAGATAAGAATGAAAGCAACGTCATTTTTTCAACGACATCTTTATATTAAGGCAAATGGTAGAAAAATCAATTGAATATGCCAAACCGCTTTTCAAGGCCTTCGATATGATCAGAATCCGAGATATCATCCTCACGCTGCAAAGAAGAGGAATTTCACACAAAATTTTCCAAGTTATTAAAAATTTGAACACAAACAATCAAACACAGATCAAGACGGCACTTGATGCAACACGCAACATACCCGTAGCCGATGGAATCCGCCAATGCGATAGCCTAAGCCCGACATTACTCAACTTAGTCATGGACGAAACAAACCATCAAAGCACTAAACATCGGCTATAGCATTGGCGGCAGAACTACAAACATCATCCGTTACGCTGATGCGTCATCAGCGTAACGGATCTTAGCGGACAACGAGGACGATCTCCAGCGTCTACTATATAAGTTCTCCCAATCAACAGCAAAGTATAACTTGCAGATTTCAGCCGAAAAAACAAAATGCTTGGTCATCAGCAAAACACCAATAAGATGCAAGCTGCAGTCCGCGAACAACATTATAGAACAAGTAAACACATTTAAGTATATTGGGGTAGACATAACGGACAGCAAAAGACTTAAAGAGGAGGTCAGAAGATTAACAACCAAAGCAGCACAAATATCCGGAGGACTACATAACATTATTTGGAAGAACAAATATATGTCCTCACACAGCAAAGTCAGAAGTTACAAAACATGTGTTCGTCCTATTCTAACATACGCGGCCGAAACGAGGGCAGAAACCAACCGAACTAAACAACAAATGCGCACCACCGAAATGAAGACACTACGTGCAATATCAGGCGTGACTCTTATTCATCGAAAAAGAAGTAAAGAAATCAGGGAAAATCTGAACGTACAGGACGTGGTGCGATGGACCAGAGCCAGACGAGGAGAGTGGGACAGACATGTCGACCGGATGGGCCCAGAAGGACTGGCAAAATGGGCCAAATTAGCAAAACCTAACACAAAACGACCCATGGGAAGACCACCGAAGCGATGGAACGAGTCATGGAGCTCAAGGTCGCAAGAGACGAGAGATGCGTAAAGAAACAGAACAATGTCCTAAAAAGAAGTAGGAGGTGGAGGAGGCAACGTCATTTGACTGTAGGTAAAAATGAGAAGAAATTTCTTAAGTCGTACCAGTACGACTTAGGAATCTCATTTGGGTACGCCTTAAGACACGGCAAAATTAAATTTAAAAGTAAACACAACCTAACATTGAATAAAATTAATACGATTTCTTTTCGACCAAACGATTATGTAAATTCCACTGAATTTATATTTAATTAGAAACACAATTTTATCAATAATTTACTTGCAAGATTAACTACCAAACATATGCAGAAAATTATTAGAAATTTGAAATAAACTTACTTGCTGACAGGATTTATAACGATGCTTGTTTATGGCGGACAATAATACGTAAAACAACATGGTTGAAAATGATGTATATCAGGTTGCCGTCGTATGTGCTGTTGTCGCCGTTGTTCGTTCAAGATTAAAGTGGTACGACTTAAGCTCTGGTACGACTTGAGCAACCTTACCCTATGTTGGGAACTTATCCACTGCGGCTTTTGGAGGCTCAGGTGGGTTTTAGAGTCCATCTAGTCCTGGCGCTCTACCATTACGAATACTTTGGCTGGCAATTCATCTTCCGTAAATGGGACTACTTCCGTCACGTTGTTAATACATATTAGCTCCCAGTTCGGCTCTTCGTGAGTTGGGAACAGTGAATCTACACCTCCAACATCTTTTGGTTGGGTTAGGTTTTATGTTAGGTTTAGTTAGGTTTAATACATATTAGCTCCCACCTTGGCTCTTCGTGAGTTAGGAAGAGTGCGTCTACACCTACAACATCTTTTGGATGCAAAATTGGATGCCTAATTTTCAGCCCTCGCATTGCGATTTTATACGCATCCCCCCAAGTATTTTCGTTAATTTTCTGCATTCAACAAGTCCAATTCTAATTCAATTTCTTTCGAGCAGCTTTAGAGCTTGGACACGTAAGTAATTTGGACACATCATCTTTTGGACACATCATAAGTAAATAGTTTTTTAGCCAAAATATTGAAATTGTTTGAAATTTGTGAAGCACTGTTGCGAATTTAAGTCGGATATGGAAAGCGTTTGTGAGAAACAGGGATACGCGCTACCGTAATTTGAAATGCATTTCTCGTTTGTTTGTTATATTATTTCAGTGCCTATCGGCCGTGTTTATTTTTCATTAAATTTTTACTGCGCCAGCCCTTTTATCTGTTTCCGTTCGTGCATTCCTGTTATTTCAATCTCTAGTTCATTTTGAATTGTTCGCATTCGCGGAAACGTTAAATTAATAATAGGAATTGCAAACATTAGTTTCATCTGATAACACTAATTAGTCTTGTCTATCTAAGCTTGGTTGTATAGTCCTGTCTGCCGAGTATTGTATGTACAATCAGTCGAGGAAGCTGTGTTTACTTGCGTGTGACGTCACCAGAGTGCAACCAATCACACGGCATTTTCGTCACAGATACAATTTCAAGATAAAAGATTTTGTAACTAGGGCGAAAGGTTGTCAATATTACTCGAGAGCGAAAATGTGCGCATGAAAGAAGTGAGGGCGCATTCGCTAGAGTGAAATTGACATTATCGCCCGTGTTACAAACAACATTTCTGATCACTCATGCGTGGGGAGGTATCCTACAAGTTTGGGATCCAGGTGCCATCCAAAAAAAAAACCGGCCAAGTGCGAGTTGTGACTCGCGCACCGAGGGTTCCGTACAAACTTGTAAGTAAGGTATCTTTAGAAGGACCTAACGGTATGCAACCCATATGCTTCTGGTGCCTGACAATGCCACGCAACACATTAGTGTATTTTCATAAATTTCTAATAGTAAATTCGCATTTTTCTTGTAATTAAACTACATATTTACTGTTTTCAGATTTTTCCCTTTACATGTGCTGTAAGACACCGCTTCTTGCCAAATTTCATGATTCTAGGTCAACGGGAAGTACCCTATAG
The DNA here is from genome assembly GCA_944588485.1 of Phosphuga atrata. NCBI lineage: Eukaryota > Metazoa > Arthropoda > Insecta > Coleoptera > Silphidae > Phosphuga > Phosphuga atrata. Next base: position 57,255,527 of record OX155902.1, on the reverse strand, counting down.
GTTTTGATTCCCTTGTGAAATCACAAAATATGCGACATAAACGGTCATATCTTTTGATCGCGTTGACTTACAAGTTTGATTTTTTCACAGCTGAAAGAGACCGCAGACCCGAGTATTTGATACAAATTTCAACTTGTTACCTCTACGCGTTCCTGAGAAAAATGGTCTTGACAGACAGACGGACGGACGGACAGACAGACAGACATACGGACAGACAGACAGACAGACGGCAACAAAGTGATCCTATAAGGGTTTCGTTTTCGGTACTGAACCCTAAAAATGGAATCAGAAATGAAGAATTTGCTTTTTCAATCGCCTCCGGTGGCGTGGATTCGTCATAAGAACTCTCCTCAGTCTCCGGTATCATCATAGAATTTACACTCACTTTAAAACGTTTTCTTTAATTTTTATTTTGTTATGAAAAAAAATTCTGCCACTTAACGTCACTTTTTTAAAAAAATCAAGACCTCGGTGTCTTGATTTTTTAAATTCTTATTTATTTGTTTATTTTAATGTAACCCTGAATATTTGCGTGCGATAGGCCAATGCCGCACTACGGCTAAACCGCCATGGTTTTTAATCGCATGATTTTGTGACTCAAGTAAACTAATACAAGCGCCCTCACTGGCGGTTTTTTCCCGCGACTGATTTTTCCATAGCGTACTGTGTGTTTCTCGAGGAGTTTCGCGGTTGTAGCGGTTACCGCTCGCGGGAAAAACAGCAGTGCGGCCTTATTTAAGTTGTTAATTTTCAGTTCAAGATGATTCAAGATGAAAAATATAACTAATATTGACAATTTATCGCACTAAAAAACGTGCGCCAAAATAGTACTATTGTGCATGAGTGATAAAAAATATTATTCTTGAAATTTGCAAAAAATATACATCATTTAGTTTTTCCCATACAGTCTAATTTGTCTCTGTACGTTTACATCCTGTGGTGGATACGCGGTAGAATAATGTATCACTCACGGTTTGCAGAGAAATTTATTTACATGGACGATATATATATATATATATATATATATATATATATATATATATATATATATATATATATATATATATATGTATATGGATACAAACACTTGTGAGGGAATGAGTGGAGCTGGACTCTCTGAACTGGACTGGCCTGGTTGAACTGACTGCTGGCTGAGTCTGGTTGAACTGGCCGGACTGGTGAATATGGTTGACTGAGTCCACTGGCTGGACTGAACTGGACTCGTTGGTTGGTTGCGCCTGACTGTTAAACTGAACTGGAGTCGACTGCTGGCTGGTTGCGCCTGACTGTGTTGCTTGACTGTGTGGATCGAACTGGAGTCGACTTGCTGACTGTCTGCGCCTTACTGTCTTGCTTGACTGTGTTTTGAACTGACTGTTGTCTGAGTCTGGTTGACTAGGTCCACTGGCTAGACCGGTGTGACTGGGTCCACTGGCTGGACTGAACTGAGTTAGTGTCACTTCGCTGACTATGTGAACTTCTAGCTGGGTTGCGCCTGACTGTCGTGACGGAACAGGCTTCCTTGTTCGGGGGTTCAGGTATTTATGTTATGTCCAGGTATACTGGTCTCTCATCTGGGGGTTGATTATTTTTCTATATTCGGCTATTTGTCGCTTTGGTGATTACCGATTCTCGGGAAAAACATCTTGTAGTAATTTCCACGGGGATTACACCATTGACCCTAATAAAATATTTTCGGAAATTCTTTTGAAAATATTTGGGTAATCACCGTAATGCCCTCGTAAAACTAAAAGTACAAATATTTCTTAATCTGCTCGGGGATTACATTACCGAGCCTAATATAATATTTTCGGAAATTTTCCGAAAATATTTGGGTAATTATGTAAGGCTTGGATTTTTTGCGTACAATAAATAGATGTTTTTTTACAAAAAATAGTTGCAAAAATACAAAATTCGGTTTATTCATACAAAAAGAGATTACTTCATCCAAAAAAGGTTACTTCGTCCAAAATAGAAGGCTTTGATTTTTTTGCGTACAATAAATAGATGCTTTTTTACAAATAATATCTGGAAAAATACAAAATTCGGTTTATTCTTACAAAAAACGATTACTTCATCCAAAAAAGGTTACTTCGTCCAAAATAAAATATAAACACCCAATGATCGATTGAATCTTACAAATAATAATGGTTTAGTACAATAATTGATAGATTTGTACAAAATAAAATCAATTCACCCAAAAAAAGGTTTAACTGTACAAAAAAGGTTGATCCATTCAAAATTTGATTGCTCTTTACAAACATTTTTTTTATACAAAATACAATTATATCTTCACAATAAACGAATTTTACAAACAAGGACTTTCCTTCAAATTTTATTTCTAACTAACGCGGCGTGTAACGAAAGAGAGAGCGCAAACACATCAGTCTTACGACCAGAAGAACTGTATTCCATGGAGTGTCTTTCCTTGAACCGAAAAGGTCTGGTAGAGAAATTGGAAATCAGAGAGAGGAGAATCATCAGGAAGATCTTAGGCATTCCCTGTAAAGGAAGATGGGGAATTCCGAAGACGACATAACTCTGAGCTCTACGAACATATTGAGAGGCTCTCTGACTGTGCAAGGAAAAGAAGGGTAGCTTTCTATGTCCACGTTGCAAGACTCCAAACCGACTAACCAACAGTCTGTTCACATTTTGGTAAAACAAGAAGGTTCGTACCACTTGGTTGACAGAAACCGAGAAGGATATTAAAGAAGTGGTAATAACAGATCTCCAAAACAGACAGTCTTCTGTGAGATGCATCCTGAAGGAACTCCGTGGATTTCAGGAAAAACACTGAAGGAAGTCCGTGGAGTTCAGAAAAAAAAAACCGAAGGAAAGGTACCCTCTGGAAAGAAGAGGGAAAGAAGCTAAACCGGCAGAAGATGCGACAATACGGGGCAAAGATCAAAGCCCAATAGTTGAACAAGCGTGATCCAAAGTAGGGCTATTGGAAACAAGAAGAAGAAGAAGAAGATAGATGCACTATATATAAGAAGCACTATATATACTATATATAAGCAGATAGAATAATGCAATTTATTTCCGAGCTAATCCACTCATCAATAAGGTGAACAGTTTTTTCCTTTCAGTATTTTTATGCATATAATAAAAGTGTGAAGATTATTAAATACACTCGTAAATTTGCATTTTGCACTTATTAAGCAAAATAAAAAACCTTTTTTGGGTGAATTTCGAATATGTTGAACGATTCAATCGATTATTGTAAGGAAAAAATCATAGTTTGTAAGAAAAAATCAATTATTGGATGATTACATTTTATTTTGGATGAATTATCCTTTTTTGGATGAAGTAATTTATTTTGTACGAAGTAACCGAATTTTGGATTGATTAATTTATTTTTGTATTTATCCAGCTATTTATTGTAGAACTTCATCCATTTATTGTATGTTGAGTTTTGCATACTTCTAACCGAATTTTGGATGAATAAATTTTATGCGATTATGTAATGCCCTCGAAAAACTAAGAAATAAAAATGTTACGGCTCGTTGCCGCTACGGTCCATACATATTCTCTCTCATTTCTTTCCATTTTCCTTTTCATTTAATTTCTTCCGTTGTTTTGGAAGTTGATTAGTCAGATGGGGAATGTTCACCTGAACGCGCGTTAACCGTCCCGGACGGCCGGGAAATGCTTCCCGGGACACCTGGCCGTCCCGTGGAACGTTTAATTAAATCGCGCGTGTCCAGAATCCCCAACAATAAAAAAACATTCCGCAGAGGAAACGCCAACGACGATAAAAGGAAATTGTTTCATAAGTTATACACAGATATATATTATAGACAGACAAGGTATTATATATTCAAGTAAATGTAATTAAGAAGGGAATATTTGGTAGGAAACTTGAAGTAAGAACGTGATATGTGCCAGTCCATTAAGATTTGAGTGCAGGACGCATACATTATTACAATCACACTCCGTTCTCGTCGTAAAATTTATATTCCGCTAGATCATTTAGTCCGTTGCGAGGCTACATACATTACATCAGCGTTATCTTCCTCCGGCTAGAGGAAAACCATACGATATTACGTTAGCAAACTAGAATTTATCTTAACTGATTACAAAGCGAATATAGAGGAATTTATGTGTCAAGGTCTATGTTAGATAGACTCATTCGTGAATAATCAAAAACGATTTCTGATTAAATTTAAATTTATTTTGACGTTGTAGACAGACAAACTGGGCTATTCAAATCGATGCTAGCTAGAGCAATAATCTGGGAAGAAAATTCGGTACTTAAGTATTAACGCCATCACCCCTACATTTTTAAATGCCGCCAATCTACACCTAAAATTTTTATGATAAATCATAAATTAAATCATTTTATTTAAAATTGAAACATTTTTAAAACTCAAAAGTAGGTTGCCCGCCGCGAAGCGGACAGATAAATCAAGACAAAATACGCGCGGCAGCGCGAACTCTCGATCCAATATAGGACAATGTGGCAAGGGCCGCTGGATTAACCCCGGTTAGATTACGTTGCCCGCCGCGAAGCGGGCAGATAAATTAAGACAACATACGCGCGGCAGCGCGAACTCTCGATCCAATATGGGACAATGTGGCAAGGACCGTTGGCTTAAGCCCGGTTAGATTAGTTTGCCCACCGCGAAGCGCACAGATAAATCAAGATAACATACGCACGGCAGCGCAAATTCTCGATCCAATATAGGAGAATGTGGCAAGGACCGTTGGTTTAACCAGTTTAGATTAGGTTGCCCACCGCGAAGGGGACAGATAAATCAAGACAACATACGCGCGGCAGCGCGAACTCTCGATCCAATATGGGTCAATGTGGCAAGGACCGTTGGTTTAACCAGGTTAGATTAGGTTGCCCGCCGCGAAGCGGACAGATAAATCAAGACAACCTACGCGCGGCAGCGCGAATTCTCGATCCAATATAGGACAATGTGGCAAGGACCGTTGGTTTAACCAGGTTAGATTAGATTGCCAGCCGCGAAGGGGACAGATAAATCAAGACAACATACGCGCGGCAGCGCGAACTCTCGATCCAATATAGGACAATGTGGCAAGGACCATTGGTTTAGCTCCAGTTAGATTAGGTTGTTAGAAGCGGACAGATAAATCAAAACAACATACGCACGGAAGCGCCTACTCTGGTTCAAATATAGGACAATGTGGCGAGGACCGTTGGTTTAACCCCGGTTAGGTTAGGTTGCCCGCCGCGAAGCGGACAGATAAACCAAGACAACATACGCGCGGCAGCGCGAACTCTCGATCCAATATATAGCGATGGTGGCGTTAATACGTAAGTACCGAAACTTCGGTTTGTTGCATGGATATATCGTCGGTCCAGGTGAACAGGGTATTAACTCAAAAAAAACTCCTAAAGAGCGATTTGAAGTTTTCAAATCAATATATTTCAATTTCTGTAAATAATTGGTTAACCTCTCATATAATATCTTTTAAACCAATGGTGCGCAAACTGTGGGTCGCGACCCCTCGGTGGGTCGCCCGAGATATGTTTAAGGTCGTTTAATTCAAAGAAAATGTATTTACCAGTAAAATAGTGAAATTAAATTATTTATAAAAATAAAAGTGCACTCTTAGTGGTAGTCACTATATATATATAGTCACTGAATTTGGCAGGATGCTGTCAAAGGCCGCTAACACTTTCAACCCCTGCGCTGCTCAACACTTTCCGAGATATGTAATTTCGGACTTATGTAGATGTCTTAGATTTAAAATTCTATTGTATTTTTTTCCCTTAGTACAGTTAGTAGCACTGCTTCTGAATTTTCGGACGCGAGACTTAGCTTGTTTCTTGCCAACCATTCAATAGCCTGGTTTATTACGCCTGGTTTTCCTTTTTCGATAAAAGGATCTCTGTTTTTGCTAAACCACGAGTGTCAGGTCGTCAGCAAAGCCAATAAGTATGGCACCGTATAATATATAACCGTATAATATATAAAACGTATAGGATATTCGTGCCCATGTCTGAACCCTGTGGAGCGACACTACCTAGTACCCACTCTGTTCAGTTTCCTTATGCTCGTAGTACTAATGTTCTGTCGAGGAAATAGCTCCTCACCATACGCAGGAGATAGGGAGGGATTCCTCTTACTGTCAGTTAATTCATTATTACTCTACAGCTAGCACAGCTCCAGCTAGCAGCATTACACTTAAGCTGGCAGCCAAAAGTATCAGCTGGGAAGAACTACCGTCCGTGCCTGCAAGATAATCGCCGGTTTGGAGTCAGCAGAAACGAACAAGCTGCAGACGATCGGAAACTGCATCAAGAACAAGGTGGACAGCAAAGAGTACGTGACAGAGCTGAGGAAGGCGAATAAAACGGAGAAGCTGAAGAAGGCGCCCTCGAAAACCAGCGAACAATTCAAAGATTCCACCGGGAAGGCGAAGAAGAATACGATGGAAGCACCGAAAATATGAGATAAAGTCAAATCGAGTCAAATAAATAAAGTAAAAGAAGCGACGCCCAGCAGTTAACCAGGACGCCAAAGGTTTCTAGAAGCAAGGAGGTTGTTAAGAAAGCTTCGAATTTGAAGCAGAAGGACTCACCTAGGTAGCTGATAAAGGTCAAAACCTAAGAGGGGAAGTTCCCTAAATAAAGTTCAAAGAAGCGGGATTGGCGGAGCTACAAGCGGGCAAAGAGGAAACAATTGAGGAAAATGTGATTGGTGTAGAGAAAGCTGTTGAAGAAGAGGTGAGTAAGGCTTTTGAGGAGGAGAAGAGGGTTTCAATGGAGAGGCCGAAATCCGCCAAGCCTAGAATGGCACGGTTGAAGAGAAGAAGAAAAGTGTGGAGGACAAGACAGACGAAGAGAGGAGGGTTGAGATGGACATTGAGGGGAACAGATTGAGGAGAACGAGGTCAAAATTCCCCAAGAGAGAAAAATTGAAGAGAAGTTTACTAGACTTCTTGAGAAGTTCGTCCAAGGAGTTCGCTTCTTCGTCCACCAAGTGTCCTTCCATCGAGCGCCCGTCCGGGAGCTCCATGTCTCCGTGGAGAAGTTCGATGGGGTTGAGAGAAGCAGCACGAGGAGGAGACGGTGGTGGTGAAGAACGTCGAGGAACTCGTCGAGCCGGTCGACTCCGAGAAGTACTTGGACATTCCGGCGGACAAGGCACAACTCGTTAAACAGATCCTGGAGATCAAGGGCAAGAAGGACCTGGAGGAACACGTCAAGGGAAAAGCAGAATGGGAGAAAGAGAACGTTAGAGGTAGAGATACCACTAGCAAATAAATAAATCAGTTATGAGGTTCGATTCCGTCCTTGACAAGGACGGCTAATCCCCTCGGCAAACTGATGAGTCATCAAATTTCGATGAGTCATCAAATTTTAATTTCTAAATATAAATATACCGCTTCATACTAATACTAGACTTTAGATAGATAGATTGTAGATTTGGTGATGACTTGTACCGCGACCTTCATAGATCTATTGATAGCGCCTCCTCTTGTCCCGATTCCTATAGGAATTTCAGGATTTGGTTGGTATTCAAGGACTGCAACTCCTCTGCATACAAGCAGTTGGCCCCAAGGTACATTCGTTTCTCGAGGAGCAGTGCTCGACAATAATACTAGACTTTACTAATATCTCCGCGTAGATGCGATTCATTATCTGAAGTTTTATGGCGTTACAACCATTTTATTATAATTTATTAGTTTGCTGCGCTATTTAAAAATGGCTGCATTTTAATCAATTACGTCACCAACACTCCTTTAAAAACAGCCTGTAAACGCAAATCCCAGAAAGAATTTTACTTTACCTACGTTAACGAATAAAAAATATCTACTGTCGATCCAGGAGTCGCGGCAAAATTTTAGAAAAAATGGGGGTCCCCCATGAAAAAAGCTTGCGCACCACTGTTTTAAACTACTGATTAACGTTTATTGATAACGTTTTTGTTGCCTTCCTGACTGTCAATTTTGCTATTACTGAGAAAAAAGAAATTCTGCAGGCAAGAACATTATGAGTTAATACCCTGTTCATCCAAACGAACGATATCTAGACTAATTATTGAGTTACAGACAGACAAACTTGTCTATCATAACCTATACAAGCTAGAGCAACTCTCGAATAATCGAGGAAGAAAACTCAGTTTGTTCCATGGATATGTCTAGACTAGTTATTGAGTTATAGGCAGACAAACTTGCGTAGGGAAATCTATGCTAAGATAAGCTTTGGCTTTTGTGAATGAGTTGCGAATTTTAAAGCACGAGCCGAAGACGAGTGGTTTAATCGCAATGAGTGCACACAATCCTTTCACACACTGATGAGTCGCGGTGGTTGTTTGTCTTTAGGCAAACGTTGGCGTGATCAAAACTAAGGCGGTTAATTCATTGTTGCCAATAGAATTGATCGGCACTGGAAATTATATGTTTGGGCAAATAAAACTTGCACGCCTCGATAAACATGTATTTATTTTTTAACTCTATTTTAAGCACTTGTGACGACGTGCACTCTCGGAATTTGGAAACTTCTCGGTGTGTTTGTGGCAAGAAGGTTACAATTGAACTGGGTGTGATTAAATATTGTTAAAACCAGGAAAACTCAATCCCACCTCCCATTTGCCTGCCCCCACTAAACCAAGTAGAATTCAAACCCGAAGTGCACGTGGTAATTTCTTTGGCTAATCTTAAAACTACCCAAAATTTAAATACTTATTCTAATAAACCTTAAACATAAACATTGCATTGTATTTTCAATTGTTTGCGACCACCAAGCATCTAAAAACCATTAGCGATCATTAAACATCCGCCGAAGCGTATTTACAAAGGATCAGTGATTACAAATGGTCTTTCAGATAGCGGCCATAAACAAACTCCAAACGTATTCAACAAATATCTACTACCGTACCGACCAGATGTTGGGAATCTACTGGTCGGTTTAAGATAATCTTGATGCAATTATTATTTATCTACTTTAGAATAAACTTAACAAAGAAAATAGTTTTTAAAATAAAAATGAAAAAAAATTGTTTGGTCTTAACACGAGTGTCATACATAATTTTATCTACGAAGCATGTTAAAATGATACAAGTGTGTGAATAAGAGCTATTGTGCATGAGTTGCGAAGTTTACAGCACGAGCCGAAGGCGAGTGGTTTAATCGCAATGAGTGCACCAAAGCCTTTCACACACGTGTGTCATAAATTATTTTATCTAGGAAGCATGTTAAAATGAACAAGTGTGTGAATAAGGGCTTTTGTGCATGAGTTGCGAAGTTTACAGCACGAGCCGAAGGCGAGTGGTCATACACACGTGTGTCATACATTATTTCATCTAAGAAGCATGTTAAAATGGACAAGTGTGTGAATAAGGGCTTTTGTGCATGAGTTGCGAAGTTTACAGCACGAGCCGAAGGCTAGTGGTTTAATCGCAATGAGTGCACCAAAGCCTTTCACAGACGTGTATCATACATTATTCTATCTACGAAGCATGTTAAAATGGTACAAGTGTGTGAATAAGGGCTTTTGTGCATGAGTTACGAAGTTTACAGCACGAGCCGAAGGCGAGTGGTTTAATTGCAATGAGTGCAAAGCCTTTCACACACGTGTGTCATACATTATTTTATCTACGAAGCATGTTAAAATGATACAAGTGTGTGAATAAGAGCTTTTGTGCATGAGTTGCGAAGTTTACAGCACGAGCCGAAGGCGAGTGCACCAAAGCCTTTCACACACGTGTGTCATACAATATTTTATCTACGAAGCATGTTATAATACTGTTCAATCTATAAAAAAATAATTGTTTCTTATTGATAAGATAATATTGAAAAAATAGTATTTTAAAATTGACACAATACTTCAAATCAGTTACACAATAAGGTTAGAACGTTCAGCGCCTCCGTGGAAAAAAATTGCTAACTAGTAAAAACGCACAGTAACAGGAACATTATTTGGTCGTTATCGACGAGTAGGGAAAGATTTTTCCTTCTAGGTCCTCAACCTCCACTGACCTAGACCTTGACACTTCCGGTTTCGATTTTGAATTTTCCCACCTGCGTCAAATATTGCATTTTCTTGCCTGCACCGAATTTTGAACTTTCCCGCGCATAGTGCTGGAACCGGAAATGGGGGGACCGGACGTGGGAAACCTTAAACGGAAGCCGAAACCGGAAGTCCAAACCGGAAATGGAAGTCGAAACCAGACCTCACACCCAGCGTGGTGTTACAAAGACTTCGCACGGGGGGCTACATAGACCTCACACTCTCATATGTGATAAACAGGGAGTAGGACACCGGAAACTGAAGTCGGAACCGGAGGCGTCAAGGTAAATGGAGTTGGAGAGCCTAGAAAAAACCCTCTATCCCTACTTGGATGTAATCTAGGTTAACCTAGATTTAATCTAGATTAGGTTATGGTTTCTTCTTCTTTTGGTGCCTATCCGGTGCGGATGTTGGCGATCATTCGGGCTATCGTGATCTTATTCGTGGCTGTTCTAAAAAGCTCGTAGCAGTAGACGCAGCTCCAACCAATCAACGAATTGTAAACCAAACGCACATGTGTGTTATCAATCATAACTTATCATTAATCGCGGACTGTTACATACACGGAGCCAAGGTTTAGTTTCGGAGGGGGTTTGAAGAAAATACAATTACAGAAATGCGACAATTTACTTTCTAAAACTGACACAAGGGTACCTAAACTCCACATCTACCATGCTCTCTTGAAGAGAGTCGTCTCTTCTCATCTCTTCTTATTTAAATATAATATTTATGTTATATTTTGCAAATTTCGGGGGGTCCTTCATTCTTTCACTAAATGCTCTCTTCCTATCTTCAGTCCACTTTGGCCTTTGGGTACTGTTTTCTCTGACATCACTTTACCCCTTGTATACCTTGTGCCTAAATACGCCTTTGTCTATGATATCCGCTGAGTCTATAATGTGCTCTTTCCAGATCAATTTTGACTTGAGTCATCCAGGTCTTAAGACGCTTGATGTTCCAGAGGATTCTGTTGGTGAGTCTGGTCTGTGGAAGTCTGCTGATGTGTCCATAAAATTTTAGTCGCCTCTTTCTAATGTCCGCTGAGATGTTGGAGAACTACTCTGTGGTACTCCTGCTGTGAAACCTATAGCCTTCGTCTGAGAATTTTGGTCAAATAATTTTCCTAATGATTTTGCTTTCCTGTGTGAGGGTGTTCTCAAGGCCAGTCTTTGTGTGGAACATTAGTGTTTCATTAGCGTATAAATTTCATTAGCGTATAAGCACCTCACGTTTGAATACTGTGTTGTAGTGTTGAATTTTGGTGAAGGTGGACAATCATTTCTTGTTGTAGATACTCTCTTCATTTTCAAAAACTTAGTGTTCTGCGCGTTACTTCTTTAAAGTGAGTGAACATAACATGGTCACATGCTCTTGCCATATTTTGTGTTCAAATTTAGTATGTTTACTTTCGTGCAGAAGAACTCAGTTTTTTTAAAGAGATCTGTTGCCCTACATTTTTTTGCGTACTCCTTGAGTACTTCTATATGTCTGATTGCTGTGGTTTCGTTGTCTAGATAACCGACCTCTAGCTTGTCCTTGGGTCGTCCAAGTCGCACTGGCTTCCAGTATTGATATGACCTTGTATTTGCAGCTCCTTCAGCTGAATTCCTTGATGACCTTATACAGCACTGGGTTGAAGAGAAGTGGTGAGAGTCCATGACCTTGGCGAACGCTCAAGTTTTGATCTCAAAAGCTTCGGAGATTTTGCCCTTTAACTTCACCTTAGATGTTGTGTCTGTCAGTGTTTGTTTCATCAGTCGCAGTGTCTTGTCGTCCAAACTTATCCAAGTCGACGGAGTCATATGCCTTCTGGAAGTCAACGAAGCTCATACGACTGGAGTGTTCCCGAGGGCTTTCATTTTAAGGGTAGTCTTTAGACTGAAGGTTTGTTCTGCACAGGAGTGACCAGGGCGGAAGCCTGCCTGGTATTCGCTGATCTTGTGTACCAGCTGGTCCTGTGTGCTTTGGAGTATGCACGCTGAGAGTATCTTGTATGTCACTAGTATTAGTGAGATGCCCCTGTAATTGTTTACATCTGTGGAGTCGCCCTTTTTGTGTAGAGGGTGGATCAGTGCACATTTCCAGTCGTCTGGTAACTTTCTGATGTCCATATGTCTGTGATGATCTGTGTGAGTTCTCCGAGTGAGTGCGGTCCGAGTTTTTTTCAGTAGTTCGGCCACTATGCCGTCTTCACCAGATGTCCTATTGTTTTTGAGTCTGAAAAAGTGGTTTTCAGAGAGAAGCATATTCCTGAATTTTTTAGCCAAGAAATCCTCCTGCGGCCTGGGCCGCGTTTACTCGGGATTTTCCCTTGCAGTATTTGTTGTAGTAAACCATATCTCTTTTCATTACGCATTATATGGCCCAGGTACTCCAACTTGCGTGCTTTTATGGTGGTTGTTCTTCATTCTTCGAAGAACTTTTTCGTTGGTTACGTGGTCCACCCAAGAGATCCTCAAGACTCTGCGATGCAGCCACATTTCAAATGCTGTCAGCTTCTTCATGGTGGCCTCAGTTAGAATCCAGGACTCTGTCCCATAAAGTAAGACGGAGAAGACGCAGCTTGGTCGTCATCGACAAGGAACGACATTTCTTGCTTTTTCTATGCAGCATCTTATTTCCTGTGAGTGATCCCATTGGTCATTTATTATAGTTCCCAGGTATGTATATGTATTGATTCGTTTAATGTGTTGGTTATTAGGAGTTATCAGATCCACATGTGGTATGTTATTTTATTATTATAGTTTAGTTATGTAATATTAGAGCCAGAAAAATCCAGACTGAGAGGCCGAGATTGGCCTTAATTTAAAATTAATTCAATTTCAATAAACGTCAGAAAATTTATTTTCACTACGTCTATGTTTTTTGTTTAGTGACGCGAGTTGTTGCCATAGTAACAACAAACAGAAATCGTTTAATAATGAAACTCCATTTGATTTACATTGGTCTTTTACGCACGATTTGGATACTTTTACACACGATTATATTAATGGCACCCTTCACATACAATAATGTATTTATGAATGTGTTCATTGTGGTGTCTGAGTAGATAAAATTCTTTATGTTTTTGTTTTCTCTTCAGTGACAGACCAAACCCATTCATAAAGAAGCTGTACACTAGACTAGTTTTCAAAACCGCACTTAACTCTTTGAGTAGTGGTATTAAAAGTGTTCCACCTGTGTGGCCTAAATATGCATAGTGTGATAATTAAAATAATCTAATTTAGAAAATTAATCTATTCAATAAACCATTTAATGCCCACAGTTATTGACTAGACACTTTCGTTGGAACTCCTCCGGTAATTGGATCTAATCCCCGGTTTAAAGACAAATCGGTGCAAAACGACCGCGGAAGATGACTTTATGAAACGCCGCCCGCATCCGGACGTAAATTAATTTACTCCTACGATTAACTAACCGAACAATTATTCGATCAATTACTTACACCGCGCGAGCTTCACGTAATTAGCATAATACTCACGATTATATTACACGGACTGGATTTATGTCTGAACTGAGAATTGTGTAATCTCTTCAACGTGCTAGATAGTTGACAAATGGATTAGTCTTAGTTCTCTAACTTGGATTATTTGTCTTGATATATTCTTGGACGGAAGCAGTGGAAGCCAACGGGGACAAGACTTGGACGAGAACCGAGGAAACGTTCGACAGATACTGTGGAAAAGGATATGCGAGTGATGCGATGATGAAGGAAGAAAGTCGAGAGAACGGATTGGAAGAACTTCGTTGATCAGACTAAAACCTGCTCCCAGTTGTGAGTTATAAGAGGAGAACAAGATCTTGGATCTTAGCTTCTTGGATTATTAGTCTCGATATACAGATGCTATGGAACAGGATATACGAGTAATGGAAGTTAGAGGATGAAGGAAGAAAGTAGAGAGAGAGAGCAGATTGGAAGAACGTCGTTGATCAGACTAAAACATGCTTGCGGTTGTGAGCCATACGAGAAGAACATGATCTTGGATCTTAGTCTCTTGGATTGTTAGTGTCGATATGCAGATGCTGTGGAACAGGATATACGAGTATTGAAAGTCAGAGGATGAAGGAAGAAAGTCGAGAGAGCAGATTCACGTCGTTGATCAGACAAAAACCTGCTCGCGGTTGTGAGCCATAAGAGAAGAACAAGTTCTTGGATCTTAGTCTCTTGGATTATTAGTCTTGATATACAGATGCTGTGGAACACGATATGCAAGTAATGGAAGTTAGAGGATGAAGGAAGAAAGTCGAGAAAGCAGAATGAAAGAACATCGTAGATCAGACCTACCCAGGGTTGTGAGCCATAAGAGTAGAAGAAGATATTCTTGGAATATTAGTATGATAAACATTCAGAAGACAAAGAATATACAAACAAATGTTGAGTTATTACTGTGCCAACAGTTTGTTTTATACGGCCGGTAGATCGGTAGAGATAGTGCGCGTTGAATGGGCAATAAAAGTTGGATTGTTGTTAATCTGGTATTTTTACGGCGGATCTAGTGTGATGGGCAATAGGTCGGCAGTTGCGGCTTCACCTGGTCGACCTATCGATCCTTCCGATCCGGATATTTACGCGACACTCCATCAGATTGACATTGCACAGCAACAAAATACATGCAAATCTCATTTTGCCAAATTTCATTTCGAATTTAGTCTTGTCTGTTTAGTTTTCTCTGTCTAGTTTTGTCTGTCTAGTCTTGTCTGTCTAGTCTTGCCTGTCTAGTCTCGTCTGTCTAGTCTTGTCCGTCTAGTCTTGTCCGTCTAGTCTTGTCTGTCTAGTCTTGTCTGTCTAGTCTTGTCTGTCTAGTCTTGTCTGTCTAGTCTTGTCTGTCTAGTCTTGTCTGTCTAGTCTTGTCTGTCTAGTCTTGTCTGTCTAGTCTTGTCTGTCTAGTCTTGTCTGTCTAGTCTTGTCTGTCTAGTCTTGTCTGTCTAGTCTTGTCTGTCTAGTCTTGTCTGTCTAGTCTTGTCTGTCTAGTCTTGTCTGTCTAGTCTTGTCTGTCTAGTCTTGTCTGTCTAGTCTTGTCTGTCTAGTCTTGTCTGTCTAGTCTTGTCTGTCTAGTCTTGTCTGTCTAGTCTTGTCTGTCTAGTCTTGTCTGTCTAGTCTTGTCTGTCTAGTCTTGTCTGTCTAGTCTTGTCTGTCTAGTCTTGTCTGTCTAGTCTTGTCTGTCTAGTCTTGTCTGTCTAGTCTTGTCTGTCTAGTCTTGTCTGTCTAGTCTTGTCTGTCTAGTCTTGTCTGTCTAGTCTTGTCTGTCTAGTCTTGTCTGTCTAGTCTTGTCTGTCTAGTCTTGTCTGTCTAGTCTTGTCTGTCTAGTCTTGTCTGTCTAGTCTTGTCTGTCTAGTCTTGTCTGTCTAGTCTTGTCTGTCTAGTCTTGTCTGTCTAGTCTTGTCTGTCTAGTCTTGTCTGTCTAGTCTTGTCTGTCTAGTCTTGTTTGTCTAGTCTTGTCTGTCTAGTCTTGTATGTCTAGTCTTGTCTGTCTAGTCTTGTCTGTCTAGTCTTGTCTGTCTAGTCTTGTCTGTCTAGTCTTGTCTGTCTAGTCTTGTCTGTCTAGCCTTGTCTGTCTAGCCTTGTCTGTCTAGTCTTGTCTGTCTAGTCTTGTCTGTCTAGTCTTGTCTGTCTAGTCTTGTCTGTCTAATCTTGTATGTCTAGTCTTGTCTGTTTAGTCTTGTCTGTCTAGTCTTGTCCGTCTAGTCTTGTCCGTCTAGTCTTGTCTGTCTAGTCTTGTCTGTCTAGTCTTGTCTGTCTAGTCTTGTCTGTCTAGTCTTGTCTGTCTAGTCTTGTCTGTCTAGTCTTGTCTGTCTAGTCTTGTCTGTCTAGTCTTGTCTGTCTAGTCTTGTCTGTCTAGTCTTGTCTGTCTAGTCTTGTCTGTCTAGTCTTGTCTGTCTAGTCTGTGTAGTCTTGTCTGTCTAGTCTTGTCTGTCTAGTCTTGTCTGTCTAGTCTTGTCTGTCTAGTCTTGTCTGTCTAGTCTTGTCTGTCTAGTCTTGTCTGTCTAGTCTTGTCTGTCTAGTCTTGTCTGTCTAGTCTTGTCTGTCTAGTCTTGTCTGTCTAGTCTTGTCTGTCTAGTCTTGTCTGTCTAGTCTTGTCTGTCTAGTCTTGTCTGTCTAGTCTTGTCTGTCTAGTCTTGTCTGTCTAGTCTTGTCTGTCTAGTCTTGTCTGTCTAGTCTTGTCTGTCTAGTCTTGTCTGTCTAGTCTTGTCTGTCTAGTCTTGTCTGTCTAGTCTTGTCTGTCTAGTCTTGTCTGTCTAGTCTTGTCTGTCTAGTCTTGTCTGTCTAGTCTTGTCTGTCTAGTCTTGTCTGTCTAGTCTTGTCTGTCTAGTCTTGTCTGTCTAGTCTTGTCTGTCTAGTCTTGTCTGTCTAGTCTTGTCTGTCTAGTCTTGTCTGTCTAGTCTTGTCTGTCTAGTCTTGTCTGTCTAGTCTTGTCTGTCTAGTCTTGTCTGTCTAGTCTTGTCTGTCTAGTCTTGTCTGTCTAGTCTTGTCTGTCTAGTCTTGTCTGTCTAGTCTTGTCTGTCTAGTCTTGTCTGTCTAGTCTTGTCTGTCTAGTCTTGTCTGTCTAGTCTTGTCTGTCTAGTCTTGTCTGTCTAGTCTTGTCTGTCTAGTCTTGTCTGTCTAGTCTTGTCTGTCTAGTCTTGTCTGTCTAGTCTTGTCTGTCTAGTCTTGTCTGTCTAGTCTTGTCTGTCTAGTCTTGTCTGTCTAGTCTTGTCTGTCTAGTCTTGTCTGTCTAGTCTTGTCTGTCTAGTCTTGTCTGTCTAGTCTTGTCTGTCTAGTCTTGTCTGTCTAGTCTTGTCTGTCTAGTCTTGTCTGTCTAGTCTTGTCTGTCTAGTCTTGTCTGTCTAGTCTTGTCTGTCTAGTCTTGTCTGTCTAGTCTTGTCTGTCTAGTCTTGTCTGTCTAGTCTTGTCTGTCTAGTCTTGTCTGTCTAGTCTTGTCTGTCTAGTCTTGTCTGTCTAGTCTTGTCTGTCTAGTCTTGTCTGTCTAGTCTTGTCTGTCTAGTCTTGTCTGTCTAGTCTTGTCTGTCTAGTCTTGTCTGTCTAGTCTTGTCTGTCTAGTCTTGTCTGTCTAGTCTTGTCTGTCTAGTCTTGTCTGTCTAGTCTTGTCTGTCTAGTCTTGTCTGTCTAGTCTTGTCTGTCTAGTCTTGTCTGTCTAGTCTTGTCTGTCTAGTCTTGTCTGTCTAGTCTTGTCTGTCTAGTCTTGTCTGTCTAGTCTTGTCTGTCTAGTCTTGTCTGTCTAGTCTTGTCTGTCTAGTCTTGTCTGTCTAGTCTTGTCTGTCTAGTCTTGTCTGTCTAGTCTTGTCTGTCTAGTCTTGTCTGTCTAGTCTTGTCTGTCTAGTCTTGTCTGTCTAGTCTTGTCTGTCTAGTCTTGTCTGTCTAGTCTTGTCTGTCTAGTCTTGTCTTTCTAGTCTTGTCTGTCTAGTCTTGTCTGTCTAGTCTTGTCTGTCTAGTCTTGTCTGTCTAGTCTTGTCTGTCTAGTCTTGTCTGTCTAGTCTTGTCTGTCTAGTCTTGTCTGTCTAGTCTTGTCTGTCTAGTCTTGTCTGTCTAGTCTTGTCTGTCTAGTCTTGTCTGTCTAGTCTTGTATGTCTAGTCTTGTCTGTCTAGTCTTGTCTGTCTAGTCTTGTCTGTCTAGTCTTGTCTGTCTAGTCTTGTCTGTCTAGCCTTGTCTGTCTAGTCTTGTCTGTCTAGTCTTGTCTGTCTGGTCTTGTCTGTCTAGTCTTGTCCCTCCATTCTTGTCCCTCCAGTCTTGTCCCTCCAGTCTTGTCCCTCCAGTCTTGTCTCTCAAGTCTTGTCCCTCAAGTCTTGTCCCTCAAGTCTTATCTGTTTGGTCTTGTCTGCCTATTCTTGTCCGCCAATTCTTGTCCATCCTGTTCAATCTGTTAACTTATTAAGTTATTTATAAATGAATTGATGTGAAAACTTGCGATGAGTTTTAATGAGCTAGCTGGGTATTATCATAGAAATAATTACAGTTCGTCGGGCATGTTGTTGTTTCTCGGGGTCGGTTCTGCATAATAGAATACTCGATTAAATATGCTAAAACTGGCCGCTGAATAAGTAAGGACTGGAGAGTTGGCGTCGGCGAGAGAACGTTTAATTGATTGCCGCGGGCGCAAATGCGGGAAAAATTCGTGGGAAATGTATGGAAAACGCGCTGGAAATTGCATAATAATTGCGAGAAGAATTGCATTCAAGGCGTGTAATTAAGCGTTTTGTGAATAATTTAGCGCAGGTTTTAATGGATAAATGGGAGCGGAGCAGCAACAATTTGCTAAAGGTTCTCGCAGATTTCAAGCGAATTCAATAGCGAAAATTAAAAGTTAGATACAAATATATTAATTGAACTCATCATCTTATTAGAACAAGTTATTATCTATAAAGTTATTATTAAAAACTTATATTCAAATTATTCAATTTATTATGTTAAGCTCGCGTTTTATCTATTGACGTGATTTAAGTTGAAGTCTGGTTAGTCACAAAATAAGCTGAATTTCTTAATCCTCTTAAGGAGGAATATTCTTAATTTACTTATTTCACTGAGATATCACGATCATGATATACTAATATACTTGTCTTGCTGTATAGTTCCAGTTGCGAGTTGATTGAAGAAGTTAAAATCAAGGTGAGAGAATAGACCTTTTTACTGTTAGTTAAGCGCATGGGCGTTCGCTATATTTAGATGGCGGGAATATAAACGTTTCGGGCACATTTTGTTATTTTCACTGGTTATACGTCAAAAAACTGCCCGAAAATATATCGGATATTAAAGCAAGCGCACAAAAAAAATCGGCAATGAAGACATCTATTTAGTTTGAATAGACCTTTTAACGGTTACTTAAGTGCATGCGCATCCGCCAAGTTTGATAGGTGTGAATATGAAAGTTTTGGGCACATATTTAGTTATACGTCAAATAGTTCGGGCACTTTTTGACGAATAACATGGCGGAAATTGATACATGCGCCCAAAAATTTCAACTATGACATTTTGGGCACATTTTGTTATTTGCACTGGTTATACGTCAAAAAACTGCCCGAAAATATGTAAAGCATGCGCATAAAAAAATTCGGCTATGAAAAGGCCAATTAAGTTTGAATAGACCTTTTAACGGTTACGTAAGCGCATCCGCCAAGTTTGAAAGGCGAGAATATGAAAGTTTCGGGCACATACTGTTATACCTCAAAAAGTTCGGGCACTTTTTGACGTATAATATGGCGGAAATTAACACATTCGCGAAAAAAAAAATCAAATATATAAAGGTCTTTAACCAGTCATCTTGAAATTCGATTAAGGTTTGACCAATTCATTTTCGATTAATATTCTAGATTCTATCTCTATTTCCAAGGCAATTGTTTGTCTGAAACTATCCTCACCCTGCCTGAAAATAATTAACTCACAATCTAACAGCTAGTCCAGAGATTATCCCTGTCTCTATCATTAATCAAATCAAAATTTTAAAAACTAGATTAGAGATTATCGTCTCTTTGCAATGAAGTTCGGAATTTTCGAAATCCTCGACAAAATCAACACCGAGACCCATCCAGACAGCTCGATGAATTTCTGCCTGAAAATGCTGGGCTACGTCTGGAGCAACCCAGCTAAGACGAAGGACCGGCGCCACTACGCCTTCAGCCTCATATTCTGCCTAGTCGCCGCTGGCTATCACTACCTAATCATCAAACAGTTCCTCTATCTGGAAGCAGGAGACGTAGACATGTTATCCAAATCTGTCGCTAGCTTCACATCCTACTTCCAGGTAATAAGACAAGACAATAGATAAAACTAAACGAGATTAGATAGACAAGACTAGAATAGACAAGTCAGACAGTTTCTTATTGTTTTAGACATTTTTGACAGTATTTCCAATGGCGATTTATCGCAACGAGTTTAGGCAGTTGATCGCAAGTCGCCGTCAGTTCTGGAAAGTAAACAACGCGAGAGAACCGGAGTTGCAGGTCCAACTGGACCGTATCTTCAACACGAGCTACAAGTTCCTCTGCCTGTCTTTCCTGCTGGCTTGGGTGGCCGGTCTACTCTACGTCGCCAAGTCCATCATCAATGGCGAGCTCTTTGTCGAATGCTACGTGCCCGAGTTTCCACACGCCTTCGGAATCTTGCTCGCCGGGCAGTATCTCTGCATGCCGGTTTTGTGCACTAGCACGTTTGGAATGAATAGCCTCTACGTCTCGCTGTGCATCGACGCCATGGCGCAGTTCAAGCTGCTCATGCACCGTTTGACCAACCTCGACACACACCAACGACAAGATATTTGTAGACTGAGGGAACTCATCCAATATCATATCTTTCTTCTGAAGTAAAGCAAACAAACAAAACCGTTTAGGCTAGTCTGGTCTGGCCTGTTTTTTTTTTTTTTTTTTTTTTTGGAAAATCGCACCGTTACAGTGAGATGGTCTTGTCTGATCTGATTTGGTCTGGTCTGGTTTGGTCCGATCTGGTCTTGTCTGGTCTGGTCTAGTCTAGTCTTTAGCTTGTCTAAACTAGTTTTGTCTAGTCTAGTCCAATACAGTCCAGTATAGTCTAGTCCAGTACAGTCCGATCTAGTCAAGTCCAGTACAGTACAGTGTAGTCCAGTCCAGTCCAGTCCAGTCTAGTCTAGTCTAGTCCAGTACAGTCCGATCTAGTCTAGTACAGTCCAGTGTAGTCCAGTCCATTCCAGTCTAGTCCAGTACAGTCCGATCTAGTTTAGTCCAGTACAATACAGTGTAGTTCACTCCAGTCCAGTCTAGTCTAGTCCAGTACAGTCCGATCTAGTCTAGTACAGTCCAGTGTAGTCCAGTCCAGTCTAGTTCAGTCTAGTCCAGTACAGTCCGATCTAGTCTAGTCCAGTACAGTCCAGTGTAGACCAGTCCAATCCAGTCTTGTCTGTCCAATCTTGTTTATGTTATATTATATTAACTAATATTAAATTGTAGGTTTGTGGAAGACATTCAAGTAATTTACAGTTTGCCGTTGTTGGGCCAATACTTGATAAGCATGGCCGCGACATGCATGAACTTGTTCACGCTGACAAACAAGTACGACAAGTCCGCCGTGCAAAGACGCGCGTAAACGAAACCTTGTCTGTTTCAGCTCGGCCTCATTCAGCACGCGACTGCTCAGTGCAGGCTACATCCTCGCCATCGACTTCTTCTTCTCCCTGTATTGCTTCACCGCCACTGCATTATGTACAACAGTAAACAAATCTGAATTTTAATATAGTCTGTCTAGTCTTGTCTGTCTAGTCTTGTCTGTCTAGTCTTGTCTGTCTAGTCTTGTCTGTCTAGTCTTGTCTGTCTAGTCTTGTCTGTCTAGTCTTGTCTGTCTAGTCTTGTCTGTCTAGTCTTGTCTGTCTAGTCTTGTCTGTCTAGTCTTGTCTGTCTAGTCTTGTCTGTCTAGTCTTGTCTGTCTAGTCTTGTCTGTCTAGTCTTGTCTGTCTAGTCTTGTCTGTCTAGTCTTGTCTGTCTAGTCTTGTCTGTCTAGTCTTGTCTGTCTAGTCTTGTCTGTCTAGTCTTGTCTGTCTAGTCTTGTCTGTCTAGTCTTGTCTGTCTAGTCTTGTCTGTCTAGTCTTGTCTGTCTAGTCTTGTCTGTCTAGTCTTGTCTGTCTAGTCTTGTCTGTCTAGTCTTGTCTGTCTAGTCTTGTCTGTCTAGTCTTGTCTGTCTAGTCTTGTCTGTCTAGTCTTGTCTGTCTAGTCTTGTCTGTCTAGTCTTGTCTGTCTAGTCTTGTCTGTCTAGTCTTGTCTGTCTAGTCTTGTCTGTCTAGTCTTGTCTGTCTAGTCTTGTCTGTCTAGTCTTGTCTGTCTAGTCTTGTCTGTCTAGTCTTGTCTGTCTAGTCTTGTCTGTCTAGTCTTGTCTGTCTAGTCTTGTCTGTCTAGTCTTGTCTGTCTAGTCTTGTCTGTCTAGTCTTGTCTGTCTAGTCTTGTCTGTCTAGTCTTGTCTGTCTAGTCTTGTCTGTCTAGTCTTGTCTGTCTAGTCTTGTCTGTCTAGTCTTGTCTGTCTAGTCTTGTCTGTCTAGTCTTGTCTGTCTAGTCTTGTCTGTCTAGTCTTGTCTGTCTAGTCTTGTCTGTCTAGTCTTGTCTGTCTAGTCTTGTCTGTCTAGTCTTGTCTGTCTAGTCTTGTCTGTCTAGTCTTGTCTGTCTAGTCTTGTCTGTCTAGTCTTGTCTGTCTAGTCTTGTCTGTCTAGTCTTGTCTGTCTAGTCTTGTCTGTCTAGTCTTGTCTGTCTAGTCTTGTCTGTCTAGTCTTGTCTGTCTAGTCTTGTCTGTCTAGTCTTGTCTGTCTAGTCTTGTCTGTCTAGTCTTGTCTGTCTAGTCTTGTCTGTCTAGTCTTGTCTGTCTAGTCTTGTCTGTCTAGTCTTGTCTGTCTAGTCTTGTCTGTCTAGTCTTGTCTGTCTAGTCTTGTCTGTCTAGTCTTGTCTGTCTAGTCTTGTCTGTCTAGTCTTGTCTGTCTAGTCTTGTCTGTCTAGTCTTGTCTGTCTAGTCTTGTCTGTCTAGTCTTGTCTGTCTAGTCTTGTCTGTCTAGTCTTGTCTGTCTAGTCTTGTCTGTCTAGTCTTGTCTGTCTAGTCTTGTCTGTCTAGTCTTGTCTGTCTAGTCTTGTCTGTCTAGTCTTGTCTGTCTAGTCTTGTCTGTCTAGTCTTGTCTGTCTAGTCTTGTCTGTCTAGTCTTGTCTGTCTAGTCTTGTCTGTCTAGTCTTGTCTGTCTAGTCTTGTCTGTCTAGTCTTGTCTGTCTAGTCTTGTCTGTCTAGTCTTGTCTGTCTAGTCTTGTCTGTCTAGTCTTGTCTGTCTAGTCTTGTCTGTCTAGTCTTGTCTGTCTAGTCTTGTCTGTCTAGTCTTGTCTGTCTAGTCTTGTCTGTCTAGTCTTGTCTGTCTAGTCTTGTCTGTCTAGTCTTGTCTGTCTAGTCTTGTCTGTCTAGTCTTGTCTGTCTAGTCTTGTCTGTCTAGTCTTGTCTGTCTAGTCTTGTCTGTCTAGTCTTGTCTGTCTAGTCTTGTCTGTCTAGTCTTGTCTGTCTAGTCTTGTCTGTCTAGTCTTGTCTGTCTAGTCTTGTCTGTCTAGTCTTGTCTGTCTAGTCTTGTCTGTCTAGTCTTGTCTGTCTAGTCTTGTCTGTCTAGTCTTGTCTGTCTAGTCTTGTCTGTCTAGTCTTGTCTGTCTAGTCTTGTCTGTCTAGTCTTGTCTGTCTAGTCTTGTCTGTCTAGTCTTGTCTGTCTAGTCTTGTCTGTCTAGTCTTGTCTGTCTAGTCTTGTCTGTCTAGTCTTGTCTGTCTAGTCTTGTCTGTCTAGTCTTGTCTGTCTAGTCTTGTCTGTCTAGTCTTGTCTGTCTAGTCTTGTCTGTCTAGTCTTGTCTGTCTAGTCTTGTCTGTCTAGTCTTGTCTGTCTAGTCTTGTCTGTCTAGTCTTGTCTGTCTAGTCTTGTCTGTCTAGTCTTGTCTGTCTAGTCTTGTCTGTCTAGTCTTGTATGTCTAGTCTTGTCTGTCTAGTCTTGTCTGTCTAGTCTTGTCTGTCTAGTCTTGTCTGTCTAGTCTTGTCTGTCTAGTCTTGTCTGTCTAGTCTTGTCTGTCTAGTCTTGTCTGTCTAGTCTTGTCTGTCTAGTCTTGTCTGTCTAGTCTTGTCTGTCTAGTCTTGTCTGTCTAGTCTTGTCTGTCTAGTCTTGTCTGTCTAGTCTTGTCTGTCTAGTCTTGTCTGTCTAGTCTTGTATGTCTAGTCTTGTCTGTGTAGTCTTGTCTGTCTAGTCTTGTCTGTCTAGTCTTGTCTGTCTAGTCTTGTCTGTCTAGTCTTGTCTGTCTAGTCTTGTCTGTCTAGTCTTGTCTGTCTAGTCTTGTCTGTCTAGTCTTGTCTGTCTAGTCTTGTCTGTCTAGTCTTGTCTGTCTAGTCTTGTCTGTCTAGTCTTGTCTGTCTAGTCTTGTCTGTCTATTCTTGTCTGTCGATTCTTCGTGAATTCTAATCTATTATCATTTTATGTGGTCTGGTGTTGCAGATGTCGGAGGTTCCGGATTCGTTTTACTTCAGCAGGTGGGAGGAGGGTGCGAAAGAATTTCGCGATTGCATTCCGCTTTGTCTAATGAGAGCGCAGAAGGATTTCCAAGTGAAGGCCGGCGGCATGATGGAAATTAATCGGGGAGCCGTTACCGTAGTAAGCCCACTCAAACACGCGTGTGCTGAGTCGTCGTCGCAAAGTTTTAATTGTGATGGATTCGCCTAAAAACGCGAGCAAAACCTTAGAATTATAATTTCCTTGAGACATTTTGTCGAGAAATAGAAAGAGCAACTTTATTAATTACACAAAGTTTATTTGCGTCTTTGCTGTCTCAAGTCTACAATCGACGCTTTTCTATCTAAGCGTCGTGACGCTTATATAGAGAAGTCGTCTGTCGATTTAGTTTCTAGATTTTTTGCGGTTTCCGTTGATTGCAGATTATTCGGGGTGCGAATTTACGGGTTGCAATCTAGATTGGAAAAAAGGCGCAGAAAATAGCAATTTCCTGTCGGCACATTGAAACGGGCGGTTTCAATCACACTGTCCGCCGATTTTAAAGGACTTTGGACATCTTTCACCCAAATCCCAAAATTCTTTCCTCAAACTCCCAAAAGGTTTCATCAATTGCACCACAGAATGTCTGAGATAATTGAAAAGTAAAGAATTAAGGCCGATTCTCATATAGGCGACACTCAGATACGCGACATCGCCAGTCAAATAATGATTACATTGTTTTAAATTAGCACGTTCTCACTATGGCTACGCGACGTGCCCATTTAAAACAATGTAATCATTATTTGACAGGCGATGTCGCACGTGGCCTAGCTGAGTGTCGCGCATATGGGAATCGACCTTTACGCGACGTCACGCGACATCGCCTGTCAAATAATAATTCATCATCATCAGCTTTGGCTCTACAACCCATTATGGGCCTTGGCCTCCTCTAGAATATTTTTCCATTCCAATCTATTCCGGGGCTTAGCTTTCCATCCGGTCACCTTCATTGCTAATAGATTCTCCTGTACTTGGTCCAGATATGTTTTTGGCTTCACCTTGTTTTTGTCCTGCCTCGTGTCCTTTTCCCTACTGGTCTGTGTCGTGTAATAAGTTTTGCTGGCTCTGAATCCTTCATTCGCTCTATATGTCAGATCCTATCCATGTCAGATAATAATTACATTGTCTTAAATGGGCACTTCGCGTAGCTGTCGCGTAGCCATAGTGAGAACAAGATGTCGCGTAGCTGAGTGTCGCAGATATGGGAATCGACCTTTAGAATGAATAAGAATTAGACTAGAGTTAGGTTACAATAGGACACGACACTAGATTTACACATAAGACTAGACAGACAATTCTCTTCTATACTTCTCCTTATCATTTAAATATTTCCCTCCCTCTGTTCCTATTTTTTGTCGATTTGACTCATTGATCGATAGCCTCTCCTCAACACTCAAGCATTTCCCCGCCTCCGTTCTCAAGATAATTTCATTATCGACACCGAACTTCCCACACGGTTTCGCCCATTACCACGCGAGACATCGCCTCGAAATTATTTACGGCTTTCCGCTAAATTTTTCTTATTAAATCCGCCCCGACCCCGCAGTTTCTTTGTTAGTGTATCGAACGGCGCCAAATTGAAAACCCGCAAATGGTTTATAATCTGCCCATTCCTCGCCTTTGTTGATAACAGCATTCACTCCCCCGTCGCCGCTTTATTACACAACAT
This sequence comes from Phosphuga atrata, assembly GCA_944588485.1. Classification (NCBI taxonomy): domain Eukaryota; kingdom Metazoa; phylum Arthropoda; class Insecta; order Coleoptera; family Silphidae; genus Phosphuga; species Phosphuga atrata. The sequence goes on along the minus strand of OX155902.1, from coordinate 57,229,869 downwards.
AAATCTAGTTTGCCACAAAAGGTTTCATCAAGTGTTTACGAAACTGGACAGGGCAGACTGGATAGATAAGACAATACTACATCAATAAGATTACATAGATAAGATTAGACAGAAAAGACTAGAGAGACTAGACAGACACGACTAGAGAGACTAGACAGACAAGACTAGACAGACAAGACTAGACAGACAAGACTAGACAGACAAGACTAGACAGACAAGACTAGACAGACAAGACTAGACAGACAAGACTAGACAGACAAGACTAGACAGACAAGACTAGACAGACAAGACTAGACAGACAAGACTAGACAGACAAGACTAGACAGACAAGACTAGACAGACAAGACTAGACAGACAAGACTAGACAGACAAGACTAGACAGACAAGACTAGACAGACAAGACTAGACAGACAAGACTAGACAGACAAGACTAGACAGACAAGACTAGACAGACAAGACTAGACAGACAAGACTAGACAGACAAGACTAGACAGACAAGACTAGACAGACAAGACTAGACAGACAAGACTAGACAGACAAGACTAGACAGACAAGACTAGACAGACAAGACTAGACAGACAAGACTAGACAGACAAGACTAGACAGACAAGACTAGACAGACAAGACTAGACAGACAAGACTAGACAGACAAGACTAGACAGACAAGACTAGACAGACAAGACTAGACAGACAAGACTAGACAGACAAGACTAGACAGACAAGACTAGACAGACAAGACTAGACAGACAAGACTAGACAGACAAGACTAGACAGACAAGACTAGACAGACAAGACTAGACAGACAAGACTAGACAGACAAGACTAGACAGACAAGACTAGACAGACAAGACTAGACAGACAAGACTAGACAGACAAGACTAGACAGACAAGACTAGACAGACAAGACTAGACAGACAAGACTAGACAGACAAGACTAGACAGACAAGACTAGACAGACAAGACTAGACAGACAAGACTAGACAGACAAGACTAGACAGACAAGACTAGACAGACAAGACTAGACAGACAAGACTAGACAGACAAGACTAGACAGACAAGACTAGACAGACAAGACTAGACAGACAAGACTAGACAGACAAGACTAGACAGACAAGACTAGACAGACAAGACTAGACAGACAAGACTAGACAGACAAGACTAGACAGACAAGACTAGACAGACAAGACTAGACAGACAAGACTAGACAGACAAGACTAGACAGACAAGACTAGACAGACAAGACTAGACAGACAAGACTAGACAGACAAGACTAGACAGACAAGACTAGACAGACAAGACTAGACAGACAAGACTAGACAGACAAGACTAGACAGACAAGACTAGACAGACAAGACTAGACAGACAAGACTAGACAGACAAGACTAGACAGACAAGACTAGACAGACAAGACTAGACAGACAAGACTAGACAGACAAGACTAGACAGACAAGACTAGACAGACAAGACTAGACAGACAAGACTAGACAGACAAGACTAGACAGACAAGACTAGACAGACAAGACTAGACAGACAAGACTAGACAGACAAGACTAGACAGACAAGACTAGACAGACAAGACTAGACAGACAAGACTAGACAGACAAGACTAGACAGACAAGACTAGACAGACAAGACTAGACAGACAAGACTAGACAGACAAGACTAGACAGACAAGACTAGACAGACAAGACTAGACAGACAAGACTAGACAGACAAGACTAGACAGACAAGACTAGACAGACAAGACTAGACAGACAAGACTAGACAGACAAGACTAGACAGACAAGACTAGACAGACAAGACTAGACAGACAAGACTAGACAGACAAGACTAGACAGACAAGACTAGACAGACAAGACTAGACAGACAAGACTAGACAGACAAGACTAGACAGACAAGACTAGACAGACAAGACTAGACAGACAAGACTAGACAGACAAGACTAGACAGACAAGACTAGACAGACAAGACTAGACAGACAAGACTAGACAGACAAGACTAGACAGACAAGACTAGACAGACAAGACTAGACAGACAAGACTAGACAGACAAGACTAGACAGACAAGACTAGACAGACAAGACTAGACAGACAAGACTAGACAGACAAGACTAGACAGACAAGACTAGACAGACAAGACTAGACAGACAAGACTAGACAGACAAGACTAGACAGACAAGACTAGACAGACAAGACTAGACAGACAAGACTAGACAGACAAGACTAGACAGACAAGACTAGACAGACAAGACTAGACAGACAAGACTAGACAGACAAGACTAGACAGACAAGACTAGACAGACAAGACTAGACAGACAAGACTAGACAGACAAGACTAGACAGACAAGACTAGACAGACAAGACTAGACAGACAAGACTAGACAGACAAGACTAGACAGACAAGACTAGACAGACAAGACTAGACAGACAAGACTAGACAGACAAGACTAGACAGACAAGACTAGACAGACAAGACTAGACAGACAAGACTAGACAGACAAGACTAGACAGACAAGACTAGACAGACAAGACTAGACAGACAAGACTAGACAGACAAGACTAGACAGACAAGACTAGACAGACAAGACTAGACAGACAAGACTAGACAGACAAGACTAGACAGACAAGACTAGACAGACAAGACTAGACAGACAAGACTAGACAGACAAGACTAGACAGACAAGACTAGACAGACAAGACTAGACAGACAAGACTAGACAGACAAGACTAGACAGACAAGACTAGACAGACAAGACTAGACAGACAAGACTAGACAGACAAGACTAGACAGACAAGACTAGACAGACAAGACTAGACAGACAAGACTAGACAGACAAGACTAGACAGACAAGACTAGACAGACAAGACTAGACAGACAAGACTAGACAGACAAGACTAGACAGACAAGACTAGACAGACAAGACTAGACAGACAAGACTAGACAGACAAGACTAGACAGACAAGACTAGACAGACAAGACTAGACAGACAAGACTAGACAGACAAGACTAGACAGACAAGACTAGACAGACAAGACTAGACAGACAAGACTAGACAGACAAGACTAGACAGACAAGACTAGACAGACAAGACTAGACAGACAAGACAAGACAGACAAGACTAGACAGACAAGACTAGACAGACAAGACTAGACAGACAAGACTAGACAGACAAGACTAGACAGACAAGACTAGACAGACAAGACTAGACAGACAAGACTAGACAGACAAGACTGACAGACAAGACTAGACAGACAAGACTAGACAGACAAGACTAGACAGACAAGACTAGACAGACAAGACTAGACAGACAAGACTAGACAGACAAGACTAGACAGACAAGACTAGACAGACAAGACTAGACAGACAAGACTAGACAGACAAGACTAGACAGACAAGACTAGACAGACAAGACTAGACAGACAAGACTAGACAGACAAGACTAGACAGACAAGACTAGACAGACAAGACTAGACAGACAAGACTAGACAGACAAGACTAGACAGACAAGACTAGACAGACAAGACTAGACAGACAAGACTAGACAGACAAGACTAGACAGACAAGACTAGACAGACAAGACTAGACAGACAAGACTAGACAGACAAGACTAGACAGACAAGACTAGACAGACAAGACTAGACAGACAAGACTAGACAGACAAGACTAGACAGACAAGACTAGACAGACAAGACTAGACAGACAAGACTAGACAGACAAGACTAGACAGACAAGACTAGACAGACAAGACTAGACAGACAAGACTAGACAGACAAGACTAGACAGACAAGACTAGACAGACAAGACTAGACAGACAAGACTAGACAGACAAGACTAGACAGACAAGACTAGACAGACAAGACTAGACAGACAAGACTAGACAGACAAGACTAGACAGACAAGACTAGACAGACAAGACTAGACAGACAAGACTAGACAGACAAGACTAGACAGACAAGACTAGACAGACAAGACTAGACAGACAAGACTAGACAGACAAGACTAGACAGACAAGACTAGACAGACAAGACTAGACAGACAAGACTAGACAGACAAGACTAGACAGACAAGACTAGACAGACAAGACTAGACAGACAAGACTAGACAGACAAGACTAGACAGACAAGACTAGACAGACAAGACTAGACAGACAAGACTAGACAGACAAGACTAGACAGACAAGACTAGACAGACAAGACTAGACACACAAGAGTAGACAGACAAGACTAGACAGACAAGACTAGACAGACAAGACTAGACAGACAAGACTAGACAGACAAGACTAGACAGACAAAACTAGACATACAAGACTAGACAGACTAGACTAGACGGACAAGACTAGACATATAAGGCTAGATAGACAAAACTGGAGAACCAAGGCTATTGTAACAACAAATTTTGAAGATTTATTCACTTTTTCATTTTCAGGTCTTCAAGACTTCGTATTCGTTTCTGTTAATCTTGAGAAACATGAAGGAATAATCGTTCACAAACTAAATAAAAGTAATCTATTTACTTATCTAGTTTGCGTAAAGACCCATTTTCATATACGCGACAATCAGCTACGGAACGTCACGCGACATCGCCTGTCAAATAATGATTACATTGTTTTAAATGGGCACGTTCTCACTATGTCTATGCCCATTTAAAACATCGTAATCATTATTTTACAGGCGATGTCGCATGGCGTCGCGTAGCTGAGTGTCGCGCATATGGGAATCGACCTTAAATCGTCCAAAACTGGACGAGTTGTAGTTGTAGTCAAGTTTGCACTAAGACAAATTGTTAAACTTTTCCAGACTTTTTAACACTACTTATCAATACTATTATGTGTCTAAATATTAATGTCGAAATAGCGTCAATAAAGTCTCTTGCTTAAATAAATGTTAGCTATTATTCTTATCCAAACTAACTAGGTAGACAAGGTTAGACAGACAAGACTAGATAGAAACAAATCAGACTAGACAGACGAGTCTAGACTAGAATATTAAAGCTTTTATTTGCTGGAAAGCTTTAATAATAGATTTCTGGCCCAAAACGCTGTGACTCCAAAGGAAACAAAAAGCTTGGACACCCCTGAACGAAACGAAAGTAACTTTCGCCGAAATCTCGTTTCTTCCATTATTCCACTCGTCGTTGTTCCTGATGTAGTGGACTAGTGCATTTTTTATTAGCCCATTAGGGTTGCGCAACTTTCCACCCTAATCTGCACAGCCTCCGCATCCGCCCGCGCGGTGATAACGCAATTTCCCTTAACTAACGAACTTCGCGCATTACTCGCCCAACTTTTGATACGTGCCACCAAAACTCACCGACAACACATTCAATCCACTAGTTTCAAGACTAGGCGAAACTAAACAAACCAGAAAGAGATTTTAGAGACTACATTGTAAAGAGCCAACAGATACGACTAGTGTGTTAAATAGTTACATTTGAATCTTTTCTTCAAAGATTATAATTTCTAGGTAATCATTGAATACATATCGTCAACAAAGTTAAAATCTTTAGTGTAACTAATCTTTCTATAAAAAAACTTTCTTAGAAACAACTACTTCACTGGCAAACACCACGACTGCCATTGAATTACATTAAGAAAGTTTTTGGGTTCTATATAACCCTGTGATTTTCCCAAAAAAAAACAATATCCTGATCAAATACAAATGATGTGTTATCAATTAATTAGTGATAATGATAATTATCTTTGATTTTTATTGATAATTATCAGTTAATTAATGATAATGATAATTATCTTTGGTTTTTGATGAGGATATTGTTTTTTTTTTGGGAAAATTACAGGGTTATATTGAACCCAAAAACTTTCTTAATGTAATTGAATGGCAGTCGTGGTGTTTGCCAGTGAAGTAGTTGTTTTTAAGAAATGCTTTTTAAAGAAAGATTAATTATACTAATGATTTCAACTTTGTTGACGATATGTATACAACGATTTCCTAGAAATTATAATCTTTGAAGAAAAGATACAAATGTTACTATTTAATATTATCAAAATCTTCAAACTCAACATTATATAAATAAGACTAGTGTCTCAATTTTCGCTTCTCTAATAATCTTGGTATCGTATCATGCATTCCTCATATCCTGAACTAAACAAACCAGAACGGATATTTTAAAGGCTACATTGTAATAAGCACACAGATAAGACAATTCTCGCTTGTCTGATATAACTAATAATCTTGTTATCGTATCATGGATTGCTCATATCCTGACTGAACAGTAGTTCTTATCCTTGATTAGACCGATAGGTTCTGAATTGCATCATCAAAGTCTATATAGTCGGGCAATAATCTATTCTCCGGCAGGAGAGGCTCGTTTCCAGCGTTATTGCCTTCCTGACCCTAATAAAACATCAAATATTGCCCAATAAAACGAGATGGGTGGAGGTTGAATCAAGTTTAGTCAGGTCAATTGAGACTAATTTAAAGATTAGAGGTAGAATATCGCTGTATTAGTCAATTGAGACTAATCAAGAATTGTCACATGAGACTAGGTAGAATATCGCTGTATGGACTAGTATTGCAGTCGGATTTAATTGTTTCGGTCGGGTGATTTTGTTGAATAATTTTTGGTGCGAATGTTAATTGCGAATTGCCGCGTCCACTTGTTAAACGCGAAATGTTGCCGTAACGTAATTTATACGATTTGCATTTTAATGAGGAACGGAGTTCCCGGCCATTTCCACCCGGAATCATCAACGGTTTCCATTAGGAATTTATGATTATACATTATCCAACTGCAATAAAAGAAAAAATAGACTCACTATACATTTGACCCCAGAGTCAGCAAAACTGGCACAAACTATAATGTCTGTACGAGACTAGATCTGTACCAGACAAGACTAGACAGACAAGACTAAACAGACAAGACTGGACAGACAAGACTAGACAGACAAGACTAGACAGACAAGACTAGACAGACAAGACTAGACAGACAAGACTAGACAGACAAGACTAGGCAGACAAGACTAGACAGACAAGACTAGACAGACAAGACTAGACAGACAAGACTAGACAGACAAGACTAGACAGACAAGACTAGACAGACAAGACTAGACAGACAAGACTAGACAGACAAGACTAGACAGACAAGACTAGACAGACAAGACTAGACAGACAAGACTAGACAGACAAGACTAGACAGACAAGACTAGACAGACAAGACTAGACAGACAAGACTAGACAGACAAGACTAGACAGACAAGACTAGACAGACAAGACTAGACAGACAAGACTAGACAGACAAGACTAGACAGACAAGACTAGACAGACAAGACTAGACAGACAAGACTAGACAGACAAGACTAGACAGACAAGACTAGACAGACAAGACTAGACAGACAAGACTAGACAGACAAGACTAGACAGACAAGACTAGACAGACAAGACTAGACAGACAAGACTAGACAGACAAGACTAGACAGACAAGACTAGACAGACAAGACTAGACAGACAAGACTAGACAGACAAGACTAGACAGACAAGACTAGACAGACAAGACTAGACAGACAAGACTAGACAGACAAGACTAGACAGACAAGACTAGACAGACAAGACTAGACAGACAAGACTAGACAGACAAGACTAGACAGACAAGACTAGACAGACAAGACTAGACAGACAAGACTAGACAGACAAGACTAGACAGACAAGACTAGACAGACAAGACTAGACAGACAAGACTAGACAGACAAGACTAGACAGACAAGACTAGACAGACAAGACTAGACAGACATGACTAGACAGACATGACTAGACAGACAAGACTAGACAGACAAGACTAGACAGACAAGACTAGACAGACAAGACTAGACAGACAAGACTAGACAGACAAGACTAGACAGACAAGACTAGACAGACAAGACTAGACAGACAAGACTAGACAGACAAGACTAGACAGACAAGACTAGACAGACAAGACTAGACAGACAAGACTAGACAGACAAGACTAGACAGACAAGACTAGACAGACAAGACTAGACAGACAAGACTAGACAGACAAGACTAGACAGACAAGACTAGACAGACAAGACTAGACAGACAAGACTAGACAGACAAGACTAGACAGACAAGACAAGACAGACAAGACTAGACAGACAAGACTAGACAGACAAGACTAGACAGACAAGACTAGACAGACAAGACTATACAGACAACCTCGAAGATAGCCTTCGAACTGTTACCGGAGAAATGCTTGTAGCTGGCGATTTCAACAGCAAGTCACCAGAATGGGGATTCCCGAGGCTCGATGGGAGAGGAGAGGCAGTATCGGAGCTGATTGCTAGACTCGACCTCATTGTCATAAATGAGGTAAGTGAGTTTACGTTCCGCAGGGGACAAGCAGGATCAGTGATCGATATAACGCTTGAATCAGCGGGAATAGCTGCAAGAACATTAGGATGGAAAGTGCTCGAAGACGCCACACTCAGTAACCATAAATATTTGCTTTTCAGCATATATAAAGAGCCAGGGGTACACCAGGACTCACCGGAAAGCGAGAGGGCTGAAGAAGCTGGTTGGAAACTGTGGAAGTTAGATAGAATCCGGTTGGCGGAGGCACTCGAAACCGAAAAACAACAGAGGCGGTTCCAAGGTCTAGCGGAAGTTCGAAACCTTACCTTGATTGTTAATTACGTCATCGAGACCGAGCCCATCACCGCAGCATGGGACGCCGCGATGCGAAGGCGGGGAAATGCTCCAGGCAGGAGAAAGATGGTGTACTGGTGAAATCCCGAAATAAAATATCTGCGTGATAAATGCAAGGCAGCACGTGGGGCAGCTCAACGGAAAAGAAGAAGAGGGGATGCACGAATATATGAGTATCTACAAACAGCCTTCAAAACAGCAAGGAAAAAACTACGCCTTGCCATTAAGAGCAGTTAAAGGAGAAGTTGGGAGCTGCTCATACGCTTAATCGAAGCCGACCCGTGGTGGTTGCCATACCGCATAGTTACCAAGAAACTAGGAGGTAGGCAGCCCATCCCGGGACTATCACATCCAGAAAGGATGAGAGAGATAGTTGCTACCCTGTTCCCTACTCAACAGCGAAGGGAAATTTAACTTATTCAGATCCAAGAAGCCATCGAAGATTTTACAATAGGAGAGCTACAAGAGGGAAAAAACAGCTCCAGTCCGGGAAGGCACCAGGACCGGATAACATCCCAAACGAGATCCTGACGGCGGTGATAGAGACATGGCCGGAACTCTTGCTAACGGCCTTCAATACATGCCTCAACAAAGGGGTGTTCCATGAACGATGGAAAAGACAGAAACTGGTCCTCTTACGAAAAGGGAATAAGCCTCTGGAGGAACCATCCTAGCCTTACCATACAGACCGATCTGCCTCCTTGACAACATGGGGAAGTTAGTGGAGAGACTGTTGCTCCAACGACTAGAAAAACATATCGACGAAAACGGGGTCATGTCCCAGCGGCAATACGGTTTTAGGAAGTCAGCGGTCGACGCTATTGCGAGTGTGATCGAGACGGCCAAGAAGGTAAAACAGAGGACCTGGAAGACAAAGGGCTTTTGTGCACTTGTGACGCTCGACATCAAGCATGCCTTCAACTCGGCGCGGTGGGATGTGATCCTAAACGCCAAAGAGCAGAGACGTGTACCGGAGTACCTAAGGAAAATAATAAGCAGTTACTTGAGTAACAGAATCCTTGTCCACGACACGGAAGGCGGCCAGGTTGAGTTTGAGGTGACTGCAGGGGTTCCGCAGGGATCGGTCCTTGGGCCCTTTCTGTGGAACATCATGTATGACGGTCTACTGAACCTGAGACTACCAAAAGACGCGACCTTCGTTGGCTTCGCTGATGACGTGGCAGTAGTAGTAACAGCGAGAATTCCTACCACACTCGAGGCAGTAACAAATGAGTGTCTCCGACGTGCCAGCAACTGGATGAAAGAAAACGGACTGCAACTAGCAGTACATAAGACGGAAGCAGTACTGCTAACAGATAAGAGGATGTTTGTTCCACCGATTCTCACTCTGGAAGGGCAGGAAGTACCATAGGCAAAGGCGGTAAGATACCTCGGGGTACAGATTGAAAGCGGACTTCGGAATGTAGTATGTCACCAAGATAACCGAGAAGGCAGCAGCAACAGCGGCAAGCCTTGCAAGGCTCATGCCAAACGTTGGAGGGCCTCGTGAGGCCAAAAGAAAACTGCTAAATAGCGTGATACACGCACAGATACTCTACGGCGCGGAAATATGGGCAGCGGCGGCAGAAAAGATCGGAGCAAAGCGGAGGCTTGCCTCGGTACAGCGGCGCAGTGTATTACGACTAATTTCTTGGTACAGAACCGTATCTGATGCGGCCGCACTCGTTCTAGCGAGTACACCGCCAATTGATCTACTGATTCAATCTACGACGAACTAAGTCAGTACGCCAGGAAAGAAGAAAAGGAGCAGGCAAAAGAAGGTGCCAAGGTTAGAGCGCGCCAACGACTCATGGAGAGATGGCAGACCCAGTGGGAGACAGATACGTCAGGACGATGGACCCATAGGCTCATCCCTCACGTAGCGCCTTGGTACGACCGCACCCACGGGCAAATGGGATACCATATTACTCAAGCGCTCACGGGCCACGGATGCTTCAATTCCTACCTAGAGACGTTCAAAAAGAGGAACAATCTAGAGTGCTTTTTATGTGGCCAAAGTCCGAATGATAATAGAGAAAATAGAGCACACTATTTTCCAGTGTCCAGCTACGAAAAACGAGAGGTCCACTGTTCAGGTGAAACTCGGTGGCATAGTGCTTGAGGTAGGAAATCTAACACAAGTCATGCTGCGAAATGAAGACGACTGGGAGGCGATAAAAGCATATACCATGGAAATAATGACGAGGAAAGAAGAGGCCGAAAGCGCGTGGAAAGCGCAGCTTGCGGCAAACATCGAAGTCGATGCAGAACTAAGCCTCTAACCTAGGGAAAAGAACCATAGACGAGTCTTAGTAGAAGGACTAGTTCGCTCAAATTGAGCGAAGATAATAGATAACTCTCATCAAACTAGGGCGGCACTAACCGTCCGGGCTGCCCACCCTGAACGCATGCGCAAGCGATACCGGGGTGGAGCATAGAGAAGCCAAGTAGAAAAGGGGTTTAGTGAATGAGAGCCTCACACACTGGCTGGTAGAGCTTCCCCCAAACCACAATAAAAAAAAGACAGACAAGACTAGACATACAAGACTAGACAGACAAGACTAAACAGACAAGACTAGACAGATAAGACTAAACAGACAACACTAGACAGAGAAGACTAGACAGACAAGACTAGACAGACAATACTAGATAGACAAGACTAGACAGACAGGACTAGACAGACAAGACTAGACAGACAAGACCAGGCAGACAAGACCAGACAGACAAGACCAGACCGACAAGACCAGACAGACAAGACCAGGCAGACAATACCAGACAGACAAAACCAGACAGACAAGACCAGACAAGACTAGACGAAGGTGTACTCCTGTTGGTTGCAGTAGATAAAGGGGATAACTGTGGACAGCTGGGTTGGGTGACGCTCGATTAGCTCCCCCAGCCCAAGCGAGTGTCTGAAGGCTTGAATGTAGGATTCGTAGCCTACATCAATAGCAAGTGTATGTGTGTATATAGTGTGTATATAGCAATGTTGTGTGTATGGGAGGCAATGAGTCGTTGCACTCCGAGAGGAAATATCACTTCATCGCCCGTTTGGATGATATTAAGGCGAGGGCGTCGAACAAAAGGCGTTCGAGACCTTATTAAGGATGAGAGGTCTTTGTGAGAAGACTTTGAGAGAGAGAAAGAGGTTCGCTGTCAGTGTGGCTGGTTATCTTAATATGTGGCTGGTACGAAAGATGGCTGAATGGGTGTGGCCTGGCGCAGGTGTTGAGATAAGCCTCTGCTGGATGTATGTGGAGGGCCCAGGATGGAAGAGGTCGGAGGCACTAGAAAGGCAGAACTGGTGAGGAAAGCACAGTATTTATTACGCCCAGATGGTGAATGTCCTGAAGAAGAAAGAGAATATGGAGGACATAAATGTATGGGGGATGAGGAAGACCCAAGCTGGGGACCTCATTCTCAAAGTGAAAGATGTTGTGGAAAAGAAGCGACTGGCAGAGAGAGTGGCCCTAGTGACTGAGGCTCTAAGGAATGTCAGGACGGAGGTGGGGCTCACAAGGGTCCTTGTTAGGGGCATGAGGCTATCACCATCGATGAAGTGAAAGGAGCCAATCAGAAGGCGGCTGAATGTAGGGTGTGCGTGGTTATTCTCTCCGCGCCGTGCGCGGATGGGCCAGTATGGCAGTAGTCACTCTTCCAGTCAGAACGGCACAAACCATACTGGAGAAAAGAAGTTTAAAAGTTGGGTGGATCATGTGCCGAGTGACTGAAGACAATAAGCCGATTAGGTGCTACAGATGCTTTGGCTTCACTGAAGAGTACTCCATCCATGAATAAATTGCTGATGTCTGAGATATCCAAATGGATCTTTAATGGAGTGATTTCTCGTTGGCTTCTCCGTCCTACGCCGTTGGCCATCAAGTGACTCTTCCGCCTTTAGGGACAGTTTCCCACCACAAGGGCAAGAGGGTGCCCTTTACCTCTTCCCGCTCATCCGCCCTCCTAAGAGGCCGTTGGTATAGAGATAGAGGGACTACTTATACTCGGTGAAATAACAGTTAGACCTTATTTACCTTAATTTCTTCTTGTTTAATGGCGTTTGCCAAACAAGAAACACAATACTATAAATGTATGTTTATTTTGGATTTGAAATCACATAAGCGATGGAAATGAAATGGCAAAAAGAAACCCGAAAAATCGCCAAGAAATATTTTCTTTGTTTTTGTTAGTTCCTGGGCAGGGCCGACGCCCCAAAAAATTAAAAAAAATTTCATATAAATTACTTCTTTCTATATAATTCACTATACATACCTGTTGTTATTACCCTGTATAATAACAACAGGTATGTATAGTGAATTATATAGAAAGAAGTAATTTATATGAAATTTTTTTTAATTTTTTGGGGCGTCGGCCGTGCCCAGGAACTAACAAAAATAAAGAAAATATTTCTTGGCGATTTTCTTGTCTACAAAAGAATCATCGGGTTTTAAAAATATATATTTCACAATGCTTTACACATATACTATTAAATGACACATGAAATTAAAGATAAATTGTTCAAGTTTAAAACGCGCTCTAACAAACTTCGCTTTATTTAAACATCGCATTTCATTTAATAATAATAATAATTTATTTATTTTTGCCTCTTTGACAGAACGATCAGTATAACGTAGTAATTAGTAACTTAAAAAAATATATATAACTGAAAGAGAAAAATACATTCTGATGCAGAGGAAAAAATGAGATGTAATTCAAATGTGTGCCAAGGCACACCCTGTTCTTCCATTACACGTCGGTACATCAAATTAATAAAGATATATAATATAATTAGATATATAAATATAATTAAATAAATATAATATCAATTATCGACATAGCTAAATAAAATAGTAAAAGTACAGTTGGAGTAACATAAGTACATGAAGGCAGGACGATTTTGTACAGCAGCTAACATCTCACGGAGATACAGGTAATGGGGAACATTGTTTATTATATTAAACTGCGAAAATATATTTTTTAAACTTAGATTTCGAATCGAAGTCGTTGCAGAAGAGTGGAAGGTTGTTAAATAGATTGACAATTGTATAATGAAATGATCTTGCATATAAACTTGTTTTATGAGCAGGTGGTGATAAGCGGCCACAATTTCTTGTATTAAGGGTGTGAATGTCTCATCTATATGAAAGTTTTTCGAACAGATAAGCAGGTGTTTTATATTTGATAATATTATAAAATAAGGAATAACTTTGCATTATGCGACGGTTATCCATATTTAACCAGTTTAAATCAGACAGTTTGTGGCTTATTTTATCGAATTTGCGTAGACCAAAAATAACCCGTAAGCATGAGTTTTGAATCCGTTGAATACGAGTTTTTGTCCTTTGGTCTAGGCATGGATGTAGTAACGGAGAACAATAAGAAAATTGTGATAATACTGTCATTTCACACACCGAAATTTTTATTCTTTGAGATAAAAACTCCCGATTATGATATATGACCCTTAGATTGCCGTAAGCAATACTGATACATTGACTCGCATATTTATTATATCTAAAAGTATTATCAAGGGTGATGCCTAGGTTTTTCGCTTCAGAAACAAATGCGATGGGCTGATTATTTATTGAAGGTTTAAAACTGGTCACTAATTCAATACACTTTCCTTTAGGCCCAAAGAGAAGGTATGCAGACTTAGACGGATTTAAAATTAGCCCATGAGAAAGGGACACTTCGTATAGTGTATTGAGGTCATAATTTAGTTTAAGTAATGCATCGTGGTAATCTTCGACTGGAAAAGAAATGTACAGTTGAGTATCATCCGCGTACATATGATATTTGCAATACGATAACTTATCTATGATGAAGGCCGTATATATTGTGAACAATATAGGCCCCAAGATCGATCCCTGAGGGACACCAGACACTGACTCCTGGAAGTTTGATATACCAGACTCTAATTTTACCGCGTGGCACCGCGCTACTAAGTAATTACTTAAAAGATCTATGGCTGACTGACCGAAACCAATGTAATGAAGTATTGATAGTAAAAGTTGGTGATTGAGCGTGTCGAAGGCTTTGCTGTAGCCAAGAAGTACTAGTGCTGTTATTAATCCCGCATCGGATTCTAGTAGGATGTCATCAGTGACTTTCAACAGCGCAGTGGTGCAACTGTAACCTTCGCTAAAACCTGATTGGAATTTAGGTAAGATGTTAAAGTATGCCAAGTGCTGATTTATTTGGTTGTTCATGAATATTTCTAAGATTTTGGAAAGTGTTGGCAGAATACTTATTGGCCTCAGATGACTAAGTTGAGTGGGGTTTTGTTTTTTCGGTAATGGCGTAATCAGTGCCATCTTCCACGCGCTGGGAAAGACCCCATCTAGTAAACAACTATTTATTATATTGGTAATGAAGGGCAGTATATAGGGGCAGCATAATTTAATGAGTCTAATAATCAAACCATCATAGCCACTGGAGGTGTTTGATGTTTTTCAAAATTTTATTGACATCCTCTATATCTACAAGTTTGAAGGTGAAGCCAGAAGAGAAATTACATTTAAAGTTATGTTTGTAGTAGCCTATAAGGTCACTATAGTTTACATTGGGATTTGGTATAGAACCAATGAAATAGTCATTTATGTCATTAGCGTTCCCCAAGTCAGAGGGAATCTGACTAACTTTGTTACTTTTATTTGGAATAAGATTCAGGGATCTAAATTCCTTCCACATTTTTTTACGATCTGTGTTATCAAATTTCCATTGAAATAAAGCTTTCTTTTCATTTTTTATAGCCACGTTTGCATAATTACGAAGACTTTTGTAATAGTTCCAATCACTTGGGCATTTGGTTTTTTTGAATTTAGGTTTTTTTTGCTTTAGTTCTAAGTTTAATTAGAAGTTTAATATTATCCGTTAGCCATGGGGGTGTTTGTTTATTTACTTTTATTGCTCTAAGCGGAGCTAGTTTGTTAAATATATCTAGAACACAGTTATTGAGCAGAGCTACTTTGTCGTCAATGTTATTTAAGTAATAAATTTCGGCTAATGGCGAAGAATTAAGTTCATTAGATAGATCATCGAAAGAAAAGTGATTAAAATTACGGTATGTAAGTAATCTGGATGATAATTTGTTTACGTCGTTTTGAACTTCGACATAGGCTAGATCATGATCCGAGAAATCTATATCTTTTACACCAGTATCTTGTACTAAAATATTGCCGGTAATTATGATTAGATCTATCGTGGTAATTGAGGAAAGCGTGACTCGTGTAGGCTGGGATACAATTTGCTGCATACCTGCAGAGCGTATGATGGAGTTAAGGTAAACTGTTTTGGGATCGTCTGGTTTCATCATATCTATATTGAAGTCACCTAAACAGATGACTTTTTCACAAGAAGTAAGTGCGTTTTTAAATGGAAAGGTGTTGTTTAAATGAAAGGGTTTTAAATGTATTTAAATGGAAAGGTGCGAAATGGATTTCAGCCCAGAGCAACAATAATCAACAGTAAAGAGGGCACCTTACTGGCTGAAGAAAGTAAAGTGGTAGGTAGATGGGCGGAATATTTTAACGAACTCCTGAATACCTCACTACGAGTGGAATTAACCGGACAAACAGCTGAAGACGACCCAATTCACACACCAGAAGTAAGAGATCTGAGAGAAGATAACGAACCATCACAAAGAGAAATAAGCGAGGCGATAAAGGCACTAAAGAACCACAAAGCACCGGGACCGGACATGATACCATCTGAAATGATCAAAATGGGAGGAGACGCTCTGAACTGTGCTTTACACCAGCTGATAGGAAGAATCTGGAGGACAGAAGAGATACCCGAGGAATGGCGGGAGGGGAAGATATGCCCTATCTATAAGAAAGGAAACAAACTGGAGTGCAAGAACTATCGTGGTATAACTCTTCTTAACACGGCCTACAAGGTGCTGTCATGGATAATCGGACGAAGACTCCAACCGTACGCAGAGAGCATTATAGGACAGTATCAGACAGGTTTCCGGAAAGGAAAGTCGACGACTGACCAAATGTTTACACTCAGACAAATACTAGAAAAGACATGGGAAATGAACATCAGCACATACCAGGTGTTCGTAGACTTTAAACAAGCGTATGATACTATCGATAGAAGAACTCTCATGAAGACAATGGAAGAATTCGAGATACCACAAAAGATCATTAAATTGGTAAATTGTACGTTAAAAAAGACTTGGAACCAAGTCCGTATCCAAAAAACGACATCGCACAAGTTTGAAACCATTACAGGTCTGAGACAAGGAGACAGTCTATCACCCATATTATTTAACATCGCGCTCGAAAAAGCTATAAGGAAAGCTCAGATAGAATGCAACGGTACCATCTACAATAAATCCACGCAACTTTTGGGCTATGCTGACGACCTAAACATCATCGGTAGATCGCTAACGGCAATGAAAGATGCTTACGGTAAAATGGAGAAGAGAGCCAAGGAAATAGGTCTGTCAATAAACAAGGATAAAACAAAAGTAATGATGGTAAGACCGGGAGCGCCAGTACACGCAGTAAATAATCTGGATATGGGAGAGCACACTGTAGAAGTCGTCAACAACTTTAAATATCTGGGATCAACCGTCACGGATCAGAACGACGAAGGGGTGGAAGTACAACATAGAATCATGCAAGCCAACAGGGCATACTTCACTCTTAAATCCATCCTTAACTCGAAGCTAGCTAGCAGACAAACGAAGTGTAATATATATAAAGCAATCATACGACCCATCCTCACATATGGAAGCGAAGCATGGACGCTGACCCAGAAATCGGAAAAGATGCTGGAGATTTTTGAGCGAAAGATCCTGAGGAAAATTTATGGGGCAATTAACAGCGAAGAGGGCTGGTGAATTAGGATGAACTTCGAACTATATCAGTTATACAAAAGCCCAGATGTGGTATCCCACATAAAACTAAGCAGGCTAAGATGGGCGGGACATGTGTGCCGGATGGCTCCAACAGCAGTGCCGAGACAAATACTCAGAGTGCCGGAAGGTAGAAGGAAAGCGGGCAGGCCAAGGGCGAGATGGGAGGAAAGTGTGAAAAGGGATACGAGAGAGATGCTGGGGGTGCGGAACTGGCGGGCGGCGGCAGAGGAAAGGGAACGCTGGAGACAACGTTTGGTGGAGGCCAGGGCTCGCTTTGGGCTGTAGCGCCATTGGAGAGAGAAATGGAAAGGTGAACCGTCACAACATTCTGTTCATATCATTCTGTTCATATCATTCTGAAACATGAAAGGAATTCCCAAAAATGTAATGTCTTCTGTGCAGCCTCCAATACAAAAGTGTACGGACCCTTTTTCTTCAATGAAAACACTGTGACGAGCACAACATACCTCGATATGTTTCAGTTTTGGTTGTTTCCGCAACTGACAGAGGATTCCAACAAGATGGGGGTGGAGCCCTGTTTAGATGCCATGATCATTGGCATAATGAAGTGTGTCGCTATCTAAAGAAGGAACTCCCTTACCGCTGGACTGGGCGATGTGCTGTACAGGATACTTGGTATTGTTCAGCTGGCCTCCCAGGTCACCCGATCTTACGGTTTGCGGTTTTTTCTATGGGGGTGCATTAACGATAGGGTTTACGTGCCAATAACACTGGGTGAACTCCGAGAACGCATTACTGCTGTTGTGAACAGCATCACTGGGTGCAGCGTATCATTTAATATAATATACGTAAAACTTTGTGAAATATATATATATATACAGGGTATCCCAACGAAAATTTGACCCCCCCTATAATTGGAAAACCGAATAATATTTCAAAATTCGCCGAGACCCGTCGATGTTTGTTCTTGGGGGGAGCTCTTTTGACAGTCAAGCCAACTCGATATGTTCATCCCCCTAATGCCTAGCAACCCCAACTTAAAAATTTCAAATGCAACTACCCCACTTGTGGCACATCATTTTAAAGCCCTTTTCATTGCGAATACAGTGACGTACCGTTTTCAGAAATCGGTAGAGATTTGACAGAATTATTGGTTACAAACGAAAAGATGACAAACCAACTTACGCGTAGTAATTTCTACACAAATGCCCACCACTAATAAGTTTTTCATCTACTACACATGACCGCATTACCTAATTGTTATTGATGTGTCTATCAGTTTACAAAAAAGTCAGAAATGAAATAAAAAAGCTGAAGCAAATGCAACTGAAAATTTCAGTTCACATGCAAATCAGATTTATTTGATGAATTGCTCAAAATGACCCCCGTTAACTTCCAAGAAATAATACAGTCTGTTTTCAAATTCTGTTCGAACATTATTAAAGACATCCGCAGTTATTAATCGGCATTCTTCTACAATTCTCTGACGTAGCACTTGCAATGTTTCCGGCTGAGTGGCGTACACTCGTGATTTTAAATGACCCCACAGAAAAAAGTCCAAAGGGGACAGATCCGGAGATCTTGGTGGCCATTCGACGGGACCTCTTCTGCCAATCCAATGCCCCGGGAAATGGTCATCCAAAAATTGTCGCACAGCAGCAGCATAGTGCAGGGGCGCACCATCTTGTTGGAGGGTTATTTCATTTTCTAGTAAATTGTCGTCACTTTCTAAAATATCTGTTATCCTAGGATCAATTGTACTTTCCAATAATTCTAGATAGGTGTTTCCATCTCGTTTACCTTGGATGAAAAATGGTCCAACAAGATGGTCGTCCAAAATGCCTGCCCAAACATTCAATTTTGAGGTGTCTGAGTTTGAAATTCCCTGATTAAATGCGGATTAGTATCACTCCAATAACGACAATTGTTTCTATTCACTTCGCCATTCAACATAAATGTGCATTCGTCGGAGAAACATGTATTGTAGAGAAGATATGGATTCAGTAGAAGTTGTTCACTAAAGTATTCGCAAAATTGGTTACGGCCATCAAAGTCATCTTCATGTAACTCTTGAACCAGCGTCATCTTAAATGGATGAAACTTGTGTTTTTTTCAAAATTCGATGAACACTGGAAAGGGATACGCCAGAAGCTTGAGACACAGTTGTAATCGATTGCTTATTATCCATCTGTACATGACCCAAAACTGCCACTTCAACTGCTTCATTTCGAACTGGCCCAATTACTTCACGTTTCTTGTTTAAAAGCGAACCTGTTGCAACAAATTTGTCAATCAGGTGTTTAACGTACTGGTGGTTTACATTTTTTCAGGATGATTGGCATTAAAAATTCGTGCTGTAGCTTTAGCGTAATCGTGATTTCGATAATAAATTGCAACAATTTCTACTCTTTCCGCGATAGAATAAACCATTTCGAACACACGTTAATACTTTCAATAACGGTTGAAACTAACGATTTCTTGGTCACAAGCAAAAAATACCGACTTTTTTTGGAGTACTGATTTTTTGTTATTTTGAAAAGGTCTGAATTCCTATAAACTTAAGTATCTTCTACTAATAACTATTTTAGTATCTAGTTTTATTTGCTTCAGCTTTTTTATTTCATTTCTGACTTTTTTGTAAACTGATAGACACATCAATAACAATTAGGTAATCCGGTCATGTGTAGTAGATGAAAAACTTATTAGTGGTGGGCATTTGTGTAGAAATTACTACGCGTAAGTTGGTTTGTCATCTTTTCGTTTGTAACCAATAATTCTGTCAAATCTCTACCGATTTCTGAAAACGGTACGTCACTGTATTCGCAATGAAAAGGGCTTTACAATGATGTGCCACAAGTGGGGTAGTTGCATTTGAAATTTTTAAGTTGGGGTTGCTAGGCATTAGGGGGATGAACATATCGAGTTGGCTTGACTGTCAAAAAAGCTCCCCCCAAGAACAAAAATCGACGGGTCTCGGCGAATTTTGAAATATTATTCGGTTTTCCAATTATAGGGGGGGTCAAATTTTCGTTGGGATACCCTGTATATATATATATATATATATATATATATATATATATATATATATTTATATATATATATATATATATATATATATATATATATATAACAAATTTTTACGGTTCTATGTCGTCTTTTGCATGTGCAAATCCTGACAATTGTCAGGTACATGCTCTGACAAAAATCACGTACATGTGCAAATCCTGACAATTTTTAAGAATTTCGTCTGATTTTTTTTGCGCTAATAGAATATCATATAAAAATTTTATTATGATTTTCCAATGGTGTAAATCTTTCTGTAACAGAATTAGTACAAATATTTAAGCGAATTAAATACTTGAACTTTTTTAATTTTTTAGACAGATTTTATATTGGTTTGTCCGTTCCTTCGTAAATAAATAATTTGCTTTTACGTCTAATTTTTATTGAAAGACTGCTTTCAAAATATGCATTTATTTCCATTTCATTAGCTATTTCTTTAGCTTTACAAATTATTTGCTCAAAACGCTATTTAATATTTTAACACATTCTTTCATTTCACATAACCTGATGATGATTTTTAATCACATAACCTAATTTCTTAAAAATCGTATTTGGGCTTTAATATGCCACCCTAAAAATATGGCGCCGTTAGGCGACCGCCTGTCCGACCAGGCGCACGTGCCGGGGGTTCCTGCACTGTTCCTGGGGGTTGCAAATGCGCTTGGATTGAACTAGCGGTGGTTACCTTGATCTGTGAGCATTTTCACACCGACGGGGCGAGTTTTTCCTGGGAAATTTCTGGAAAATCACGGAGCACAAACACCACCCGTTGACAGCTGCATTGACAACAACTAATTGTTTACTAAATGGTTTTAAATCGTGTTTTCCATGATTAGTTTGTCAAAAATATTGACGTTTCTGAATTGTGCGTTTCAAAACTTGCTTTTAAGTAAGGGTTGAAATGCAGGCGAAAAAGGTTAATAAATACAGCAATGTTGCGAAGAACGACATCGCCTACATCCCCGCCTACCATCCCGACTTCGTCTACGAGTCCTACGGTCTCAAGAGGAAGGACACAAGAACCGACGACGATTCCGAAGTAAACTTCCAAACGCCACAGGTCCAGTAGAAAATCATTTTGTTTTTTTTTTGTTCGTTTTCAGAAATCTTACGAAGCCGAGTCCGTCGACGTCAGCTGCTTCGCGTTCCTCTCTTTCCAACCCCAGTGGATGTTACTAGTCACCATGTCCGTCATCGGCCTCTTCATACAAACCTCTTACCGAGTAAAAATATCTCATACAGTCTCAAATCTTCGTTCATTAATGATTGTTCGAGATGATTATAAACAAATGATCAACAAGACGATTCTGGACAGTCATTAATAAACAATACCCTTTCTTGCCGTCATAGACGATTATTAAAGAACTGAGTATTTTTGGTCATCGCGCACAGACATTAATGAATGAACTCTTTATAGTTCTAGTGGACAGTCATTAATGAACGAAGTGTTTTTCGTCATCGCGAACAGACTTTAATAGAGGACAAGACAAATTTTCTTGACAAAACATGACAAGTATAAAGTATTTATAGATAGCCATAATTTTGAAGCTAGCTAGACCTGTCGAATTGGCTATCATTTATTCAGTCTGTTTTGCCAAATCACCATAGAGGGATATAGCGTTCAACAACACGTGCAAATGATAAAATTATTTTTATCAAATCATATTTTTATAAATCAAAATGATGTTCTGTTCCGGTAACGTTCCGCGCGATGGGCACATTATATTCATGATTCACAGTGATATTCATATTCACAGTGTAGTGGAAAAATTTGAGTCCACTGGCTCAGTAAACGATTAACCAACACCAGTGCGACGACGAAACTCAAGATCTGCCGAAAACATTGCCGCTGTCCGTGAGAGTGTGCAGGCGAATCCGAGGCAGCCGACTTCGCGTCGCCCACAAGAACTCTACCTTTAGCAGACCAGAACGTTGCGAATTTTGCATATTAACTTGGGCCTGCAGACGTACAAAATTCAACTGACCTAGGTGCGTAGAAAGAGGCCTCAAAGTAACTAGTAGATGGTGTCAAACAGTGGGAATGAGACTCAACCTGAGCAAAACCACGGTGATATCACTTACTAGAAAGAGAAAACTAAACTGCCTACAGCCCATACTGTAAGATGGAAGGGTAGTAGAATACAAACAGGAGATGAGGTATCTGAGTATAACACTAGATAGCAAGCTCCTATGGAATAGACACGCTGAAGCAGCGGTAGGTAAAGCCAAATGCGCTCTAATGATGTGCAGAAATCTGGTAGGGAAAACGTGGGGTTGTAACGCCACAATCCTGCGATGGATATACACTATGATAATAAGACTTGCGATCACGGATTACGGGGCAGCTGCGTGGGGAAGTAGAACCAAGCTGGCCTCTCGATCTGACTCCGTTGCACCTTGTCGTGGGGAGGGCCGCCAGGTCGGCGATTGTAAGGTTCAGCAAGGAAGGAATAGGCAGAGGTAAAATAATTGAGAGCTGAGAACGGAACAGCCTCGCTGCCGAAATCCCCTGGAAGCTGGAAGCACAAAGGGACGAGATGGTATGCAAATATCATTTCGAGAAAAACTATACATCAATGTATAGTAGTAAAGCCGATTGGAGCGACGAATCCTCAGCATACCACATAGAGCAAAATGCTATCAAGTGGTATACAGCTGGTTCGAATATATAGGAAGGTACTGGTGCAGGAGTGTTAGAACTTCGAATTTATGGGAACATTCCCAAGTATCTTCCAGGCAGAGGTACACGCAATCAAAAGATGTGCACAATTCAACCTCGACAGGAATTATCGCAAAAAAAAACGAACTGCTATCCTGTCAGACAGCCAAGCAGCTATCAAAACCACTAGCTCTTATACAAGGGTTTGCATTAGTCGAAACTGGTATGGGACTCTGTAGTAATGCTAAACAAGTTTGGCAGAGAAAATAAAGTAACACTATACTGGGTACCATGACACACTGGTATAGACGGCAACGCAGCAGCCGATCACCTAGCAAACAAGTGATCCAGTAATCCCTTTATAGGCTCGAAACCCTTTTGCGGTATGAGTTTGAACACCATCCACAAAAGTTTAGATGAAGAAATAAGAGAACAATGGATGAAGACCTGGAAAGAACTTGGTCTGAGACAATCCAAAGTCATGCTGGGATCTGTTAACCAGAAAGAACAAAAGCTTGCCTGAGACTAAACAGGAACAAGCCTAGAATTCTGGCAGGAGTCCTGACGGGACACTGGAGACTTAGAAAACACATCTCAAGATAACATATGCAGTTTCTGTGGTTCGGCAGAGGAAACCCCCATACATCTGCTCACAGACTGCGGAGCACTGCTCCGCAAGAGACAAATGTATCTTGGGGCCCACTGCTTGAACGCACAGGAGTTGCAGTCCTTGAATCCCACCCAGATCCTGAAGTTCCTAAAGGAATCAGGACTAGAGGTGGCGCTCTAAATGGTAAGTATACCAACGTTTAGAGGAAGAGAGTAGGGTACAATAAATCTACGAAGGTCGCAGTACAAGTCGTGACCACTAATACTACAATCTACATATAGGTATACATATAGGTAAACGACCATAAATAAGGACTTGTGTTCGCTGAATGGGCCCTGGAACAGTTGGATATTGATTCTAATTTTCACCAGAAAATCATCTTCAGCGATGAGGCCCATTTCAGGATGTATGTCAATAAACAAACTTGTCGAATTTCGGACGATACCAATCCGTATGAGCTCCAAGAGCGTCCAATGCATCCCGAAAAAGTCACTCATTGCATGTATTTTGGGCTGGGGGCGCTATCGGTCCATATTTTTTTGAGAATGCCGTTGGCCAGGCCATAACCGTCAACGGCGAGCGCAATAGGGCGTTTGTACGTCGATGACTACTAACTTCTTTGGCTTGAATTGTGTAACATGAACACCAACTATATGTGGTTTCAACAGGACGACGATAAGTGCCACACAGCTTCTGCCACATTGGACATTCTGAACGTACGATTTGAGCGCATGGTCATCTCACATCCATTAGATGTGAACTGGTCACCGATATCGTGCGGTTTGACCCCGTTAGATTTTTTCTTGCGGGGTTTTCTTAAGTCGCATGTCTATGCAGAAAAGCCACAAACCGCGGCGGCCCTCAAAGCCAACGTCACTAATGCCATCGGTCAAATTCAGCCTGATTTATGCGCCAGAGTCATGGAAAAATGGACATTACTGATTCGCACCACCTAGCGAAGCCGCGGACATTTACAGTATGTTATATTTCATACATAATGGCATCGATAGGCCTTTCATACAAATATAATTTTTCTTTTATTATTACCTCATATTATTACCTCATACACACACTTTGTTTTATTTAAATTTAAAGATAGGAAGCAAAATGAATGAACCTATAGATTTCATGCGATAATCTTACAATCCATTTATGTGTGATAATTCTTTGATCAAATAAATAATATCGGTTTTAATTATCAAATCTATACGAATCGTAAATAATCAAATAAACTAATTATTTGTTAATTGTTCGATTGTGGTTATGGTTTTCTAAAGCCCAATGGATCTCAGTCACTAGTAAATCCCTTAACTCTTGATTGCGATAAGAGATGAATTGATTATTATACTTTATACTTGTCATGGACAGTCAATAACGAACGAAGTGCTTTTCCTCATCGCGCACAGATATTATTTATTTATTTACATAGCTTACGCCCACATTGGAGCACTTAAATCAAACCCAAATACTGTTAATCTATGTTAACAATTAACTGAAGATTTAGCTTACATCATCTTTTTCCTTTCCCAAAACCTCTTCATTCTGGCTGATATGGCTGCCCTTTCTTCATTAGATATGACATATTGTTTCCTTTGTACAGTTTTTAATGAAAATCTTATTTCTTTATTCTTGAGAATCCGTTTTTATTCTCTCTTTTCAATTTGTTTCATTGTAATATTCAACTCTTCTAAATCACTCTGAACTTTTTTTAACCAATTATTTTTAGTTTAATTTTGCTAAACGTAATTAAATAGTTGTTTTATTATCCTGTTATCATTTAATCTAGATAGATGACAGAAAAATGCAATTCTTCTTTTTCTCATCGTATCTATTATAGATTCACTTTCCCTGTAGACCACTGCATTAGGCAACAATCTCCATTGTCCATCTACTTGATGTTTTTTATTAATGATTGTTCGGAGCATCCTTCTGTCAACCTTTTGCAGTGTATCAGTTGTTGCTTTGGTGTTCAATTTAAAAAGTGTTTCACAAGCGTATGTTGCTTCAAGTTTAATGACGGAACAGTAATGTTGAAGTTGAGCATTTATCGAAAGAGATTGTTTCTTGTACGTTGCCCATGTAATTCGTTGTGCTCTTTTTACTTAAATGTTCTTTCTATTGATGATTTTTAATTGGAGTTCCAAGTTAAAATTTCACCAAGATATTTAAAGTTATTTACAATTTTAATTTGTTTAGTATTGGCTAGGGTAATGGTTGGTGGGTGCTGTAGCAGAGAAGGTTGGCATTATTTCTGTTTTTTCATATGAAATTTGCAATCCAGCTTTTCTTGCTAAATTATCAAGTTGTTCTATTTGCAATTTAGCTTCTTCTATATCATTAGTCAGTAGTGCAAGATCATCCGCGAATGCTAAACAATTGAGTCTTATTTTTTTGCCAATCTTGATGTTATGTTGACATATCTTATTCCATTCCCGCATGATTTTTGCCAACACACAACTAAACAATAATGGTGAGAGTCCATCTCCCTGCCGAAGTCCAGTGTTAATGTCAAATGGTTTTGAGATTTCATTTCAGAATCTGACTTTAGCTTTAGTATTCTTTAGGGTAATTCCAATAAGTTTCAACACACACTGGATACAATACCCCAAACCGAATTAATCGTACTTATTTGCGACTTTAATGCACATACGGGTGCAGATCGAACCGGTTGGGAAGAAACGATGGGAAAATTCGGATACGGGGAAATAAATGACAACGGATTACGCCTCTTATCATTTGCAGCGTCAAACAACTTGATCATCGGCAACAGCATCTTTCGTCACTCCCTCAAACATCAACTCACGTGGCGAAATCCATCCGGCAACGATTCGGCGATGTTGGACTACATTTTGGTCAACACCAGATTCCGATCGACGCTCAAAGATGTACGTGCGATGCGTGGACCCGACTGTGGATCAGACCATTATCTTGTCCGAGTGAAACTACAATTGAAATTACAAAGAGCAAAGAAAAAGGCACCACCATCAGCCAAGAGGAACTGGGCCTGTCTGCGAGACCCTGAAACCAGCCGAAAATTTCAAATCGCATTATCCAACAAATTTGCAGCACTCACGATACCAGTCGATATCAACATAGATGAAAAACAACTTTCTGAGTCTATTGTGGGGTGTGCAACGGAGCTGTGTCCGCCCATCCGTCGACGGACGCAGCAATGGATCTCGGACGACTGTCTCAATCTAGTCGAACAGCGGAAGCAAATGAAACACGTCGATTTCAAACAATATCGACGATTGAACAAACAAGTTCGACAGAAAATGAAATTGGAACGGGAAGCTTACTGGAATAACATCGCGGCTGACATGGAAGAAGCAGCGTCAAGGCATGAGTACCGGACGCTGTACCAGACAATCCGACGGTTAAATGGCAAACAACATCAACAAATGACAATATCAAAAAATTGGATGGAACTTTCGTGACCTCTCCTCAGGAACGTCTACAGCGGTGGAGAGAATTCTTTCATCAGCTGTACAACCACAATCCGCCAGTAGGTCCAGCACCCGAACTGCCGATTATTGAGCAGCCGATAAATCAGTTTCCCGATACTGAACCAACAATCAATGAGGTGAAGGCGGCAATAAAATCCCTGAAAAATGGTAAAGCGCCGGGAGGAGATCAAGTAACTGCCGAAATGATCAAAGCCGGGGGAGACGTCTTATTACATCAACTTCACGTTCTCACAGTGCATATATGGCATTCAGATTGTGTTCCATCCGTGTGGAAGAAAGCGATTGTTGTGCCTATTTTGAAGAAAGGCGACAGTCGGGAATGCAAGAATTACCGTGGTATTAGCCTCCTCTCGATCGTCGGCAAAGTATTTATGAAAATCATACAATCAAGACTACAGAAACATCGAGAGCAAACAAGCCGGGAAGAACAAGCTGGATTTCGACCACATCGAGGATGCATCGATCAGATATTTGCTCTCCGTCAGCTAATGGAAGAAAGAATTCGATGTGGCAAACGAACTGTCATCGTCTTCATCGATTTCAAATCTGCTTTTGATTGCATCGATTGGACAAGCTTGTGGGAAGCCCTGAAGATCGAACACGTGCCACTGAAAATCATTCAACTTCTTCAAGCATCGTACGACGGCTCAACCAGCAATGTTCGTATCCGAAACGACATGTCTGAGGAATTCCCGATTCGAACCGGAGTCCGACAAGGAGACGTGGCCTCGCCGCACCTTTTTAACATTGTGATCGACACGATTATGCGGAAAGCGTTTGATGGGCGACGTGGAGTTCGATATGATGACAAAAACTTCCTAACCGATCTGATGTTCGCCGATGACAGTGCGGTTTTCGCCAACACAGATGCCGAAGCAACAGACACCTTGTATGACATTTCCCGCATTGCCCAGTCATACGGACTGAGAATCAATGCGGATAAGACCAAAGTGCTTACAACGGATGGATCTAAAGCCAGAGTTTACCTCGATGGAACCACAATCGAGCAGGTACCACAGTTCAAATATTTGGGATCACTGGTTGTGGAGAAGAAAGTAGCTTCGACAGCCGAAGTTCACAGCCGGATAGGCCAGGCAACAGCAACGTTTGCTTCACTCAAGTGGTGCATATGGAAGCGGACGAATATTACCATCAAAACCAAAATACGCCTATACCGGACGCTGATCCTCCCAATTCTTCTTTATGGATCGGAAACATGGACATTGCTCAAACCAGACCTTAACAAGCTCGAGGCCTTCCAAATGCGATGCCTGAGACAGATTCTCTGCGTCTCACTCCTCAACCACCTCCGAAATGAGACAATCAGAGAAAGGTGCGACCAACAGACACCGATTGTTGAGGAAATTCAAAAACGCCGATTACGATGGTTCGGCCACATCTGTAGGATGGGCGACAATCGAGTACCGCACAAACTCCTATGGAAAAAACGACCTCTTGATTGGAGAACACAAAAACAAGCACCGAAGACCACATGGCTGAAACACGTAGAGAACGATTTAAAAAACCAGCGAATAACAACAGCTGAGGCAAGAACCGTTGCAACTGATCGATTAGCATGGAAGCGTATAGTGAATGGAGCACGGAATCTAGCGGCACCAACAGCAGCGTACTGGCTACGAGGTCGACCACCTCTCCATGCGCCGGCTATGGATTAAAGAAGAAGAAGAATTCCAATAAGGCGAATAACTTTTGGATGTAAACCAAATTCCTTTAGGTTATTCAATAGTGACTCACGATGGATACTATCATACGCCTTTTTAAAATCAACGAAAGTGATAACTAACTTTTTGTTTCTAACCCTATGATGCTTCATAGTCCACTTTAAACTGATAATTTGATCTGAACAACTTCTCCGTGGACGAGAGCCTCCTAGATATTCTCTAAGTTCATAGTCAAGTTGTTCTTGAATCCTCATGTATAATATCTTTGAAAAAATTTTGTAAGTGACATCCAGCAGTGATATCCCCCGATAATTGTTGGGATCTGATCTACCGCCTTTTTTATGTAAAGGGTGTATTATCGCCATGTTCCACTCTTCGGGCATTTTTTCAGTATTCCAAATGTCTATGAGGTATTTATGTAAATTCTGAACGGTTTGTGTATTTGCATTCTTCCATATTTCTGCAGTTAGTTGATTCTCCCCTGACGCTTTGTGATTTTTCCGACAAGTGAATTAATGGCTTTCAGCACTTCATTGTAATCTGGTGGTATATCTTTTTCTAATGGTGTTTTATTTTTGGAATGAAGGTCATACTCTAGGTATTGTTTTGGTTCCTCACTGTTAAGCAATTCTTGAAAGTATTGAGCTAAAATTTCTGAATTTTTTTGGTTACTATGTACTAGTTTTCCATTTGTATTTCTCATCATAAGTGTTGGTGGAGTATAGTTTGATTGGCATTGTCGAAATGTTTTATAAAAATCCTTATGTTGCATGAATGCTTCATCTATAGTGTTTAATGATTCTTTGTGTTAATTTCTTTTAACCCTTTTAATTTCTTTAGCTGTTTGTCTTCTAGCATTATGTAGTTCTTCACGGGATTTTTCTGTTCTCTTTTGTTGATCAGCCAACCATGCTTTGTGCCTGTTTTTAATTTCCACATTCCACCAAGCATGTTTCTTTCGTTTTTGAACGGGCACAATTTCTTCAGCTATGGTTTTTAATTTTTTAATTAGCGTCCCTAAATTGTCTCTTAGAGGAGTTTTTGGACCTTTCAAAATACAGTTTATTATTAATTAAATAACTTGGGTCATACTTCTTCATCCTTGCGACATGCCTGGAACTGGTGCGGGCATGTCGCAAGGATGCCAAACAACAGATGGACCAAAAAGATCCTGGAATGGCGACCTAGACAGGAGGCATACAGAAGTAGAGGACGCCCACCCACCCGATGGACAGACGATGTGAAACGCATCGCCACCAACTGGATGCAAGAAGCACAAGATAGAAGCAAATGGAAGATGTTAAGAGAGGCCTATGTCCAGCAGTGGACGAGACAGGCTGAATAAAGAAGAAAAGAAGAAGGTCATACTTCTTCCTCCTATTGGATTTGGTTGATTTGTGTTTCTTTTT
Organism: Phosphuga atrata; assembly: GCA_944588485.1. Lineage (NCBI taxonomy): Eukaryota > Metazoa > Arthropoda > Insecta > Coleoptera > Silphidae > Phosphuga > Phosphuga atrata. The sequence continues at coordinate 57,199,498 of OX155902.1, read as the reverse complement.
AGGCGTTAATTTTATTTTACTCTTGGAAATATAGTGATCTGAATCTATGTCTACCCCTCGGAGTATTTTCACATTATAAATTTCCTTGTGATAATTCTTGTCCATGGCCACATGGTCAATCTGGAACTCCCCCAATTTAACATTAGGGCATTTCCAGGTCATTAGTTTGTGTGGTCTTCTTTTAAACCTCGTTGATTCCAAAATTCATCCATGATCTATACAAAGATCAATTAATCTTTGACCATTTTTATTTGTAAACTTATGCGATGCGTCATTTACCCACTACTGCACGAAATCGTTTTTCTTTTCCTATTTTAGCATTGAAGTCACCAAGTAAAATTTTAATATGTCTATCAGAGATATCTGATATCATCAGCTGGTCCAATTCTTCCCAAAATGTTTGTTTCTGTCCATTTCTATATTATTTTTGTCATTTGTTGGGGCATGGACATGTATCAATGTGTATGTTTTATTCTCTACTTTAACTGTTAGAAGTGCCATTCTTGGGGAGGTCGAAGAAAAAGCCTCAATTGAATCTAATATGCTGTTATGGACCAAGAATCCTACTCAAAATTGCGGAACATTCTTCATCAGTCTTTTCCCTGGAGGACCGTTGTAAAGGCGATATCCTCCTGATTCTAATGGGTCCTGATCAATATTGCGCAATTCTTGAAGAGCTGTTATTACTATTTTATGCTGATCCAGTACATCTGTTAAATGTTTTAACTTGCCAACCTTCATAATTGAATTGATATTTAACGTTGCGAAAAATGAAAATTGTCCTGGTTTATTGAATTTCAGTCTCTTTTGAACCTGATGTGTCTGCATGTCATCTGTTGGGCTTCCTACTCGCCTTGATCTTCTATGTGACATCCTACCATATCCGAGTGGTGTCTCTGTTTGGACCTGCTGATGTTGAATGTCCAAACCGGTGGATTTATTCGTGAGAAGATTAATCATATTTGGCTGATTATCTGATCAAAGATCAATGTTTCTGACCGTGGTCAGGGTTTACCATTCCAGATGTGATCTGGAAGGATGATTGCCAATATTAATACGTTGACGTTGACGTATTAATGAATGAAGAGATTAATGAATGAATTCTTTATAGTTGTAGTGGACAGTCATTAATGAACGAAGTGTTTTCGTCGTCGCGCACAAACATTAAATTATTACACGTTTTTTTACACGTTACACACATTATTACACGTTTATAGTTGTCGTGGACATTCATCGATGAAATAGGTCTTTTTAGTCATCGCGGGTGATTACTGAGTATCAACGAATGACTTTTCGCGATGACGAAAAACACTTCCTTTTTTAATAATTGTCCACGACGACTGAAAACACTTCGCTCATTAATGACTAGTCTTCTATACTTTAACTATATCTTTAACTACTAGTCTTCATAGTTGTCATGGACTGTCATTAGTGAACGAAGTGTTTTTCGTCATCGCGAACAGACATTAATGAATGAAGTCTTCACAGTTCTCGTGGACAGTTATTAATGAACGTAATGTTTTTCATCATCGCGCACAGACGTTAACCAATGAAGTCTTTATGGTTGTCGTGGACAGTCATTCACGAACGAAGTGTTTTTCATCATCGCGCACATACATTAACGAATGAAGTGTTTATGGTAGTCGTGGACAGTCATTAATGAACGAAGTGTTTTTCATCATCGCGCACAGACATTAATTAATGAAGTCTTCATAATTGTCGTGGACAGACATTAATGAACGAAGTGTTTTTCATCATCGCGCACAGACATTAATGAATTAAGTCTATAGTTGTTGTGGACAGTCATTAATGAACGAAGTGTTTTTCATCATCGGTCACATACATTAACGAATGAAGTGTTTATAGTTGTCGTGGATGGTTAGTATTGAACGAAGTGTTTTTATTCATCGCTGATATTCATTAATCAACGAATGACTCCGCGATGATTGAAAATATTTCGTTCAATAATGACTGTTCACGATTAGGAAAAACATTTCGTTCTTTAATAATTGTCCACGTCGATTGAAAACCCTTAAAATATCATTAATGACTGTTGACGCGATGACCATAATCAAGCCGTTCATTAATAACTATCCGCGATGACTTGTAGATTATAGATATGGTGGTGACGACTTGTACTATAGACCTTTGTGACCTTTATAGATCTATTGTACCCCACCCTCCTCCTACAACTGTACTTACCCATGTTGGTGTACTTACCCATTTAGAGCGCCTCCTCTAATCCTGATTCCTTTAGGAATTTCAGGATATGGGTGGGATTCAAGGCCTGCAGCTCCTCTGTGTTCAAGCAGAGCCCTTGAGCCCCAAGGTACATCTGTCTCTTGCGAAGTAATGCTCCGCAGTCTTTGAGCAGATGTATGGGGGTTTCCTCTGCTGAGCCACAGAATGTGCATCCGTCATCCTCCTCTAGGCCTAGGGCCTTGAGATTTTTCTAAGTCTGCAATGTCCCGTCAGGACTCCTGTCAGAATTCTAAGCTTGTTCCTGCTTAATTTCAGGCAAGCTTTTGTTCTCTTCTGGTTAAAAGATCCCAGCATCACTTTGGACTGCCTTAGCCCTGGAAGTTTTTTTCCAGGTTTTCATCCATTTTCCTCTTGTTTCTTCATCTAAACTTTTGTGGATCGTGTTCACACTCATGCCGAAAATGGGTTCCGGACCTATAAAGGGGCTACTGGATCCCTCGTTTGCTAGGTGATCGGCTTTTTCGTTTCCGTCTATACCAGTGTGTCCTGGTGCCCAGTATAGCGTTTCTTTGTTATCTTTGCCAAGGTTGTTTAGTTTCCCCACACAGTCCCATACCAGTGTGGATCTGATGGTGTATGAGCTAATGGCCTTAATGGCTGCTTGGCTGTCTGACATTATAGCTATTCGTTTTTTTGCCATAATTACTGTCGAGGTTAAACTGTGCACATCTTTCGATTGCGTGTACCTCTGCTTGGAAGATACTTGGGGATGTTTCCATGGATCCGAAGTACTTGGTACGAGGTCCAAACACTCCTGCACCAGTACCTTCCTTTGTCTTCGAACCATCTTTATACCACTTGATAGCATTTTGCTCTATGTGGTATGTTGAGGATTCGTCGCTCCAATCGGCTTTACTACTACACATTGCTGTGTAGTTTTTTTCGAAGTGATATTTGCATATACCATTTCGTCCTTAGGTACTTCCATCTAGGGGATCTTGGCAACGAAGCTGTTTCGGTCTCTGCTCTTGATTACTTTACCTCTGCTCATTCCTTCCTTGCTGAACCTTACAATCGCCGATCTGGCTGCCCTTTCCACCACAAGGTTCAGCGGAGTCAGATCCAGCAGCAGCTCTAATTCTGCTGTCAGACACAACACCACCGCCCCCGTGATGCAGACACACGCCAGGCTTGGAATCTTCTCAAGCTGTTTCCTCATTGAGGCCAGCTTGATTCTACTTCCCCACGTAACTGCCCCATTAGTGATTGCATCCACGATGACTTAAAATTAATGACTTTTCGCAACGAATAAAAGCACCTCGCCCATGACTAAACTCTCCGCGATGACTAAACACATCTCGTTCATTAATGATTGTCCGCGACGACTAAAGACGCCTCGTTCATTAAAGACTGTCCGCGAACCTTAAACCAACTTTTCTATTAATCGCCTTGCTATTCAATCACCGACTAATAATATTTACGACCGACGAAATATCTGCTGTCCATTAATGACTGTCCACGTCTTAGGGTGTTTCACAATAAGATCGTTTCTTGCTTTAAGGTAATATATGATTTCACTATAATCACTCAAAACACATACATGCTGTTGGTATATCTGGGCTTCGCGACCATCAACTTGATGGACACGCTGTCGTCCATCATCCACTTCTTCTCGAAGCAGCTGAGCTACCAGAAGGTCTACAAGAGGAAGCACATCAGTAAGTTTTTTAATCCTGTTGTGGACATTCACCTGAATTACAACATCAGACGGGACCAGACATGAAGATCAGACAAGAGTAATCTTGATCAGATAAGGCGAGACAAGACCAGACAAGAGTAGACATGGTCAGATAAGAGGAGACAAAAGTAGACATGGTCAGATGAGAGGAAACAAGACCAGACAAGAGCAGACATGATCAGATAAGAGGCGACAAAAGTAGACAAGAGTAGACATAATCAGATAATAGGCGACAAGAGTAGACTTGATCAGATAAGAGGAGACAAGACCAGATAGGAGTAGACATGGTCAGATAAGAGGAGACAAGAGTAGACATGCTCAGATAAAAGGTAACAAAACCAGACAAGAATAGACATGATCAGATAAGAGGCGACAAGAGTAGCCAAGAGTAGACATGATCAGACAAGAGTAGCCAAGAGTAGACATGATCAGATAAGAGGAGGCGAGACCAGACAAGGGTAGACATGGTCATATAAGAGGAGACAAGAGTAGACATGGTCAGATAAGAGGAAACAAGATCAGACAAGAGTAGACTTGATCAGATAAGAGGCGACAAGAGTAGACATGCTCAGATAAAAGGTAACAAAACCAGACAAGAGTAGACATGATCAGATAAGAGGCGACAAGAGTAGACATGATCAGATAAGAGGAGACAAGACCAGACAAGAGTAGACATGGTCAGATAAGAGGAGACAAGAGTAGACATGGTCAGATAAGAGGAAAAAAGACGAGACAAGAATAGACATTATCAGATAAGAGGCGACAAGAGTAGCCAAGAGTAGACATGATCATATAAGAAGCGACAAGAGTAGACATGATCAAATAAGAGAAGACCAGACCAGACAAGAGTAGACATAGTCAGATAAGAGGAAACAAGACCAGACAAGAATAGGCATGATCAGATAACAGGCGACAAGAGTAGACATGGCCAGACAAGAGGATACACGACCAGACAAGAGTATACATGGTCAGATAGGAGGAAACGAGACCAGACAAGAATGGACATGATCAGATAACAGGCGACAAGAGTAGACATGGTCAGACAAGAGGATACACGACCAGACAAGAGTAGACATGGTCAGATAGGAGGAAATGAGACCAGACAAGAATGGACATGATCAGATAACAGGCGACAAAAGTAGACATGGTCAGATAAGAGGAAACAAGCCCAGACAAAAGCAGACATGATCAGATAAGAGGCGACAAGAGTAGACGTGATCAGATAAGAGGAGACAAGACCAGACAAGAGTAGACATGGTCAGATAAGAGGAGACAAGAGTAGACATGGTCAGGAAACAAGACCAGACAAGAATAGACAAGATCAGATAAGAGGCGACAAGAGTAGCCAAGAGTAGACATGATCAGATAAGAGGCGACAAGAATAGCCAAGAGTAGACATGATCAGATAAGAGGAGGCGATACCAGACAAGAGTAGACATGGTCAGATAAGAGGAGACGAGAGTAGACATGGTCAGATAAGAGGAAACAAGACCAGGCAAGAGTAGACATGATCTGATAAGAGGCGACAAGAGTAGCCAAGAGTAGACATGATCAGATAAGAGGAGGCGATACCATACAAGAGTAGACATGGTCAGATAAGAGGAGACAAGAGTAGCCAAGAGTAGACATGATCAGATAAGAGGCGACAAGAGTAGACATGATCATATAAGAGGAGACAAGACCAGACAAGAGTAGACATGGTCAGATAAGAGGAGACAAGACCAGACAAGAGTAGACATGGTCAGATAAGAGCAGACAAGAGTAGACATGGTCAGATCAGATAAGAGGAGACAAGACCAGACAAGAGTAGACATGGTCACTTAAGAGCAGACAAGAGTAGACATGGTCAGATAAGAGGAAACAAGACGAGACAAGAATAGACATTATCAGATAAGAGGCGACAAGAGTAGCGAAGAGGAGACATGATCATATAAGAGGCGACAAGAGTAGACATGATCAAATAAAAGTAGACAAGACCAGACAAGAGTAGATATGGTCAGATATGAGGAAACGAGACCAGACTAGAATGGACATGATCAGATAACAGGCGACAAGAGTAGACATGGTCAGATAAGAGGAGACAAGACCAGACAAAAGTAGACATGGTAAGATAAGTGGAAACAAGACCAGACAAAAATAGACATGATCAGATAACAGGCAACAAGAGTAGACATGGTCAGATAAGAGGAGACAAGACCGGACAAGAGTAGACATGGTCAGATAGGAGGAAACGAGACCAGACAAGAATGGACATGATCAGATAACAGGCGACAAGAGTAGACATGGTCAGATAAGAGGAGGCAAGACCGGACACAAGTAGACATGGTAAGATAATAATAATAAGGAAACAAAGCCAGACAAGAGTAGACATAGGCAGATAAGATAAAACAAGGTCAGACAAGAATAGACATGATCAGATAAGAGGCGACAAGAGTAGCCAAGAGTAGACATGATCAGATAATAGGCGACAACAGTAGACATGGTCAGATAAGAGGAGACAAGATCAGACAAGAGTAGACATGGTCAGATAAGAAACAAGACCAGACAAAAATAGACATGATCAGATAACAGGCAACAAGAGTAGACATGGTCAGATAAGATGAGACAAGGCCATACAAGAGTAGACATGGTCAGATAAGAGGAAACAAGGCGAGACAAGAGTAGACATGGTCAGATAGGAGAAAACACGACCAGACAAGAACAGACATGATCAGATAAGAGGCGAAAAGTGTAGATATGATCATGTAAGAGAAGATAAGACCAGACAAGATCAGACAAGCGCAGACAAGACTAGACAAAACCAGAGAAGATCAGACAAGAACAGACAAGACCAGACAAGTCCAGGCATGAACAGACAAGACTAGCCAAGACCAGACAAAGGCAGACAAGAGCAGACAAGCCCAGACAGGACCAGACAAGACCAGACAAGACAATACTGGACTAGACTAGACCTCAGAAGATCAGACAAGACCAGGCAACTGATTCCTATCGATTTTCCAGCTCTGGTTATAGCAGATATTGTTAGTATCAGCAGCATGGCGGTCGGGGTTAAGCTGCTCATCGCGTACGATAGGTTCTGTTCGAACCTGGAGCTGGTGATGGTCGTGTGGAGGATGCATCGACCGGCTCAGTATTTCTGTAAGTTATGCCCGTAAGACCAAACAAGACCAGAGAAGTCCAAGGAAGATCAGCAAAGGTCAAACAGCCGAACTTATCCAGTTTTGCTAACATTTCAGATATGGTCACAGCTAGTCCAATAAGACAAGGCTTAATGCACGTGCTAATTAAATACAGTATACTAATTTACGTTGTGGTGCACACTTTTGCTTGTTTCCTGCAGATGGTAGCTTGCTTTGTAAGTTGTCTTAAGATTTGACTAAGAACTAGATAAAAACTAGACTAAACCAGACCAGATGAGACTGATGAATCTAAATTGGACTTGAATGGATTAGACTCGACAAGATTTGACTAGACCTATGGACTTAGTCCAATAAGACAACGCTTAAAGGTCGATTTTCATATACGCGACACTCAGCTACGCGACGTCGCGCGACATCGCCTGTCAAATAATGATTACATTGTTTTAAATGGGCACGTTCTCACTATGGCTACGCGACAGCTACGTGACGTGCTCATTTAAAACAATGTAATTATTTGACAGGCGATGTCGCACGACGTCGCTTAGCTAAGTGTCGCGCTTATGGGAATCGACCTTTAATTTAGATAATTGTATTAAATAAAGGCCGATTCTCATGTTCGCGACACTCAGCTACGCGACATCACGCGACATCTGTCAAATACTGATTACATTGTTTTAAATAGGCACGTTCTCACTATGGCTGCGCGACGTGCCCATTTAAAACAATGTAATCATTATTTGACAAGCGATGTCGCTTGACGTCGCGTAGCTGAGTGTCGCGCATATGGGAATCGACCTTAATGTATGAGCTAATTAAATAGTCAACTTAATTCAAAGTCAACTAATGGTGCACACCTTCGCTTGTTTCCTGCAGATGTTTGCTTGTAATATAAGTTTTCTTAATAATGCAATGGACTAGAATCGACTCGACTAAACCGGACCAGAATAAATTAGATTAGACTAGACATGATTTCACTAGACTGGACTAGTTCGGATAGAGCTTCTAGTCTAAGTTCTAGCAAACCCATTATTTTTAATTCTGCGTAGGATTGTAAATCATTTGAAGACCACTGGACTGATGAAATGGCCAACGATACCAAGCCGTCCGTCCTCTTCGCCGAGTCTTCCTTCCGAGCTATCTCCTGGATCGCCAGCATTGGGTGACGACCTGCTCCCAAACCGTTACCACTCCAATCTAACTGCGAACGCGTAGGCTTGTAGGTCCGTCGCGGCGGAACGACATCGAATTCATGATCTGCATAGTCCTGATGCTGTTCAACCTGTTCATCATGAACGGCGTGTTCCTGGGCGCCTTCACCTCCGTCCAAATCGAAGAGTACAGGAGGAGGACTATGTTCAGCAGCAGATTAACTCTAATCATGCAACAATTGGTAAATATAAGATATCATGAATAACATAACCCTGTACATTTTTATCTGGTGCCGTTCAATGTTTGGTTAGGAAAGTGTTATAACTTCCAGGTAAACGATTAACGCTAATCATGCAACAATTGGTAAATATAAGATACCATGAATAACATTACCTTGCACATTTTAATCTGGTGTCGTTCAATATTTGGTTAGGGAAGTGTTATAACTTCCAGGTAAGTGTTGTGATGTCGTTGTGATTACTGTATGTATGCTATGTAATTGAACGTATAGTGTTGTATTGTTAAGAGATAGTGAGTTCGTTCTAGTGGACACAGTGGTGTGGTGCTTAACGAATCCGCTTGCCATGTGATGGTTAACGCATCCGCATGATCCCGGGTTCAATCCCCGGCCAAGCCGTGAAGATTATACCAACGTTTAGAGGAAGTGGGGGTTAAACTGAGATATGAGGCATGAACCGTTCAGCGCCCCCCGTGCCACAATTCAAACTAACGGAATTTGACATAAAACCTCCAGGCGCGTAAAAAACAAAATGGATGGTTATATTAGGTTATATTATGAGAAGATTAATCAAGACCACATATCGCGCGGAAGAGCGACCTCTCGATCTGAAATAAGAAAAAGAATTCATGCACGAATGCGCCTGCGCATAATGCATACATTGTTGTTGCCTATATATTTCATGTCTCTTATCCCAGATTTACCGAAGAGGGTGTGGTACAATAGATCTACGATGGTCGCAGTACAAGTCGTCACCACCAAAACTACAATCTACAAGCCGTGACGATTTTTCGCGAAGCTATGCAGCATAGCATAGGACAGCATAGGACACCTCGTGGAAAGCAATGGCAAACTACCACTAGTAATTCTGCCAATTAAAACCTCTCAACTAGTGCCGTTCGGAACCGGCGATAAACTGTAGGCCCCATATATTTGTGGATGATACGTTCCACAAGTATGCGCGAGAGGTTGCCTACGCTCTCGTAGAGAGTACGACACCACTGAAATATATAAATATATAGGTAGTATATATTTCAGTGTACGGCACTTCAAGAAGAAGTGAACTAACTCACACAAGCAGCCACAACAGTAAGGTTACGTTATGTTAGTATATGATAGATTACATCTCTCACCCGGAAGTGGGCCAATGACGATAAATATACGGGAGAACGTCGACCCGCGCGACATCCCCCAGGTCACACAACCCCAGGTTGGACGGCATCCCAAACCTGTCTTGGAGAGTGGCCGTCACAGCTGCCCCCGCGATCTTCACCAGGGTGTATGACAGGTGCCTACGCGAAGGTGTCTTCCCGGACGCTTTTCTGATCTTTCCTGATCCTAAAACCCGGGAAGCCCCCCGGAGAATCATCCTCGTATCGCCCACTGTGTATGCTTGACACGGCAGGCAAGATCCTTGAGAAGATCGTCCAGGAGCGCCTCCGCGGCTGCATGGATTACCAATTGATGGACAACCAGTACGGTTTCAGACCTGCGACGTCGTCTACGGATGCGGTGGAAGGGGTGAAGCGCTTGGCCACCAACCACATTTGCGGACTCTTAGGAGGAGGAGACTCTGTCTCATGGTTGCACTGGATGTGTGAAATGCTTTTAACTCTGCAAGATGGGACAAGATCTGTGAGGCCCTCTGCCAGGACTTCAACGTCCCTGCGTACTTGCGAAAAATCATCTCACTACCTCAGTGACAGATTACTTTTCGCGGAGACGACAACTGGAGTCAGGGAGTTCAGCATCACTGCAGGCGTTCCTCAGGGGTCAGTTCTTGGCCCGGACTTATACGTCCTGTACAACGGCCTACTGAAGCAGCCCTTGCCAGGGGACTGTCGGCTGGTAGCGTACGCAGACGACGTGGCGGTTCTCATACCCAGCACCGACTGTGACGCCATCGCTGCACTATTCTAGGAAGCCATGGAGATTATGTGGGAATGAATGGAGTCAGTCGGTACAGAAGACTGAGGCAGTGCTGTTGACTGGCAGAAAGGTCAGGACTTCAATGGTACTAACCTACCGGGGATGCACCATCAGGAGCAAACCTGCCATCAAGTACCTGGGAGTGATGCTGGACCAGAGGCTCAACTTTAAGGAGCACCTTAGATGCGCAGGAAACAAAGCCGCTACAACTGCCGCAGCTATCTCCAGGATACTGCCCAACATTGGAAGTCCGCGCGGTGCCAGGAGAAGGGTGCTCGCCTGCGTTAGCACCTCGATACTTCTGTATACCGCGCCGACCTGGTCAGAAATAACGGAGGTTCCCGCGTACCTAAGGCTGATAGCCCCCACAAACAGGACGTATGCACTCAGGATCGCATGCGCCTACCGGACTGTATCCGGCCTGCCGCCAATAGACCTACTAGCAAAAGAGCGCATTCGACAATATAAAAAGAAGAAGGTGCCGGTCCAGGACGATCCCCAACAAACGGAGGCCGACAACGATCCAGCACAGACCGAGAGGGCGATCACCCTTGCACAGTGGCAGGAAAGATGGGACACATCAAATAACGGTCGCTGGACCTACCGCTTAATCCCGTCCATCGAGCCGTGGATCTGCAGGATGCACGGTGAGGCGAACTATCACCTCACCCAAATATTCAAGGGACATGGGGGCTTCCGTGAGTACCTCCACCGAATAATGGCAGCAGTAACACACGACTGCCCCCAGTGCCCAGGGATCTCGGGACGGCAGAACACGTCCTGCTGGAATGCCCCAGATCCCAGCAGGAGAGACAGAGATGGGAGTATAATTCTGGCGCACGCATAACCCCCGCTGGATACGGTGCGTCACTGATGCACTTTTCGCGGAGACGACGACTGGAGTCAGGGAGTTCAGCATCACTGCAGAAGTTCCTCAGGGGTCGGTTCTTGGCCCGGACTTATGGAACGTCCGGTACAACGGCCTACTGAAGCAGCCCTTGCCAGGGGACTGTCGGGTGGTAGCGTACGCAGACGTGGCGGAACAATGGAATGCTGGCTGCGAGCTAGCCGTAAACATTCCATTCCACCACCCGCGAAGTAATGACTAACGTCCACGGGGGATCCACGGGAAATATATAGGTTAGGTTTTAGTGGGTAGTTGCGTCCCGTGAATACCGGTGGCGATGGGTCCCACACTCTCCAGAATACAACCGTCTGGGGTCGTGCGTAAATGCATCTCCTCCTTAAAAAAAAGCTTATGATAGATTGGCTTAGGTTAGGTTTTTTTGTGTAAACCTAAAGCCTGTTTGTATTTAGAACAAATTTAATCAAAGTCGTTTATTCCAGAATCATAAAAACATCACGATGGGCCTATCACAGAAGATCAAAATCTGGTATTACAATTTCTGGCAGAAGGAATCGGCGGTCCACGATTTGCACATGTACGAGATCCTGCCGCCCTCGATTAAATCCGACATAGAGCTGGACAAGTATTGGTACGCACTGAACCAAGTAAACTGAACCCATACCGAGCTACTTAGACCGCTCAATGACTATGCAATTTCCACCCCAAGTCCTTGATCCTTCGGAACGCGAGCTACGGCCTGAAACGCGCCCTCGCCAGCTGCATGACCACCGAGTACTACAGCAAGAGCGACCGCATCGTGCAGCAGGGTCTGGCCACCAACACGATGTTCTTCGTCGCGGCCGGAACGGTCCAAGTCGTCGCACCCGACGACATCGAGAGTCCAATCATCACCCTGGGTTATGGATCTTGCATCGGAGATTCCTATCTCCTACTGAACATACACAGCGCTGCACGCGTACGTTAATATCATTAAAAACTTAACATGATTGCGTGTGGGAAAGCGTAAGAGATTGTCGGTTTGAGAATAGTCATCTTATTTTACCAAGTACAATGGCTAGTTTGGCAGATGAATATGTAGGGACACCGACCTCAAAGCTTTGCAAATTTGCTTTAAAGTATTTCTTCTTCTTCTTCTTATCAGCCTGTTCTCATCCACTCCTAAATGTAGGCCTCCTGCCAGTCCTAGGTCCTGCCTGTCCATAGCAGCCCTCATCAAGTTCTTCCCAGCAATCTTCTGGAGTATTTGTGAGTTAATTGATGAGGTTTGAAACGAATAACGTAAGAAAACATTTTCTTGTCCTATGCGTCTTCTCTGATCTTGTCTAAACATATCCAATCTTATCAGATCTTATCTGGGTCTTATCTGAATTTGTCCAAATTTTTCACGTCTTCTCCTTAATCTTATCCTTCTTGTAGAGTATTCTCTGATCTTGTCTAAACATATCCAGCCTTATCTGATCTTGTCTGGGTCTTCTCTAAATTTGTCAAAAATTTTCAGGTCTTCTCCTTAATCTTGTCCTTCTTGTACAGTCTTCTCTGTTCTTGTCTAAACATATCCAGCCTTATCTGATCTTGTCTGGGTCTTATCTGAATTTGTCCAAATTTGTCAGGTTTTCTCCCTAAGCCTGTCCTTCTTGAATAGTCTTCTCTGATCTTGTCTAAACATATCCAGCCTTATCTGATATTGTCGGGGTCTCCACTAAATTTGTCCAAATTTTTCTAGTCTTCTCCCTAAGCTTGTACTTCTTGAATAGTCTTTTCTGATCTTGTCTAAACATATCCAGACTTATCTGATCTTGTCTGGGTTTTCTCTGAATTTGTCCAACATTTTCAAGTCTTCTCTTTCTTGTATAGTCTTCTCTGATCATGTTTAAACATATCCAGTCTTATCTGAACTTGTCTGGGTCTTATCTGAATGTGTCCAAATTTTTCAGGTCTTGTCCTTAATCTTGCCCTTTTTGTATAGTCTTTTCTGATCTTTTTAAACATATCCAGTCTTATCTGATCTTATCTAGGTCTTATCTTAATTTTTCCAAATTTCTCAGGTCTTCTCCTTAATGTTGTACTTCTTATAGTCTTCTCTGATCTTGTCTAAACATATCCAGCCTTATCTGATCTTGTCTGGGTCTTCTCTGAATTTGTCCAAATTTTTCAAGACTTCTCTTTAATCTTGTCCTTCTTGTATAGTGTTTTCTGATCTTGTCTAAACATATCCAGCCTTATCTGATCTAGTCTGGGTCTTCTCTGAGTTTGTCCAAATTTTTCAAGTCTTCTCGTTAATCTTCTCCTTCTTGTATAGTCCTCTCTGATCTTGTCTAAACATATCCGGACTTATCTGATCTTGTCTGGGTCTTCTCTGAATTTGTCCAACCTTTTCAGGTCTTCTCCCTAAGTTTGTCCTTCTTGAATACTCTTCTCTGATCTTGTCTAAACATAGTATATACACCAGCCTTATCTGATCTTGTCTGGGTCTTCTCAGAATTTGTCCAAATTTTTTAGGTCTTCTCCCTAAGCTTGTCCTTTTTGAATAGTCTTTTCTGATCTTATCTAAACATATCCAATCTTATCCGATCTTGTCTGGGTCTTGTCTGAATTTGTCCAAATTTTGTAGGTCTTCTCCTTAATCTTGTCCTTCTTGTATAGTCTTATCTGATCTTGTCTAAACATATCCATCCTCATCTGATCTTGTCTGAGTCTTGTCTAAATTTGTCCAAATTTTTCAAGTCTTCTCCTAAATCTTGTCCTTCTTGTATAATCTTCCAAACATATCGAGCCTTATCTGATCTTGTCTCGGTATTCTTTGAATTTGTACAAATTTTTCAGGTCTTCTCCCTAAGCTTGTCCTTCTTGAATAGTCTTCTCTGATCTTGTCGAAACATATCCAGCCTTATCTAATCTTGTCTGGGTCTTCTCTGAATTTGTTCAAATTTTTTAGGTCTTCTCCCTAAGCTTGTCCTTCTTGAATAGTCTTCTCTAATCTTGTCGAAACATATCCAGCCTTATCTGATCTTGTCTGGGTGTTCTCTGAATTTGTCCAAATTTTTTAGGTCTTCTCCTCAAACTTGTCCTTCTTGTATAGTCTTGTCTGATCTTGTCTAAACATATCCAGCCTTATCTGATCTTGTCTGGGTCTTATCTGAATTTGTCCAAAAATTTTTTAGGTCTTCTCCTTAATATGCTCCTTCTTGTATAGTCTTCTCTGATCTTGTATATCATATCCAGCCTTTTCTGATCTTGTCTGGGTCTTATCTAAATTTGTCCAAATTTTTCAAGACATTTCCTTAATCTTGTCCTTCTTGTATTGTCTTTTCTAATCTTGTCTAAACATAATCTGCCTTATCTGATCTTGTCTGGGTCTTGTCTGAATTTTTCTGGTCAAGTTTTTGACTTTTAAATTTTTGAAATGTTTGCAGATAATTGCCTCGTCTTACTGTAAGCTTCACCTGCTGGACAAGACGACGATGTGGCGACTGGTCGCGGCGTACTCGAAACTGGAAGAATCGCAGAAGATTTACCAAACGCGGAAGGTTCGATCGAAATTGTTGCAGGAAAAACCGCCGGCAAGGTTTCATCGTAACTTTCTTTTAGGGCCTCATGAGCAGATGCTACCAACATCATCAGGAGAAATACTTGGATCTTCGAGGATCGTAAGAATAAAACATCTTTTATTTTGGCCTAGGCATTTTTAGCCTGTTCTAGAGTTATCTGCCTTGGTTGTGTCAACATTTGTCTGATTTCGTCTGGTCTGGTTTATCCGCTTTAAGGCCGATTCTCATATACGCGACACTCACTATGGCCACGCGACAACTACGCGACGTGCCCATTTAAAACAATGTAATCATTATTTTTGACAGTCGATGTCGCACGACATCGCGTAGCTGAGTGTCGCGCATATGGGAATTGACCTTTAATCTGCCTTAATACTTGTCTGGACTTGCAAAAAGTTGTTTAAACTTGAATGTTCCGCTATTTCATTGTTTTGGAAAATTTGGACCAAGTACGAAAAGTCTTCTACGTCAAGACTCGGCTACTTGTTTAGTGGACTTGCAAAAACTTGTCTAGACACGAATATTCCGGTATTTCATTGCTTTGCAAAATGTCGTGGCGCCTGACCAAGTACGAAAAGTCTTCTTTAGCCGAGTCTTGCTTGGTCCAAATTATTTGGATTCTAGTATTTATTCTGATCTGATCTTCCGAATCGCGTATTTCTTCCCAATTCGAAGGCAAAATTCTTGCAACTTCCAGCAAAAAACGTGTGGACAAGACGCTGAAGAGGATCAAGAAAATTTTGGAAACGACTTTCACGGGAACTGAGAAAACCAAAAAAACCTTCGCCGTCACCGACCTATACATCATCAACAAGGTAAGGTTTATAAAACCTCAAGACCCAATAACTTGAAGAACCAAAGACTTGAAGATCTAAAGACTTGATTAGCTAAAGACTTGATAACCTAAAGACTTGAATATCTAAAGACTTGATTAGCCAAAGACTTGATTACCCAAAGACTTGATTACGTAAAGACTTGATTACTTAAAGACTTGATTACCTAAAGGCTTGATTACCTAAAGACTTGATTACCTAAAGACATGATTACCAAAAGACTTAAAGACCTAAGACTCTGAAGCTCTAACATTCGATGACCTAAATACTGGATCTAACTAGATCTAAATAAAAGCTAAAGACTTAAAACATCGAAGTATAGAAGACGTGTTTAGCTTAAGTCTAATCTTCTCCATCGTCATTTGTCACTTGTTTTTAGCAAGAAGGTATTTCAAAGCACAAAGACTTGATTTTCGCAACGACAGATTGGCCCTGGATCTTGTACCCCGACACCCAGCTCCAGTGGATTTGGAATACCTTGGTGTTCATCTACTCCGTGATCGTGGTAATAGTTTACCCTTACGTCTTGTTCTATCTGCAGAAGTCTCCACTCCTCTACACTGAATTCCTGCGACCGTTCGCCTACATCCTCTTCATCGCCGACATCATCATGCAAATATCAACCGCTGTGGAAGACGACCAGAAGAGTAAAGTTGCAAAATGTTTTGTTGGTAAAATCTGATTTTTGCGTTCGTTTAGATTTGGATACGACGTACAGCGGAATCATCTCGAAGAGGTTCACGGAAATGTCGTTCCTGGTCGATTTGCTGAGCATTGCGCCCTGTGAGGTTTTCTCCCAGGGAATCTGGGGCGCCGACAATATCGGAGTGCACAATAAATTTTGGCAATGTAATCACATGCTAAAAATCATCAGGGTAAGATGTTAAACTTCTGATATTCCAAATTTGTTGGACAAGGCTATATTTAGATTTTAGAGTATTTCACCGGTCTAACAAAGCGGTTAAACGTAACAAACGACATTCGAATTGTCTACTACATAATCTACCTAGTCTACCTAGGTTACCTCCAAGGTCTCTTCTTCTTCACAGCCGGATGTCCTCAAAGGTACAAACTTCCACAAAGTTGATTTCAGAAGTTAACTTCCCACACACTTTCCAGACCTTGCCAGAAGCCGTCCTGGGTGATAGATTACCAAGCGGATCTCAAACCGGACATCCAGATCGACGATGAGTACGACCTTGACATCCTCTTTGTCTCCTTCATGATGGGTCTGTTGCTCCTCACCGGAACCGGCGGCCGGATCTTCATCACCAATTTGGCCGAGAAAATCCTCATCACCATCTACTTCGTCTCCTTCATCTTCTTGTACACTTACTTGCTAGCCGACTATTCAGCCACTCTGACCCTCTCACAAAGCAACAAGTAAGAACGCAAAATCTTTACAAAATTACATAAAGAAGATTCTAGACTTACCAAACAAAACTGGGAAGAAAATTAACTTGAAGAAGATTTCTAAAATATGTTTTGATGTTTAGGCAGGAGTATATTGATGAAGTTGCGACGATGCGAAGCTTCATGATTGAGAATAAGTTGGACAAGGTTCTGTTGAATCGTTTGAACGACTACTTAGAGACGCAGTGGGATTTGACTCAGGGGGTTGGAGTGAAGGAGCTTATGGACGACATCCCCGCGCAGTTCTTCGAGAAGCTCAACAAGGATAAGTATTCCTACATGCTGGAATTCGTTCCGCTCTTCAAAGTAAGTTCGCTTAAATTTGTGCATTTCGATATTGCCGATTTGTGAAACTTTCAGCTGTTTACCAAATCGAAGATTCGCAAGATTTGCGGTAGAAGCGTCTTGGAGCTTTTGCCCCCGAACGAGTACGTGACCTACTCGGGCGATTCCATCAAGGAAATGTACATTATAGAGAGGGGATTCTGTGAGGTAACTTATCTATTTAGACGCAATCTAGATACTAACTCGGATTCGTAGATAATTGCGATGGACGGGCATCGAACGCAGAAAATTCTGGGACCGATGTCTTCGATCTGCGTAATCGACATGCTCTTAGGTAAATAGAAACAGAAGTAGATTTAGAAATTAAAGGAAGATTTGGTTTGATAGGTCTAGGTAGTATCTAGGTGTAGTCAACATATCAATGATTATCTTTTATAAGCTTTATCTACGATTTGGAGAGAAATTAATTAATTTTGATCAAGATAAATCCTTGGTCATAATTTGTTTTTTTCCGCCAAAATTGCAGGCAAGAATTATCAAACATAATCGTCGTTGTGTTGATTAGACTTGGATACTACCACCTAGACCTAGATGTAATTAAGACTATCTAGTCCAACCTAACCTAACCCAAAATATTCAGAGCTTGCAATCATATTTACCTTCATCCCCATCGCCATCGACAACCTGCTCCTCCACCCCCATGTTTGCAAAGCCTTTCCAAAACCAACCACAAATGCTTCTTCACCTTCTCCAAATCCTTAACCTTTTTTTTGGGAAGGAGGGGAAAATACCTTTACGTACGACCCCCGAGCCATCATGCCTCCAAAAGGGCCATCATGCCTCGTGCCATTTTGCCCATCGACACGATGGGTTCATACACAGTGATCGATACGAGTCCGCTGTGCCCTTAGGTATTAGTATAAGTACAAGGCGTTGTCTCTTCCACCGGGGATGGAAGCTTTTCCTATGCAGGCTGACGTTGTAAGCTGAAAGGAGGACTTCCGGAGCACTAGCTGCCGTAGCCACGACCGCCTCATTTGGGATAGCATCTATTCCTAGCGCCTTGCCAGATGGCAATCTCTTCGCTGCTGTCCGCAGTTCCTCTTCTTTGAAGTCTGGGCGATCCTCTTCGACCTCGCCCACAGCGTCCCAGGTTTGTCCCTCATGATTCGGGAACAGTTTATCAATTATTCGTTCCAATTCGATAGGATCTTTTGTTACAGGTGGTAATCTGCGTCCTAGTCGTCCTGCAACAATACGGTAGGGGCGTCCCCAGGG
This sequence comes from Phosphuga atrata, assembly GCA_944588485.1. Taxonomy (NCBI): domain Eukaryota; kingdom Metazoa; phylum Arthropoda; class Insecta; order Coleoptera; family Silphidae; genus Phosphuga; species Phosphuga atrata. The sequence continues at coordinate 57,180,877 of OX155902.1, read as the reverse complement.
GTCTTCATCGACAGCTTCCTGCATTTCTCTCCAGCAGGCCTCCTTGCTATTCTTAATAGCAAGGCGGAACTGTTTCCTTACGGCCTTGTGGTCCGCCACAAGATTATCAGCCTCCTGGTTACCAGATGTCCTGGCTCGTTGTGCCTTGCGCCTTGAACGTAGGCATTCGCGTCTCAACGCCGCCAGATTTGCAGACCACCAAAATTCGGGCTTTTTTTTCCAATCCCAGATCTTCTGGGCATCGACGCGTCGCATGCTCTTTCCACAGTCGTTATAGCAGTCATGACTAAGTCTTCTGATTGGGAACGCCTGATTTTTCGTGCCTCCTCACATATGCTTGTTGTAAAGGCTTCTTTGTCCATTTTGTTCGTTGCCCAGCCTCTTGTCTGAAGTTGTGGTCTCAATCTTCTAGTAACTGACTCAGATCTACTGTATGTTATGTAACGGTGGTTACCCCGTCTCTCACTTTCCATCCGCTAATAAGTTGAGCAAGCCCCGCACTGGCAAAGGTCACGTCAGTCATTGAAGGCGAGCCCGTGCTCTCTCGGACCCGGGTCGGTACTGTTCCTTCATTAAGGGGACGTATATCAAGTCTCGCCATTAACTCTGCCAGTAGAAGTCCCCTGGTGTCTGTGCGAGACGAGCCCCATTCCGTTCATTTCGCATTGATGTCTCCCGCAATCAGTACTTCACCATCAGTTGACCGAATGCTTGCTTCCAGATCATCTAAATGTGCGCCGAAATTCTCTAAGGTGATGTTGGGGGACAGGTAGCAGCTGTAGGTTCTAACTCCCGAAATTCTCGCCCATATGAAACAACACCGCTTCCCCCAGGACTGATTATTATGTTTTGGACAAGGATGACGATCGCCGCACTAGCTGTTGTGTCAATCATCCAAATTCCCGGTCCGCCGGCTCTGTTGTATTCGGATAGTAGAAAGACTCCGGCTTTTTCTTCTCTGTTTGGTACACCAAGTCTTGGGAACCTCTACATCTATTTAAATTTAGCTGGTGGTGATGTACTTGGGCATAATCTAGCTATTTCCCTCTTGAAAGCCGGGCAACGGTAACTGCCCAACATATAACTGGCTTCCTCCGCACCGCCGTCCTCAGCACACAGGCAGCAGTAGGGAGCCGCCTCACACTGTGCATCCTTGTGACCGGTTTTTCCACACCTCCTGCAGATAACTGCTCTGTCTGTCGGGTGTCTGCATCCGTGACTGCGATGTCCAAATCCTAAGCATCGATAGCACCTTATTACTTCTATCCTTTCTTTTAGTCTTGCATTTATCCATCCCACTTTCAGCCGTCCCGTCTTCAGAATATTCTGTCCCACATCACTTGGTAACCGTATAATCGCTAATTGTGATCCTCTGTACGCTGGGCGGAGGTTAATTTCCGCGGAGTCCGGCAGTCCACCCGTCTCCCGAAGAAGATTCGTTAGGGCACTTCGTAGCTCTTCTTCATCTGTCGCACCGTCAAGGTCTCTGACTGCAATCGCCATTCGAGGCTGGAGAGGGTGGACCGCGGCTGATTCACCCAGGTTAGAGGACACTGCGTCCCTTAAAGCTTCCACCGCACCGTCACAACCCTTCTCCAGTGCCATGAGTAGATCACCCTTCCTCGTTTGTCGTACTGCCGCAATCTTGGCACCCATCGCAGCTGGGTCTATATTTTTTCTGATCTTTTCTGGATTGATATTAATATTCAGAGGTTGCAAACCATCCTTACCTTCACCCCATCACCATCGACAACCTGCTCCCCCCCCCCCATCTTTTCAAAGCCTTTCCAAAACCAGCCCCAAATGCTTCTCCAACTTTCCCCAAATCCTTAACCTCCTCTAAACTAACCTAACCTAACCCAAAATATTCAGAGCTTGCAAATCATCTTTCCCTTCATCCCCATCACCATAGACAACCTGCTTCTCCACTCCCCCATGCTTGCAAAGCGCTTCCAAAACCAGTCCCAAATGCTTCTTCACCTTCCACAAATCCTTAACCTCCTCTAAACTAACCTAACCTAACGAAACCCAAAATATTCAGAGGTTGAAAATCATCCCTTACCTTCACCCCAACCACCATCGACAACCTGCTCCTCCACCCCTCATGTTCTCAAAGCCTTTCCAAAACTAGCCCCAAATGCTTCTCCAACTTTCCCCAAATCCTTAACCTCCTCCAAACTAACCTAACCTAACCCAAAATACTCAGAGCTTGCAAATCATCCTTACCTTCATTTCCATCGCCATCGACAACCTGCTCCTCCATCCCCCATGTTTTCAAAGCCTTTCCAAAACCAGCCACAAATGCTTCTCCAACTTTCCCCAAATCCTTAACCTCCTCTAAACTAACCTAACCTAACCCAAAATACTCAGAGCTTGCAAATCATCCTTACCTTCATTTCTATCGTCATCTACAACCTTCTCCTCAAACCCCATGTTTGCAAAGCCTCTCCAAAACCAGCCCCAAATGCTTTTCTACCTTCACCAAATCCTTACCCTTCTCTAAACTGATCTAACCTAACCCAAAATATTTAGAGCTTGCAAATCATCTTTACCTTCATCCTCATTACCATCCACAACCTGCTCCTCCATCCCCCCATATTTGCAAAGCCTTCAAATCATCCTTACCTTCATCTCTATCGCCATCCACGACCTGCTCCTTCATTCCCCCATGTTTGCAAAGCCTTTCCAAAACCTGCCCCAAATGCTTTTCTACCTTCACCAAATCCCTAACCTCCTCTAAACTAACCTAACCTAAACCAAAATATTCAGAGCTTGCAAATCATCTTTACCTTCATCCTTATTGCCATCCACAACCTGCTCCTCCATCCCCCCATATTTGCAAAGCCTTCAAATAAACCTTACCTTCATCTCTAACGCCATCCACGACCTGCTCCTTCATCCCCCCATGTTTGCAAAGCCTTTCCAAAACCTGCCCCAAATGCTTCTCCACCTTCAACAAATCCCTAACCTCCTCGAAATTGATGTGCGGCGTCCTCAACCGATCCTTCTCCGACGTTGCCAAAACCGGCCACAGCAAATGGTTCAAATTTGCGTCCAAAAGGTCCTCCCAAAAGCTTTCAAATCATCTTTCACTTACCTTCATCTCCATCGCAATCTACAACCTGCTCCTTCATCCCCCAGGTATGCAAAGCCTTTCCAAAACCTGTCCCAAATCCTTTTCACCTTCCCCAAATCCTTAACCTCCTCAAAACTAACGTAACCAAACCCAAAATATTCAGAGCTTCCAAATCATCCTTACCTTCATCTCCAACGCCATCAACAACCTCCTCCACCCCCACATGGTTTCAAAGCCTTTCCAAAACCTGCCCCAAATGCTTCTCCACCTTCCCTAAATCCTAAACCTCCTCTTAACGGATCTAACCTAGCGCAAAATATTCATAGCCTGCAAATCATCTTTACCTTCATCCGCATAGCCATCCACAATCTGCTCCTCCATCCCCCCATATTTGCAAAGCCTTCAAATCATCCGTACCTTTATCTCCATATCGCCATCCACAACCTGCTGCTTCATCCACAATGTTTGCAAGGCCTTTCCAAAACCTGCCCCAAATGCTTCTCCACCTTCCACAAATCCTTAACCTCCTCTACACTAACCTAACCTAACCCAAAATATTCAGAGCTTGCAAATCATCTTTACCTTCATCCCCATCGACATCCACAACCTGCTCCTCCATCCCCCATGTTTGAAAAACCTTTCCAAAACCTGCCCTAAATGCTTCTCCCCCTTCCTCAAATCCTCAACCTCCTCTAAACTGATCTAACCAAAAATATTCAGAGCCTACAAATCATCTTTACATCATATTTCATCTTTTCATCCTCTTTGCCATCCACAACCTGCTCCTTCATTCCCCCATATTTGTAAAGCCTTAAAATCATCCTTACCTTCATCTCCATTGCCATCCACAACCTGCTCCTTCATTTCTCTATGTTTGTAAAGCCTTTCCAAAACCTGCCCCAAATGCTCCTCCACCTTCCCCAAATCCTTAACCTCCTCTAAACTAACTTAACCTAACCCAAAATATTCAGAGCTTGCAAATCATCTTTACCTTCATCCCCATCGCCATTCACAACCTCCTCAATCCCCCCATGTTTGCCAAGCCTCTCCAAAACCTGCCCCTAATGCTTCTTTACCTTCCCCAAATCTCTAACCTCCTCAACCGATCCTCCTCCGACTTCGCCAAAACCGTCCGCAGCAAATAGTTCAAATTCGCGTCCAAAACGTGCTCCCAGTTCTAAACCAAACAAAATTCAAACCCGCACAAGAGTCTAGATAGTCTAGATAGCCTTAGATTATATGTTTGGTCTAGATCCAGCATGTCCAACCTTTTTTGGGACTAGGGCCAAATTACCATTATTCCTTTGAGTACATGTCCAAAATTGCGATGGAGGTATATTTGTTTCATTAATTCCATATTGAGACAGGAGAGTAATTTTTATAGCGTGGGGAAGCCGTTACAGGCGTTGTAATCGGCCCGTAGGATGCAGGTTAGGCATGTCTGGTCTAGATAGATTCTAGACGCAAAGGGGATGGTCCAAACGTGAAATATTAGTTTTGCTGTTTTCTGTTAACTAGATGTTCCTGTTCTCTACAGCGTTCGTACACTCACTAGCGTTAGCATACTGAAAATTACAAGGGAAACTATCGACGCATCTCTGACCCACGAGAAAAGACAGCATCTGAATTCTATCATAGATTCGACTAAAAACACGATTGTGAGTTAAAATCTAGATTGATCATTATATGAAGGTAGGATTAATTGCTTATTCTAGATTTTGCCATCAATTTTGACTTACACCTAGGAGAAGGTTTAGATTTGGGCGTTCAGAATTGTTAAAATTCAAACCTTAAGGACTCCTGATTGCTACTTTTAGAATTTTAAGGGCTTTAATTCTAACATTAATTTTGAACGCCCAAATCTAAACCTTCTCCTAGGTGTAAGTCAAAATTGATTGGCAAAATCTAGAATAACAATATAAATAACAAATTAGGTCTACTAACAAATTCAACAATATTTCGGATTGCTGATCATTAATTATTCGGATTATTGATCAATATATATATATATATATATATATATATATATATATATATATATATATATATATATATATATATATATATTTATATATATATATATATATATATATATATATATATATATATATATATTTAATTTAGGCCGTTCGAAGATTATTTTTGCGCACGTCGGACGCCCAGCACGTGCCGTACGTCGGCAAGGAAGAGTTCGGGTCGTTCTTCAACTTCCCTTCGGGCAAACTGCATCCGTTGAACTTGGACTACCTGAGGGGATGGTCCAAATTCCACTTGCTCAAGTACCACGTCCACAAATAATCACCTCCTCGCGCTGACGAGTCGTTTCAATTTTCAAGGCACTTCATCAGAAGGAGGACGATTTTGCCCACGGGGAAGTTCATCTACAACTACGAAATTTTCCACGCCGCCGTCGTCGTCCTGATGTGCTGCTTCACCCCCAGCATCTTCGTCTACCAATGCGTCATCGGCAAAGCTTATATTATAATCTTCTCCAATATTGCAGACATACTACTACTATTTGATTGGTAAACAACAATTTGTTCCAGCTAGTCTACACTTAGTCTTAATATCTAGTTGTGCTCTTCTTGGATCGTTCTTGTTGTTATTTGCGTCTGCTACAACAACGTCCGCTACTAGACTACAGCGCATCTAGTCTTAATATCTAGTTGTGATATTTCTTCATCTTCTTTGATCGTTTTACTTGTAGTAATTTGCGTCTGCACGTCTGCTACCACTACATCCGCTACTACTTTACACCTTGATAAAACTCATCTAGTCTTAATATCAAGCGATCTTTTCTTGCTCCTTTTGTAGTTATGCACGTCTTCTACTACTACTTCAGCTACTAGTCCATACTTTCTAAAACTCATCTAGTCTTAAGGTCTAGTTGTGATCTTGTTCATCTTTGATGTCGCTACTAGTGTACATCTGCTAAAACTCATCTAATATCTTTGATCGTTCTTGTTGTAGTTATTTGCGTCTGCACGTGTGCTATTACAACAAGGACGGGATTCTGGTGACGCATCCCCGCTGCACGGCGGCCCAGTACCTGATGACCAGCTTCGCCGTGGACTTTGTGACGTCGCTGCCGCTCAAGCAGTTGCTGGAACTGATCATGGAGAGTAACGTCGCCAGCTGCTTGAGTCTGATCAAGATCCTCAGGTGCTACCGGGTCATCGACGCCTTCGCCTACAGCCGCCGGGACATCCTCAAATACGAACTCATCTGGATGTAAGGAAACAAAAATATCTTGTGTTAGAATGCCTAGCTGAATCTAGTTTGGAAGTAGCAATTTCAATTTTAAACATAAGACAACGAGGAACCAGTTGTTTGATTGAGTTAGATATTTTGAACAAGAATGGAGACCTGGAATGGACCACCTAGGTATTCTAAAACTATCCAGGTTGGAAGTAGCTAGGTCAGTTATGAACGTAACCAAATAATGAAGATGTAATTGAATAAGTTAAACATTTTGAACAACAATAAATACCACCTAATTTAGACTACCTAGGCTAGAGAACCACCTAGGTAAGACTACCTAGGTGGTAGTTATTGTTGTTCAAAATGTTTAACTTATTCAATTACATCTTCCTTATTTAGTTACGTTCATAAGTCACCTAGGTACTTCCAAACTGGATAGTTTTAGAATACCTAGGTGGTCTTCAGTCTTGTTCAAGATTTCTAACTCATATCAATCAACTGGTTCCTCGTATATTACATTCAAAACGTTCAAAATGAACTGATCAAGCACTCTTTAAACTTAGATTTTCTGGATGTATTAAGCAAAAATTGTTATAATGAGGAACCAGTTGATTGAATAACCAGTTGAGTTAGATATTTTGAACAACAATGAAGACCACCTAGGTATTCTAAAACTTTCCAGTTTGGAAGTAATTAGGTCAGGTTTTTAAAAAACCTAACTAAGTAATGAGGATGTAATTGAATAAGTTAAACATTTTGAACAACAATAAATACCACCTAGGTTGTCTAAAACTGATCAAGCACTGTTCAAACTTAGATTTTCTAGATGTATTAAGCAAAAATTGTTAATTTCCAGACCAATTTTTAAATATTTGCTGTAGACGATCGTGTTCTTCGACACCTTGGCGTCTCTGTTGCTGTTGATCGGATGCCACTACGTGCACAATATTTCCAAACTGGATAGTTTTAGAATACCTAGGTGGTCTTCATTCTTGTTCAAGATATCTAACTCATTCAATCAACTGGTTCTTCGTTATCATACGTTCAAAGCGTTCAGAATGAACTGCTCTCTTTAAACTTAGATTTTCTGGATGTATTAAGCAAAAATCGTTAATTTCCAGATCAATTTTTAAATATTTGCTGTTGACGATCGTGTTCTTCAACACCTTGGCGTCTCTGTTGCTGTTGATCGGGTGCGACTACGTGCAAAAGCCGGGCTTGGACGTTCTCGTGCCCAAGAATAACTCGTGGGTGTACACGATCAAGCACACGGTTTTCTGTAAGTTTTTTCCGGATTTGTGCACAAGATTGGTGATAATTTTCGCGTTGCAGCTATCAACGAAGCGTCGGAAGCGCAGCCGATGCAGATGTACTACCTCAGCATTTACTTCATCATCCAGATTTCGCAGAAGATGTCGCTTGGGGACATAACGGTGGTCAGCAATCAGGAGATTATATTTTGCATGGTCGTCGTAATTTCCGGTGAGATTTTGTTCAACAAAATTAGTTTTTTGTAAATTCTGTTTTTGTTGCTTGAGGAAGGTTACGTTTGGTTCACATACATTCTGGTCACGATTTCCAACATCACGGCGTCGCTGAACATCAGTCTGACCAGGTACCAGAATCACATGATGGATTTGGTCGCGTTCATGAAGAATCATAAAATACCAAAGTCTATTCAAAAGTAAGATTTGCAATGATTGACGATATTAGTTTACAATAGACCTTTTTACGGTTAGTCAAGCGCATGCGCATCCGCCAAATTGTGAAAGGCGGGAATATGAAAGTTTCGGTCACATATTTAGTATACGTCAAAAAGTTCGGGCAAAAATTCAGTTTTTGACGTACAACATGGCGGAAATTGACAGAAAATTTCAACTAAGAAAAGGTCTATTAGAGAAAATTGAAAAATAGTCCAATTTTGCCCAACCTTATTCCTTTGGTTTTCACTGATCTCGATATCAGATGAAATCCGTAGTCTATTTAGATCTCTCAAGGATTGATTAGTCCATCAAGGTTAAGTTTAAAGAACACCAAATAATGTTGGACAGGAAGAGGACAAAGGCCCAAACAAGTTTACATCAAATTAAACAATTTTATTTCAGTAAAAACATCAGACAATTCGAATACATTTGGAAGAGGACGCAGGGGAAGAACACGGTGGACGTCCTCGAGAACTTCCACATGACGTTGAAGGGCGACGTGATCATCAGCCTGTACCAGGACACGCTGAGACAGATGCCGATCTTCGAGGACGTCGACCCCACGTTCTTCCGCATCCTTGGCATGCACGTCGAGGAGACTTACTTCCTCCAGTTCAACGACATCACCTGCATCAACGACATCGTTGACAACATCTACATCATACACAGAGGAATTGTGAGGGTCATCGGACCTAACGGAAGCGTTATGGCTACACTGACCAGAGGAGCGTGAGTTTCATTGTTTCAACTCGTTTCAGTTTTCAAGTCGTTGAACCGTTGGAATAAAATAAGAATAAAGCAAATATGAACACAGAGATTATAGATTATCTAGACTAAGTCTGGGCAAATGGCGGCCCGCGGGCCAGATACGGGCCACGTCGGCAATTTATGCAGCCCATGAAGCATAAACAGAACCTATGACAAAACCTAACCTACCGGCCAATATTTGATAAACACATCATATGATTTCACTTGAAAGTCGGTCGGGAGATTGAAGTGAGAAGAACCAAGTTACCAAGGAAACTAAAATATCGCAATTTACCTGAGGCGTTTCCAATTTGGAAGAATGGTCTTAATCAGGGCTGGCGAACCTTTTTCCGGCCGCGTGCCAATTTTTGAAATGCTGACGTGCCAGGTCTATTTTTACAATGTGGTAGTGAAAATCAGTTACTGTATTAGCGTGAATAGTTGACGTGTTTTGTGCGCCTTTTGAAATTACGGGTAAACCAATCAACGGATTTTGATAAAACGTAGTATGATTTGATATTCTTACGAGATCTCACAAATACCCATATTTCAAAATTATAGCTTTGAAAATACGGCTTTCATGAATTTTTGAAAATTGTACATTTTCGTGCGTCTTTTGCTATTACGGACAAAAACATCAACGGATTTTGATGAAAGTTGGTAAGAATTGATATTCTTACAAAATATCACAAATTGCCAAATTTGAAAATTGTAGCTTTGTAAATACGGCTTTGGTGAAATTTGGAAATTTTTGTGCGCTTTTTGCAATTACAGGAAAACCAATCCACAGATTTTTCTGAAACGTAGTATGATTTGATATTCTTATGAGGTCCAATAAATTGCCAAATTTCAAAATTGTAGCTTTGTAAATACGGTTTTTGCAAATTTTTGAAGTTTTTGTAAATTTTTGTGCGCCTTTTGCAATTACAGACAAATCAATCGACGGATTTTGAACTTGGTGCGATTTGATATTCTTACGAGATCTCACAAATTCCCAAATTTCAAAATTGTTGCTTTGTAAATACGGCTTTTGTGAATTATTGAAATTTGTAAATTTTTGTGCGCCTTTTGCAATTATGGAGAAATCTATCGACGAATTTTGATGAAACTTCGTATGATTTGAAATTCTTACAAGATCTCACAAATTCCCAAAATTAAAAAATGTAGCTGTAAATACGGCTTTTGTGAATTTTTGAAGTTTGTAAATTTTTGTGCGCCTTTTGCAATTATCTACAAATCAATCGACGGATTTTGATGAAACTTGGTATGATTTGATATTCTTAAGAGATCACACAAATTTTAAAATGTTTGCTTTGGAAATACGGTTTTTGTGAATATTTGAGGTTTGTAATTTTTTGTGCGCCTTTGCAATTACGGACAAACGAACTGATGTATTTTGATGAAATTTGGTATGATTTGATATTCTTACGATATCTCACAAATTCCCAAATTTTAAAATTGTATCTTTGTAAAAACGGCTTTTGTGATTTTTTGAGGTTTGTAATTTTTTGTGCGCCTTTTGCAATTTCGGACAAATCAATCGACGGATTTTGATGAAACTTGATATGATTTGATATTCTTACGAGATCTCACAAATTCCTAAATTTCAAAATTGTGGCTTTGTAAATACGGCTTTTCTAAATTTTGTAAGTTATCTAAGTTAGACAAACTAACAGTTTAAGTTATTTAAGTTAAGTTAGACAAACCAATTGATGGATTTTGATGAAACTTAGTGCGATTTGATAATCTTACGAGATCTCAGAAATTACCAAATTTCAAAATTGTTGCTTTGTAAATACGGCTTTTGTGAATTTTTGAAGTTTGTAAATTTTTGTGCGCCTTTTGCAATTACGGACGAACCAATCGACGGATTTTGTTAAAACTTGGTGCAATTTGATATTCTTACGAGATCTCAGAAATTCCCAAATTTCAAAATTGTTGCTTTGCGAATACGGCTTTTGTGAATTTTTGTGCGCCTTTTGCAATTACAGTCAAATCAATCGACAGATTTTGATGAAACTTTATAAGATTTGATATTTTTACGAGGTCTCACAAATTCCCAAATTTAAAAATTGTAGCTTTGTAAATACGGCTTTTGTGATATTTTAATTTTTAAATTTTTGTGCGCCTTTTGCAATTATGGACAAATCATCGACGGATTTTGATGAAACTTGGTATGATTTGATATTCTTAAGAGATCTCACAAATTTCAAAATTTTAGCTTTGGAAATACGGCTTTTGTAAATATTTGAAATTTGTAAATTATTGTGCGCCTTTTGCAATTACGGACAAACCAATTGATGGATTAAGATGAAACTTGGTACGATTTGATATTCTTACGAGATCTCACAAAGTACCAAATTCTAAAATTGTAGCTTTGTAAATACGGCTTTCGTGAATTTTTTAAGTTTGTAATTTTTTGTGTGCCTTTTGCAATTATGGACAAATAAATCGACGGATTTTGATGAAACTTGCTGCGATGTGATATTCTTACGAGATCTCACAAATTCCCAAATTTCAAAATTGTAGCTTTGTAAATACGACTTTTGTGAATTTTTGAAGTTTCTAAATTCTTGTGCGCCTTTTGTAATTACGGACAAAACAAACGACGGATTTTGATGAAACTTGATGCGATGTGACATTCTTAAGACATCGCACAAATTCCAAAATATCAAAATTGTAGCTTTGTAAATACGGCTTTTGTGATTTTTTGCAGTTTGTAAATTTTTGTGCGCCTTTTGCAATTACGAACAACTCAATCGACGGATTTGGATGAAACTTTGTTTGATTTGATATACTTATACGATATCACAAGTTTCAAAATGTTAGCTTTGTAAATACGGCTTTTGTGAATTTTTTATGTTTGTAATTTTTTGTGCGCCTTTTGCAATTATGCACAAATCAATCGACGGATTTTGATGAAACTTGGTGCGATTTGATATTCTTACGAGATCTCACAAATTTCCAAATTTCAAAATTGTAGCTTTGTACATACGGCTTTTGTGAATTTTTGAAGTTTGTAAATTTTTGTGCGCCTTTTGTAATTACGGACAAAACAAACGACAGATTTTGATGAAACTTGATGCGATGTGACATTCTTAAGAGATCGCACAAATTCCAAAATATCAAAATTGTAGCTTTGTAAATACGGCTTTTGTGAATTTTTGCAGTTTGTAAATTTTTGTGCGCCTTTTGCAATTACGAACAACTCAATCGACGGATTTGGATGAAACTTTGTTTGATTTGATATACTTATACGATATCACAAGTTTCAAAATGTTAGCTTTGGAAATACGGCTTTTGTGAATTTTTTATGTTTGTAATTTTTTGTGCGCCTTTTGCAATTATGCACAAATCAATCGACGGATTTTGATGAAACTTGGTGCGATTTGATATTCTTACGAGATCTCACAAATTTCCAAATTTCAAAATTGTAGCTTTGTACATACGGCTTTTGTGAATTTTTGAAGTTTGTAAATTTTTGTGCGCCTTTTGCAATTACGGACAAATCAATCGACGGAGTTCGATGAAACTTGATATGATTTGAAATTCTTAGATCTCACAAATTCCCAAAACTAAAAATTGTAGCTTTGTAAATACGGCTTTTGTGAATTTTTTAAGTTTGTACATTTTTGTCCGCCTTTTGCAATTATGGACAAATCAATCGACGGATTTTGATTAAACTTGGTATGATTTGATATTCTTAAGAAATCTCACAAATTTCAAAATTTTGACTTTGGAAATACGGATTTTGTGAATATTTGAAGTTTGTAAATTTTTGTGCGAGTTTTGCAATTATGGACAAACCAATTGATGGATTTTGATGGAACTTGGTACGATTTGATATTTTTACGGAATCTCACAAATTCCTAAATTTTAGCGTTGTAAATACGGCTTTTGTGAATTTTTGAAATTTGTAAATTTTTGTGCGCCTTTTGCAATTACGGACAAATCAATCGACGGATTTTGATGAACCTTGGTATGATTTGATATTCTTACGAGACGTCACGAATTCCCAAATTTCAAAATTGTAGCTTTGTAAATACTACTTTTGCGAATTTTTGAAATTTGTAAATTTTTATGCGCCTTTTGCATTTACGCACCAACGAATCTACGGATTTTGATAAAACTTGGTATGATTTGATATTCTTGCGAAATCTCACAAATTGCCAAATTTTGGCAATTTTGGCAATTTCGTGAATTTTTGGAAATTTTTGTGCGCCTTTTGAAAATACGGGCAAACCAATCGACGGATTTTGATAAAACGTGGTATGATTTGATATTCTAACAAGATCTCACAAATTCCCAAATTTCAAAGTTGTAGCTTTGTAAATACGGCTTTGGTGAATTTTTTAATTTAGAAAATTTTTGTGCGCCTTTTGCAATTACGGGCAAACCAACTTTTGAACACTTCTTATTTTACACCATTGATGTTGCACAAAAATAGATTGAGAAACTTATTTTAGAAACGTTAGCTTAACAAGTTTAGAAGACATGCGTGAGAAGTACTTTGCGTGCCAATAAAATTTTCCTAAGTGTCAGCTGTGACACGCGTGCCGTAGGTTCGCCACCACTGGTCTAGATATAAGAAAATTTGTAAAAAATTCTATCTGCATAGATAAAAGACTTTTTACGGTTAGTAAAGCGTATGCGCATCCTCCAAGTTTGAAAGGCGGGAATATGAAAGTTTCGAGCACATATTTAGTTATACGTCAAAAAGTTCGGGCACTTTTTGACGTAAATTAACACATGCGCACAAACAAATTTCAACTATGAAAAGGTCTTTTTAAACGTATTATCTTCTTTTTCTTGAATTTAGAATGTTTGGAAATTTGGACAACATCGGTTTCATCCGCAGCACCATAACGACTCAGACCAGCAACACCGTCGACATCCTCTATCTGAAGACGGACAAGTTTTACGAAATCCTGCAGAAGTACCCGGTCGTGCGCAGAAAACTGAAGCTTCATCTCACCATGGTCAATTTGGTGAGCAAAACTGAATTTTGCCAAACCCCAAAAACATTTTGTTCCTTCATTCCAGGCCTACATTACGTCCATATCTTTCGTCACTCAAGAGGAACTGGACGAAATTGCCAGAGACATGAAGATAACCCAACAGAGGTTAATAAACACCATCCACTTCACTTCTAATCTCAAAAGTTTGATTCTGTTAGGAGGAAGCTGACCAGGTCGGAAAGATTCTCAATGTCCAGGGCGATGGAGGTGATCTCGCTCATAATTGCCTACATCTCGTACTTCATCGTCATCTACCACGCTTCGTTCTTGAACCACACCTACTGGGTCCTGATTTTAACATACTTGACGGACTTTGGGATCATCATCAAGACGAACATCGCGTTCAAAACACCCTACATCAACCGCCTAGGAGAGATCATCACCGACAAGAAACTCATCAAAAGCAGGTGAAATGAAGAGTGTTTGTATCAGCAAATGTTTAAGTGAAAGAGTGTGTGTTTGAAGAGAACTTGATTCAGATTTAAGGATCATCAATCGGATATGATAGATCATAACAGATAAGAAACTTATCAAAAGCAGGAAGAAGACATGAAAAGTGTTTGAATGCGTGTGAGTGTTTGACGAGATTTTGATTTAGTTTCTAGAAAGGATTGTGTTTTTGAGCGTTTTTTTTTTGTTGTAGATATTTGAGACAGTCTCAGTTTTACTACGACATGTTGAGTTTGATCCCGTTGGAGATTTTGGCCTTTGCCATACCTGGGGATGATATTTGGCTCTACGTGGCGATGCTGAGGCTCAATCGGACGGTCAGAGCGGTAAGTCCAATTTTTGATCAAAACCCAAACTTTTCATTTAGAAAAGGGAAGCTACCATTTAATAAATACTACTAGGTAATAAATACTAAAAGGAAAGTTGCTCCAGAATTCTTACAGATGAATCTATTTGATCCCGTTGGAGTTTTTGGCCTTTGACTCTCCGTGGCTCATCCCTCGATTTACACGATAGATAAGTTAAATAAGTTTTCCAGGTGAATATGAGGCAGTTTTTCGACTTGACCTATGACTACTTGAACGTGAACGTTCTGGCCATCAAGCTCTTCTCAATGTTCGTTTTTTGCTCAACCTACATCCACACCTTGACTTGCCTCTTCTACCTCACCGCGTGTCCAAACGCCAAATGCCTCAAGCGCAGCTGGTACTACTTCGAAGGTCCGTCATAACGTAATCCTTCATCGTCGACTAAACGTTTCATTGCAGACGAGCAACAGCCGGTGGTGAAAAGCCCTTACATTGGCACGCTGTACTACACCACCTCGATTTTGACCTCGGCCGGCTACAGCACGATGTTACCCAAATCGGCCATTGGAATGACCGCCTTCATCATAGCCGTGACTGTGACACAATTCGTCATGACCATTTTCATCTCAAACATTGCGGCTGTCGTCAGGCATTACGGAAACGCTTTGGTCGAATACTCACAAAAGACTAGCATTCTCAAAGTAATAAAAATTGTTATTATCGATGGATAGCATTAGATATAGATTAGATAGAGTACGAGTAGATTGGACAAGATAACATTAGGCAGATCAGACAAGACTAGACAGACAAGAATTGACAGACAAGATTACACAGGCAAGACTAGACAGATAATCTAGACAAACAACTTTAGCCTTACAATCTAATATTAACTATCTAATTTTAGTCCTATATGTATTATGTATATTTATTACCCTTACGGGTTTATAAATTGGTTCCAAAATTTTACATCATCAAAATCCAGTACATATATAATTAATATACAAATATTGTACATAATATAAATTAAAAAAAGAGAGAAAGAAAAAAAAAAAAAAAGAATCATACTAATCAAACTAAAAACAAAAAAAAAGAAAGCCATTAAATTCCAATCCCTAAACCGATTACCAGCTTCCCGCCCCACATATTGCTCTTCTTCTCTCCTCCACTTTCTTCATCCAATCTATCCCTCTTCCATCCTCATTTAAAATCTCTTCTCTACACTCGTCCCTTTCTCTCATTTCTGAACATTCGTTCAGCAGGTGTTCTATTGTCTCCTTGTTTTCTCCACACATCCTGCATACTCTATTCCTATCCTCCATCCAAAATTTATTATCTTTCTCTTCATTTCCACATCTGAATCTTGCTATTGTCACTCTCTCTTTTCTACTTTCTCTTCCTAGGTACTTTGGCAGTTCTTCCGTTATTATTTTTTCATATTTCCCATTGTACCTAGACTCACTAATTCTTGCTCTCCTTTCTTGCCTTTGCACATCTCTATCTCTCTGGACCAATTCCTCTGTCATTACTCTACCTCTCTCTCTCATTCTTTCTATCTCCGCTCCTGCATACCCGTTTCTTTCTAGATATGCTTCCCTCTCTTTCCACACCCCCTTTCCTATTTCTTTTCTTTTTTCTTTGAGGCACTCTTGCAGAATTCTGCACTCTCCTCTCTCTATCACTCTCTCCTCAAAACTTATTGCTCTCTTTCCTGCTTCTATTCTTATTCCATCTCTCTTTGTTTCCTCCATCACTATATAGCCCGGGGTCTCTCTACCTAGTCCTAGCACCCATTTCAAATATTTTTCTTGCACCCTTTCCAGTCCTTCTTGCTCTCTCCATCCCCATATTTCCGCTCCATACATCATCACACTTTTCACTAGGCTATCAAACATCATCACTCTCCTTCTATAGTCGTGCCCAAATTTTCTCTCTCCTATTCCCCATACCACTCCTAGTATTTTATTGGCTTTCTTTACTAACTCTCTCATGTGTGCTGTTTCAGTATTTCTCTCATTAAACACGTACCCTAGGTATTTAAATTCTTTTACTTCTTCAATTTTCTCCTTCTCCCATCTCCACTCAATTACTCTTCTCCTGCCACCCCCTTTTCTAAACACCATCATCTTGGACTTTTCCACATTCACTGTCAGATTTTTCCTCCTCATATATTTCTCCATGTTTCTTATCATTTCTTTCATCCCTTTCTCGTCTCTCGCTAGCACCACCAAATCGTCCGCGTAGGCTAGGGACCACACTTTTTCTTTGCCCACCACAAACCCACCCGTCTGCGCCTTGCTGAACATCTCCTCTATGTCTCCAATAAATGCTGCAAACAGGCTGGGGCTTAGTGGGCAGCCTTGTCTCACTCCCTTATGCGTATTAAAACCTTCGCTCACCCTTTCACCAACTCTCACTCTACTTATTGTTTCTTCATAAATCTCTTCTAATTTTGATATCAGATGCTCCTTTATCCTTTTCTTTCTCAGGCATTCCCACAGTGCCTCTCTTGCTACATTATCAAAGGCCGCCTTCAGGTCCACAAATAATGCATACATCTTGCCGCCCTTCTTTTTTATCTCATTCCCTACTATGTGATTCAAGATGTATACATTATCCATGGTCCCTCTCCCTTTCCTAAATCCCGCCTGTCCGTCTGGTATCACACCTCGCTCCTTCAATTCCTTCGTCAATCTCTCTTCTACAATCATTGCATATATCTTATATGCCGTATTGAGCATCGTGATCCCCCTGTAATTGCTTGCTGTTTCCCTTTCTCCTTTCTTATATATGGGGCATATTATCCCCTCTTTCCACTCCTGTGGGAAGCCCTCTCCCTTCCACACTCCATTCATTATCTCCAACAGCCTGTCAGCTTCCCTTTCAGTTCCATATATCCACGATTCATTCTGTATACCGTCCCTCCCCGGTGCCTTTTTCTTTTTCAGTTTACTCAGTTGTTGTTCTAATTCTTCTCTTGTTATCTCTTCTATTTCTCCCACCCTGTGTTGACTCTTTTTCTTTTCCTGTCTGATTTCATCACCACCCAGCAGCTGACTGAAGTACTTTCTCCATTCCTCCATAGTAATTCTATTACTCACTCTTTCTACTTTTTTCTTTCTTTCCCTATTTATGTATTTCCATACCTCTTCTTCCGTCTTTATGCCTTTCATCTTTAGTTCTTCTTCCATCCATTTCTTTTGCTTCTTCTCCTTGCATACTAATTTGTACCTCTTGCGTGCTCTCTTGTAATCCTCATTACTTGCTATTCCTCTTTTCCAATTTCTTAATTTCTTTCTTACTGCTTGCTTCCCTTCCCTGCATTCTTTATCCCACCACTCGTTTTTCCAAGACCCCAATTGACCCCCAAAGATATCTAATTTTAGTCGTATATGGCAAATGCGCAAATATCTCTGTTATTGCGAGAAAGAGTTTTGAATTACGTTGAACAACTGTGGATCTTATGGAAGGGCCGACATATGCCAATTTACATGAACAACAATGTTGGACCGCCACCGTTGGTCGAAGAATTGAAGGTTTTTGCGTTTGGAGGACACGTTTTCGATGTAAATATTTATTTTTTCAACGTTGCAAAAGATTGTGCAAGTATTGAACCTACGATTTGTTTTACCTAAAAATTTGATAGTAACAAGTCTCTAAGATGCCAAAGCTGTTTCCCAATAAAATTGGCTTGAACTTCAAAATTTCACAGCTTTTGTTCAACTTTGCTTGAGCAGCAGTAACCAGTCTTCAAAATTTTAAAGCGATTGCCCAACAAAATTTGCTTGAGCAGCAGTTAGAAGTCTTCAAAATTTTAAAGCGATTGCCAAACAAAATTTGCTTGAGCAGCAGTAACAAGTCTTCAAAATTTCAAAGCGATTGCAGAACAAAAATTGCTTCAGGAGCAGAAACAAGTGTTCAAAATTTCAAAGCGACCCAACAAAATCTGCTTAAGGAACAGAAACAAGTCTTTAAAATTTCAAAGCTATTGCCCAGCAAAATTGGCTTGAGCAGCAGTAACAAGTCTTCAAAATTTCAAAGCAATTGCCTAACAAAATTTGCTTAAGGAGTAGAAACAAGTGTTCAAACTTTCAAAGCGATTGCCCAACAAAATTTGCTTAATCAGCAGTAACAAGTCTTCAAAATTTCAAAGCGATTTCCTAACAAAATTTGCTGAAGGAGTAGAAACAAGTGTTCTAAATTTCAAAGCGATTGCCTAACAAAATTTGCTTAAGGAGTAGAAACAAGTGTTCTAAATTTCAAAGCGATTGCCTAACAAAATTTGCTTAACGAGTAGAAACAAGTGTTCAAAATTTCAAAGCGAATGCCCAACAAAATTTGCTTGAGCAGCAGTAACAAGTCTTCAAAATTTCAAAGCAATTGCCTAACAAAATTTGCTTAAAGAGTAGAAACAAGTGTTCAAAATTTCAAAGCGATTGCCCTACAAAATTTGCTTGAGCAGCAGTAACAAGACTTCAAAATTTCAAAGCAATTGCCTAACAAAATTTGCTTAAGGAGTAGAAACAAGTGTTCAAAATTTCAAAGCGATTGCCCAAGAAAATTTGCTTGATCAGCAGTAACAAATCTTCAAAATTTTAAAGCAATTGCCTAACAAAATTTGCTTAAAGAGTAGAAACAAGTGTTCAAAATTTCAAAGCGATTGCCCTACAAAATTTGCTTGAGCAGCAGTAACAAGACTTCAAAATTTCAAAGCAATTGCCTAACAAAATTTGCTTAAGGAGTAGAAACAAGTGTTCAAAATTTCAAAGCGATTGCCCAAGAAAATTTGCTTGATCAGCAGTAACAAATCTTCAAAATTTTAAAGCAATTGCCTAACAAAATTTGCTTAAGGAGTGGAAACAAGTGTTCAAAATTTCAAAGCGATTGCCCAACAAAATTTGCTTGATCAGCAGTAACAAGTCTTCAAAATTTCAAAGCGATTTCCTAACAAAATTTGCTTCAGCAGCAGTAACAAGTCTTCAAAATTTCAAAGCGATTGCCCAACAAAATTTGCTTAAGGAGCAGTAACAAGTCTTCAAAATTTCATAGCAATTGCCTAACAAAATTTGCTTAAGGAGTAGAAACAAGTGTTCAAAATTTCAAAGCGATTGCCCAACAAAATTTGCTTAAGGAGCAGTAACAAGTCTTCAAAATTTCAAAGCAATTGCTTAACAAAATTTGCTTAAGGAGTAGAAACAAGTGTTCAAAATTTCAAAGCGATTGCCCAACAAAATTTGCTTGATGAGCAGTAACAAGTCTTCAAAATTTTAAAGCGATTGCCCAACAAAATTTGCTTGAGCAGCAGTTACAAGTCTTCAAAATTTCAAAGCAATTGCCTAACAAAATTTGCTTAAGGAGTAGAAACAAGTGTTCAAAATTTCAAAGCGATTGCCCAACAAAATTTGCTTGATCAGCAGTAACAAGTCTTCAAAATTTCAAAGCGATTTCCTAAAAAAATTTGCTTAAAGAGTAGAAACAAGTCTTCAAAATTTCAAAGCGATTTCCTAACAAAATTTGCTTCAGCAGCAGTAAAAAGTCTTCAAAATTTCAAAGCGATTGCCCAACAAAATTTGCTTAAGGAGCAGTAACAAGTCTTCAAAATTTCAAAGCAATTGCTTAACAAAATTTGCTTAAGGAGTAGAAACAAGTGTTCAAAATTTCAAAGCGATTGCCCAACAAAATTTGCTTGATGAGCAGTAACAAGTCTTCAAAATTTCAAAGCGATTTCCTAACAAAATTTGCTTAAAGAGTAGAAACAAGTCTTCAAAATTTCAAAGCGATTTCCTAACAAAATTTGCTTCAGCAGCAGTAAAAAGTCTTCAAAATTTCAAAGCGATTGCCCAACAAAATTTGCTTAAGGAGCAGTAACAAGTCTTCAAAATTTCAAAGCAATTGCTTAACAAAATTTGCTTAAGGAGTAGAAACAAGTGTTCAAAATTTCAAAGCGATTGCCCAACAAAATTTGCTTGATGAGCAGTAACAAGTCTTCAAAATTTTAAAGCGATTGCCCAACAAAATTTGCTTGAGCAGCAGTTACAAGTCTTCAAAATTTCAAAGCAATTGCCTAACAAAATTTGCTTAAGGAGTAGAAGCAAGTGTTCAAAATTTCAAAGCGATTGCCCAACAAAATTTGCTTGATCAGCAGTAACAAGTCTTCAAAATTTCAAAGCGATTTCCTAACAAAATTTGCTTAAAGAGTAGAAACAAGTGTTCAAAATTTCAAAGCGATTGCCCAACAAAATTTGCTTGATCAGCAGTAACAAGTCATCAAAATTTCAAAGCGATTGCCTAACAAAATTTGCTTAAGGAGTAGAAACAAGTTTTCAAAATTTCAAAGCGATTGCCCAACAAAATTTGCTTGATGAGCAGTAACAAGTCTTCAAAATTTTAAAGCGATTGCCCAACAAAATTTGCTTGAGCAGCAGTTACAAGTCTTCAAAATTTCAAAGCAATTGCCTAACAAAATTTGCTTAAGGAGTAGAAACAAGTGTTCAAAATTTCAAAGCGATTGCCCAACAAAATTTGCTTGATCAGCAGTAACAAGTCTTCAAAATTTCAAAGCGATTTCCTAACAAAATTTGCTTAAAGAGTAGAAACAAGTGTTCAAAATTTCAAAGCGATTGCCCAACAAAATTTGCTTGATCAGCAGTAACAAGTCATCAAAATTTCAAAGCGATTGCCCAACAAAATTTGCTTAAGGAGTAGAAACAAGTGTTCAAAATTTCAAAGCGATTGCCCAACAAAATTTGCTTGATGAGCAGTAACAAGTCTTCAAAATTTTAAAGCGATTGCCCAACAAAATTTGCTTGAGCAGCAGTTACAAGTCTTCAAAATTTCAAAGCAATTGCCTAACAAAATTTGCTTAAGGAGTAGAAACAAGTGTTCAAAATTTCAAAGCGATTGCCCAACAAAATTTGCTTGATCAGCAGTAACAAGTCTTCAAAATTTCAAAGCGATTTCCTAACAAAATTTGCTTAAAGAGTAGAAACAAGTCTTCAAAATTTCAAAGCGATTTCCTAACAAAATTTGCTTCAGCAGCAGTAAAAAGTCTTCAAAATTTCAAAGCGATTGCCCAACAAAATTTGCTTAAGGAGCAGTAACAAGTCTTCAAAATTTCAAAGCAATTGCTTAACAAAATTTGCTTAAGGAGTAGAAACAAGTGTTCAAAATTTCAAAGCGATTGCCCAACAAAATTTGCTTGATGAGCAGTAACAAGTCTTCAAAATTTCAAAGCAATTGCCTAACAAAATTTGCTTAAAGAGTAGAAACAAGTCTTCAAAATTTCAAAGCGATTTCCTAACAAAATTTGCTTCAGCAGCAGTAAAAAGTCTTCAAAATTTCAAAGCGATTGCCCAACAAAATTTGCTTAAGGAGCAGTAACAAGTCTTCAAAATTTCAAAGCAATTGCTTAACAAAATTTGCTTAAGGAGTAGAAACAAGTGTTCAAAATTTCAAAGCGATTGCCCAACAAAATTTGCTTGATGAGCAGTAACAAGTCTTCAAAATTTCAAAGCGATTGCCCAACAAAATTTGCTTGAGCAGCAGTTACAAGTCTTCAAAATTTCAAAGCGATTTCCTAACAAAATTTGCTTAAAGAGTAGAAACAAGTCTTCAAAATTTCAAAGCGATTTCCTAACAAAATTTGCTTCAGCAGCAGTAAAAAGTCTTCAAAATTTCAAAGCGATTGCCCAACAAAATTTGCTTAAGGAGCAGTAACAAGTCTTCAAAATTTCAAAGCAATTGCTTAACAAAATTTGCTTAAGGAGTAGAAACAAGTGTTCAAAATTTCAAAGCGATTGCCCAACAAAATTTGCTTGATGAGCAGTAACAAGTCTTCAAAATTTCAAAGCGATTTCCTAACAAAATTTGCTTAAAGAGTAGAAACAAGTCTTCAAAATTTCAAAGCGATTTCCTAACAAAATTTGCTTCAGCAGCAGTAAAAAGTCTTCAAAATTTCAAAGCGATTGCCCAACAAAATTTGCTTAAGGAGCAGTAACAAGTCTTCAAAATTTCAAAGCAATTGCTTAACAAAATTTGCTTAAGGAGTAGAAACAAGTGTTCAAAATTTCAAAGCGATTGCCCAACAAAATTTGCTTGATGAGCAGTAACAAGTCTTCAAAATTTTAAAGCGATTGCCCAACAAAATTTGCTTGAGCAGCAGTTACAAGTCTTCAAAATTTCAAAGCAATTGCCTAACAAAATTTGCTTAAGGAGTAGAAGCAAGTGTTCAAAATTTCAAAGCGATTGCCTAACAAAATTTGCTTGATCAGCAGTAACAAGTCTTCAAAATTTCAAAGCAATTTCCTAACAAAATTTGCTTAAAGAGTAGAAACAAGTGTTCAAAATTTCAAAGCGATTGCCCAACAAAATTTGCTTGATCAGCAGTAACAAGTCTTCAAAATTTCAAAGCGATTGCCTAACAAAATTTGCTTAAGGAGTAGAAACAAGTTTTCAAAATTTCAAAGCGATTGCCCAACAAAATTTGCTTAAGGAGCAGTAACAATCTTCAAAATTTCAAAGCAATTGCCTAACAAAATTTGCTTAGGGAGTAGAAACAAGTGTTCAAAATTTCAAAGCAATTGCCTAACAAAATTTGCTTGATCAGCAGTTACAAGTCTTCAAAATTTCAAAGCGATTTCCTAACAAAATTTGCTTAAAGAGTAGAAACAAGTGTTCAAAATTTCAAAGCGATTGCCCAACAAAATTTGCTTGATCAGCAGTAACAAGTCATCAAAATTTCAAAGCGATTGCCTAACAAAATTTGCTTAAGGAATAGAAACAAGTTTTCAAAATTTCAAAGCGATTGCCCAACAAAATTTGCTTAAGGAGCAGTAACAATCTTCAAAATTTCAAAGCAATTGCCTAACAAAATTTGCTTAGGGAGTAGAAACAAGTGTTCAAAATTTCAAAGCAATTGCCTAACAAAATTTGCTTGATCAGCAGTAACAAGTCTTCAAAATTTCAAAGCGATTTCCTAACAAAATTTGCTTAAAGAGTAGAAACAAGTGTTCAAAATTTCAAAGCGATTGCCCAACAAAATTTGCTTGATCAGCAGTAACAAGTCATCAAAATTTCAAAGCGATTGCCTAACAAAATTTGCTTAAGGAGTAGAAACAAGTTTTCAAAATTTCAAAGCGATTGCCCAACAAAATTTGCTTAAGGAGCAGTAACAATCTTCAAAATTTCAAAGCAATTGCCTAACAAAATTTGCTTAGGGAGTAGAAACAAGTGTTCAAAATTTCAAAGCAATTGCCTAACAAAATTTGCTTGATCAGCAGTAACAAGTCTTCAAAATTTCAAAGCGATTTCCTAACAAAATTTGCTTCAGCAGCAGTAAAAAGTCTTCAAAATTTCAAAGCGATTGCCCAACAAAATTTGCTTGATCAGCAGTAACAAGTCTTCAAAATTTCAAAGCGATTTCCTAACAAAATTTGCTTCAGCAGCAGTAAAAAGTCTTCAAAATTTCAAAGCGATTGCCCAACAAAATTTGCTTAAGGAGCAGTAACAAGTCTTCAAAATTTCAAAGCAATTGCTTAACAAAATTTGCTTAAGGAGTAGAAACAAGTGTTCAAAATTTCAAAGCGATTGCCCAACAAAATTTGCTTGATGAGCAGTAACAAGTCTTCAAAATTTTAAAGCGATTGCCCAACAAAATTTGCTTGAGCAGCAGTTACAAGTCTTCAAAATTTCAAAGCAATTGCCTAACAAAATTTGCTTAAGGAGTAGAAGCAAGTGTTCAAAATTTCAAAGCGATTGCCCAACAAAATTTGCTTGATCAGCAGTAACAAGTCTTCAAAATTTCAAAGCGATTTCCTAACAAAATTTGCTTAAAGAGTAGAAACAAGTGTTCAAAATTTCAAAGCGATTGCCCAACAAAATTTGCTTGATCAGCAGTAACAAGTCATCAAAATTTCAAAGCGATTGCCTAACAAAATTTGCTTAAGGAGTAGAAACAAGTTTTCAAAATTTCAAAGCGATTGCCCAACAAAATTTGCTTAAGGAGCAGTAACAATCTTCAAAATTTCAAAGCAATTGCCTAACAAAATTTGCTTAGGGAGTAGAAACAAGTGTTCAAAATTTCAAAGCAATTGCCTAACAAAATTTGCTTAAGGAGTAGAAACAAGTGTTCAAAATTTCAAAGCAATTGCCTAACAAAATTTGCTTAAGGAGTAGAAACAAGTGTTCAAAATTTCGAAGCGATTGCCCAACAAAATTTGCTTGAGCACCAGTAACAAATCTTCAAAATTTCAAAGCGATTGCCCAACAAAATTTGCTTGAGCAGCAGTAACAAATCTTCAAAATTTCAAAACGATTGCCCAACAAAATTTGCTTAAGGGGCAGAAGCAAGTGTTCAAAATTTCAAAGCGATTGCCCAACAAAATTTGCTTAAGGAGCAGAAACAATTGTTCAAAATTTGCTTGAGCCCTACAAAATTTGCTTGAGCAGCAGAAGCAAGTGTTCAAAATTTCAAAGTGATTGCCAAACAATATTTGCTTGAGCAGCAGTAACAAGTCTTCAAAATTTCAAAGCGATTGCCCAACAAAATTTGCTTGAGGAGCAGAAACAAGTGTTCAAAATTTCAAAGCTCTTGCCCAACAAACTAGACTTGAACCTATCCGTTACAAATCTTCAAAATGACAAAGATATTGCCCAACAAAATTGGAAACGCTTCAAACTTTCGAAGCTTTTGCCCGAAGCAAAGTGTTGACGCATGTAACAATTTCGTTTCTTTCAGAATATTCTGTTTGAAGGCTGTCACGACGATTTCAGGCGTTTACTCGTGAGCCAACTGCAGATGACCGTCTATTTCCACGACGACTTCATCACCAAGCAGGGCGACATCGACGATACCATGTACTTCATACACTCGGGAACCGTGGACGTCTTGTACAACGCGGGCAACGAAGAAATCCTCGTCGACATCATCGAATCCAACGACTGCTTCGGAATGGTAAAACTTTTAAAAAGGTATATAATATTTGCAGTTTAGATTGTAATTTTCTTGGTAGATTCAAGGCATTTTCAAGAACACTCCGCATTCGCACAGTTATCAGGCCAAAACTGTGACCGAGGTTATTACGTTGAAGTTTGACGACTGGAAGCATCTTTTGGTCTTTTATCCGGCCTCCAAGTACGTGATTTACAGCACTATAAGGCTTCCTGGTTTTGATAGCACAGCTTATTTATAAACTCTATTACCAATTAAAAACTTGTTAACTAAAACAATAGGTACTTACGTGTTAACGCCACCGCAGCGAGAAGGCGCGCTACCGCGCGATATGTGGTCTGAATTTATCTGCTCTAATATAACCTAATCTAACCGTTATCCAATATTTTTTCTTATTTCGGATCGAGAGGTCGCGCTGTCGCGCGATATGTGGTCTACATTTATCTGCTTCGTTAAAACCTAATCTAACCATCAATTCTGTTCAAATCTGTAGCTGCGGTGGCGTTAGTACGTAAGTACCAGAGAATATTACTATTAAGTTGTTGATAATCCGACACATATGGGACCAGATAACCGACGGATTATCAAACAATTCCGGATTATCAGGATTAAAACAATTTAACATATTTTAAACGCATCACCGTTTGCTACAGTTCGCAGAGTTCAGACATTTAAGTCATCGTTATCTTCATCGTCATCCGTGGAACAAATTAGGATGAGGATTTCTTCATCAGAAAAGGAATGAAAATTTTCTTCGCTTGTGCCTTGGAGTCAAGCTATGATTGTTTGTCCCGTAACACCAAAGTTCTTGTAAAAATTCCGAAGACAATTGGTGAGTTGAGTTAATATGGTCAGAATCGCGAATCAAATTTTAAAGGCCGATTCTCATATACGCGACACTCAGCTACGCGACGTCACGCGACATCGCCTGTCAAATAATAATTGCATTGTTTTAAATGAGCATGTTCTCACTATGGCTACGCGACAGCTACGCGACGTGCCCATTTAAAACAATGTAATCATTATTTGACAGGCATGTCGCACGACGTCGCGTAGCTGACTGTCGCTCATATGGCAATGGGTGTCCCTTTTGACTTTCTTTCAGTTGTGCGAGAGGTTTATATCCGACGCGATACAGTGGAAAGAAAAGACACGTGTTTTCCAGAGCACCGGATTACTCAATTTATTGAATAACCATCCGCCGGATTATCAAGATTATACTGTATTGGTAAAACCATACTACATTATAGATAATCTTATTAAAGTTATATAAACTTATTAAAGTGGGAACACAGCCTAAATTTATAAATATATTCAACTTTTCCGTAGCTCTATAATATTAAGTATTTTTAGGGCTAGTAAACAAATCTAATGAAATTTGTAAGTCATTTACTAACTATGGACTAGGAGTAATTGACTTACAAATTTCTTACGAGATTTAATGAATAGGATGGTTGCGACAGTACTACGTGGTAATTCATACTTGAAAATTGGCACACAATTGGCACACTTGAAAATGACCGTCAAACGTCGAAACTTAAGTAGTGGTATGTGTAGAAATTTATATTACTGTGAATAACAAATTGTATAACATTTTTACATAGTCTAAGTGTGGTAAAAACATAGTGAATTTTTCAATTCAACTTACGAGATTTGTTTTGTAGTCCTAAAAATACTTAATATTATAGAGCTACGGAAAGGTGGAATTTATATATTCAGTCTGTGTTGCGAATTTAATAAGTTTATATGATTCGAAAATAGTTTTTGGGAGATTATTACTAGATTTAACAAATCTTAATTTCCAACCTTGGATTGTATTCAAATTAAGGATTGCAACGCGGAAAACCGGATCCGGTTATCTGGCGGATCCGGCATATTTAAGCGTTTGTCGGATCCGTTGCTAATATACCGGATCCTTACCGGATCCGGTATCAATATACCGGATCCGGTGATGCTAATTTTTGATAAAATAATCGCGCTGTTGGATGAGTTTGTACTTTAAATGCGTGGTAGGCATGCCGCCACATGTTTTTTTCAGATTTCACAGATTATTGAAGATGAGATTGAAATTTTACAAAATTAACATTTGTAGAGTCTCACTAGTTTCTTTACTGTGTGACTATTTGGAGGAGTTTTGGAAATCTAAAAAGCACAAATTTCTCCAAAAAGCCCAAATTTTGAGAATCTAAAACAAATTTGTTAATATTGTGAAAAATAAGGCAACGACATATCAATGAAATTTTGAACTATTTTGGTTGAAATTTTACTAAAATTAACATTTGTAGACTCACTATTTTCCTCACTGCGCGACTATTTGGAGGAATTTTGGAAATCTAAAAACTACAAATCTCTCCAGAAAGTCCAAATTTTGAAAATCTGAAACCATTTTTTTAATTATTTTAAAAAATAAGGCAGAGTTTAAAGGCCGATTCTCATATACGCGACACTCAGCTACGCGACGCCACGCGACATCGCCTGTCAAATAATAATTAAATTGTTTGAAATGGGCACGTTCTCACTATGGCTGCGCGACAGCTACGAGACGTGCCCATTTAAAACAATGTTATCATTATTTGACATGCATGTCGCACGACGTCGCGTAGCTGAGTGTCGCGCATATGGGAATCCACCTTATGGGTATCCCTTTTGACTTTATTTCAGTTGCGCGCGAGGTTTATATCCGACGCGGGACAGTGGAAAGAGAAGACACGTGTCTCCCAGAGCGCCGGATTACTGAAGGTGCTGGATTAACAAACCGCCGGATTATCAAGATAATACTGTATTGGAAAAATCATACTACATTATAGATAATTATAGATAATCATAACAGTTTATATAATTATCTATAATGTAGTATGATTTTTCCAATACAGTATTATCTTGATAATCCGGCACATTTTAATCCAGCACCTTTAGTAATCCGGCGCTCTGGGAAACACGTGTCTTTTCTTTCCGGTTTTCCGAATTTCGATCCCTAATTGGAATACAATTGAAGGTTGGAAATTAAGATTTGTTAACTCTAGTACAAATCTCCCAAAAACATATTTTCGAATCATATAAACTTATTAAAGTCGCAACACAGACAGAATATATAAATTATAATAAATTCAACTTTTCCATAGCTCTATAATATTAAGTATTTTTAGGGCTACAAAACAAATCTCATGAAATTTTTAAGACATTTACTAACTCTGGACTAGGATTAATTGTAAACTTCCAAATTTCATACGAGATTTGTAGTCCTAAAAATACTTGAGCTACGGAAAGGTTGAATTTATATCATCTGACTGTGTTGTGACTGTGAAGTTTATATGTTTCGAAAATATGTTTTAGGGAGATTTTTACTAGATTTAACAAATCTTAATTTCCAACCTTGGATTGTATTCAAATTAGAGATTGCAATCCGGAAAACAGGATTCGGTTATCCGGCGGATCCGGCATCATTAACACATTCACTGCCGCGCCTGATTATATGACTTTCCTGTATCGCCGATTTAAACCATTATATTTATTTTCTTACTCTAGGGGCCCCATAGAACTATTTTAGGTGATTTTCACTAAATGGGTTACCGGTGACCCAGTGGCGTGCTGGTCTGTAATATGTAAAAAAATTGTATGCAAACACCGCCGTGTCACCGGTGTCACGGCAGCAGTGAATGGTTAAGCGTTTATCGGATCCGGTACCAATATACCGGATCCGGTCACCGGATCCGGTGATGTTAATTTTTGCTAAAATAATCGCGCTGTTGGATGAGTTGTTACTTGGTGCGTGGTACGAATGGCGCCACATGGTTATTTTAGATGGGTTTTTCAGATTTCACAAATCAATGAAGATGAGGTTGAAATTTTATAAAATTATCATTTGTAGACTCTCAGTAGTTTCTTTACTGTGTGACTATTTGGAGGAGTTTTGGAAATCTAAAAACCACAAATTTCTCCAGAAAGTCCAAATTTTGAAAAACTAAAACAAATTTGTTAATATTGTGAAAAATAAGGCAACGACATATCAATGAAGATGAGGTTGAAATTTTACAAAAATACACATTGTCTAATTTGTAGACTCTCACTATTTTCCTGACTGTGCAACCATATGAAGGAATTTTGGAAATCTAAGAATCACAAATTACTCCAAAAAGTCCAAATTTTGATAACCTTAGACCATTTTGTTAATATTTTGAAAAATAAGACAGCGACAGATTAATGAAGATGAGGTTGAGATTTTACAAAATCAACATTTGTAGATTCTTACTATTTTCATCACTGCGCGACTATTTGGAAACATTTTGGAAATCTAAAAACTACAAATTTTTCCAGAAAGTCCAAATTTTGAAAATCTGAATATTTAAATATTTTTTCGTTTTTTAAATATTTAAAAAAATAAGGCAGAGTTTAAAGGCCGATTCTCATATACGAGGCACTCAGCTACGCGACGTCACGCGACATCGCCTGTCAAATAATAATTTCATTTTTTAAATGGGCACGTTCTCACTATGTCTACGCGACAGCTTCGCGACGTGCCCATTTAAAACAATGTAATCATTATTTAACAGGCGATGTCGCACGACGTCGCGTAGCTGAGTGTCGCGTATATGGGAATCGACCTTAAGGGTGTCCCTTTTGACTTTATTTCAGTTGTGCGCGAGGTTTATATACGATGCAGGACAGTGGAAAGAAAAGACATGTGTTTGACAGAGCGCCGGATTACGGAACGTGTCGGATTAATTGACCGCCGGATTATCGAGATTATACTGTAATGGTAAAACCATACTACATTATAGATAATCATATAAACTTATTAAACTGGGAGCACAGCCTGAATTTATAAATATATTCAACTTTTCCGTAGCTCTATAATATTAAGTATTCTTTGGGCTACAAAACAAATCTCATGGAATTTCTAAGTCATTTACTAACTCTGGAGTAGTAGTAATTGACTTACAAATTTCATACGAGATTTGTTTTGTAGTCCTAAAAATACTTAATATTATAGAGCTACGGAAAGGTTGAACTTATATATTCTATCTGTGTTGCGACTTTAATAAGTTTATATGATTCGAAAATATGTTTTTGGGAGATTTTTACTAGATTTAACAAATCTTAATTTCCAAGCATGGATTCTATTCAAATTAGGGATTGCAATCCGGAAAACCTATCGGTTATCCGGCGGATCCGGAATCTTTAAGCGTTTACCTGATCCGGTACCAATATACCGGATCCTTAGCGGAACCGGTCACCGGATCCGATGATGCTAATTTTTGATAAAATAATCGCGCTGTTGGATGAGTTGGTATTTTAAATGCGTGGTACGCATGGCGCCACATAGTTTTTTCACATTCCACAGATCAATGAAGATGAGATTGAAATTTTTTTAAATTAACATTTGTAGACTCCCACTAGCTTCTTTACTGTGTGAATATTTAGAGGAGTTTTGGAAATATAAAAACCACAAATTTCTCCAAAAAGTTCAAATTTTGAAAATCTAAAATAAATTTGTTAATATTGTGAAAAATAAAGGCAACGGCATATCAATGAAGATGTGGTTGAAATGTTACAAAATTAACATTTGTAGACTCAATATTTTCCTGACTGTGCAACTATATGAAGGAATTTTGGAAATCTAAGAACCACAAATTACTTCAAAAAGTACAAATTTTGATAACCTTAAATCGTCTTGTTAATATTTTGAAAAATAAGACAGCGACAGATTAATGAAGATGAGGTTGAGATTTTACAAAATCAATATTTGTAGACTCTCACTATTTTCATCACTGCGCGACTATATGGAAGAATTTTGGAAATCCAGAAATCACAAATTTCTCCAGAAAGTCCAAATTTTGAAAATCTGAAACCGTTTTGTAAATATTTTAAAAAAAAAATTAGGCAGCGACAGATTACTGAAAATTTTGTCTAATCTGGCAGACTCTCACTATTTTCCCCACTGCGCGACTATTTGGAAGAATTTTGGAAATCTAAAAACCACAAATTTCTCCAGAAAGTCCAAATTTTGAAAATTGATACCGTCTTGTCGATATTTAAAAAAAATAAGGCAGCGATAGATTAATGCAGATTTTGTCAAATCTTAACTTCGATTTGACAAAATTAACATTAATAGACTCTCGTTATTTTCTCTACTGTGAGACTATTTGCAGGAATTTTGAAAATCTAATAACCTCGAGTTTCTTCAAAAAGACCAAATTTTGAAAATCTGAAAGCGTTTTGTTAATATTTCTAAAAATAAGACAGCAACAGATCAAAGAAGATGAAGTTGAGCTCTAAAATATAGATCCGCGTTATAGGCGCACAAAAAGTAGGTTGAATTTTAGGGTGCGCCTTATGCACCGGCAAATACGGTATTTATAGTAAGTTGATTAAACTAAATAGACATTTAAATAGATATTATATTTCATTCGACAGATTCATCACGATGTCTATCATAAATATAAGAATAAGGCCGAGGCCGCACTACGGTTTTTTCCCGCGAGCGGTAACTGCTGTAACCACGAAACCGTTCGAGAAACACACGGTACGCTATGAGAAAAATCAGTCCCAGGAAAAAAGGCCGCAAGTGACAAGCCGCCGCTTGTAGTAACTTAATTGAGTACGCGGCGGTTTAGCCGTAGTGCGGCCTAGGACTTGTTAGCATGCTCAAATGCCTAATTGTTGTAATCTCAGTAGATTAAGTAAAGTTTATTATGTTAGATTTAATTCCATCGGTCCGGCCGGATCCGGCTAGATTCCAATCTCTAATTCAAATTGTGTTCCAAATATATCCCAAATGTATAAGGAATTGATAAAATGGACCAAATGGACATTATGTCCAAACATTCCATTTATTTCACAATGAATTTCTAGCCATTCTCTAAGACTTGTTAGCATGCTCAAATGCCTAATTGTTGTAATCTCAGTAGATTAAGTAAAGTTTATTATGTTAGATTTAATTCCATCAATCCGGCCGGATCCGGACGGATCCAGCTTGACTGAAAATGACACCGGATTCCAATCCCTAATCCAAATTGTGTTCCAAATATATCCAGATTGTATAAGGAATGGATAAAATGGAATAAATGGACATTATCTCCAAATATTCCATTTATTTCTCAATGAATGCTTAGTTTCTAGCCATTTATGTAGAAATAATTGCGAACTAATCATTTATGCAGAAATGATTAGAGACTAATCATTTCTAGATAAAACAATTTGTAATAGTAAAATTCCTAGATCGAATCAAGGTGGAAACAGAAAGAAATTGTCTAGCTCTTTGTGTCCGTGTCGCTTCGGTTTACAAATAGTCCCGTTTCAGCATAATCTGTTCCTCTTACCTTCACAACCGGTAAACATATAAAGAGTTATAAACTAGTTTTTGAGTTTAGCCCAGAAGTCTATGCTACTGACCTAGAAAACAGTCACTAAATAATCAGAATTAATGTAAGAAAAACAATAAGAAAATGTAATAATTCATATTAAGTCAAACAAATTATTTAGTATAGAAGCCGATTAGTAGGAAATAGTCTGCGAAATAATTTTATTTTATAAAAAAATATTTGTAACTGTATAAGAACGGTACTGTTAAATAAATAAAAGAATCTTTTGCAAAAAATTTGAAAGAAAATGTTAAATTGATTTTTGTTCTGGTATTAATTGTCTCTTTGTTTATCGAATTGATTTGCGTTCTACTTTGTTTAAATAACACAAAAATAAGAAAAAGGTATATTTGTGCAGACACTGTTGAGTGCGATTCTTCACTGTCGTCACGACATTCATCCAGTTTGCATCAACTCATCAAATTTAAAGAAACATTTGATTTTTTGTGAACCCATGTGCTTTAAAAATTGTGATTTTCCGGCTCAGAAAAGGATATTTTTAGTGTTTTTATTCAAAAATTTCAATAAACCCGCTTAATTTTAATTCAGTTTAAAATGAAAGTTTTTCTAAAATATTTGTTGCCTGCTGTTATTATGTTTGTTGTAATTCCTGGTAAGTACTACAGTCTAGTCTCATAAAATCTTGTTTAACTAGAAAACTTGCGATCAGATTTGTCCTTATTGACTTTAAACTATCAGTAAGCGGTAAAGAGGATTTGATTTAGCACAGTTTGCATTCACAAATTGCTATCTAACTAGAAAACTAGATATTCAAAACACTTAGTCTTAAAACACTTTTTATCTTAAAGCTATTAATAATGATTTTTCAAACCTTTAAAAGAATTTGGGAATACGTTTTCAAGAAATTGGAATTTGAAATTTGCAGGTACGACTTAGGACTACAACGATACGTCTCACACAATGTTGTCTAACTAGAAAGCTAGAGATTCGATTGGTTTCAAAATTGACAATTATTGACTTTAAACTATTTCCAACAAGTTTCCAAAATTTGAAATGAATTCGACAATACGTTTTCGAGAAATCTTAATTTAAAATTTGCAAGTTGGACATTGCACAATTAGTTTTAATATCTAGTCTCACAAAATACTGTCTAACTAGGAAACTAGATATTCTATTGGTCTCAAAATTTACACTTTTTGTCTTTAGAGTATTGCTATTAAGTTTTCAAAATTTGAAATGAATTTGAGAATAAATTTTTTGTGGAAATTGAATTTGATATTTTGCATTGCAGGAAATAGTTCAGTTCGAATATCTTATCACACAAGATGCTGTTAACCCTTTCGCTGCGAATTACTTTTTGAACTGATGTGATTGTGTGCTCAATATTCTGAACATTACATTATAGCCCGTGCGGAATGCTTTTATAACTTTGTATTATTTGCAATAATTTGTAATTATTGCCAAATTTTCAAAAACCAAGTTTTCTATTTGAAACAAATTTTGTTTTTAGGGTTCCGTACCGAAAACGGAACCCTTATAGGATCACTTTGTTGTCCGTCTGTCTGTCTGTCCGTCTGTCTGTCTGTCCGTCTGTCTGTCTGTCCGTCCGTCTGTCCGTCCGTCTGTCTGTCTGTCAAAACCATTTTTGTCAGGAACGCATAGAGGTAACAAGTTGAAATTTGTATCAAATACTCGGGTCTGCGTTCTCTTTCAGCTGTGAAAAAATCAAACTTGTAAGTCAACGCGATCAAAAGATATGACCGTTTATGTCGCATATTTTGCGATTTCACAAGGGAATCAAAACCTAAATTGACCTAAAATCATGAAATTTGGCAAGATGCGGTGTCTTACAGCACATGTAAAGAGAAAAATCTGAAAACCGTAAATATGTAGTTTAATTACAAGAAAAATGCGAATTTACTATTAGAAACTTATGAAAATACACTAATGTGTTGCGTGGTATTGTCAGGCACCAGAATCATATGAGTTGCATACAGTTACGTTCTCCACAAAAAAAAAAGATACCTTAATTACAAATTTGTACGGAACCCTCGGTGCGCGAGTCACAACCCACACTTGGCCGGTTTTATTTTTGTTGATTTTAGTGGACAAACTTTGCGAAATACTTTTGTTTTATGTCAAAATTGGAAGAAAACGTCAAAACAATTTGCAAAAATTGCCAAATTTTATAAACTAAAATCTCCATTCGAAACAAATTTTGTTGATTTGAGTGGACAAACTTTGCGCAATACTTTTGTTCTATGTCAAAATTGGACGCAAACGTCAAAATAATATGCAAAAATTGTGAAGTTTTCAAAAACAAAAATCTATTTGAAGCAAATTTTGTTTTTTTGTTGATATGAGTGGATAAACTTTTGCGAAATAATTTTGTTTTATATCAAAATTGGACGCAAACGTCAAAATAATTTGCAGAAATTATCAAATTTTCAAAAACCAAAATCTCTATTTGAAGCAAATTTTGTTTTTTTGTTGACATGAGTGGACAAATTTTGCGAAATACTTTTATTTTATATCAAAATTGGACGAAGGCGTCAAAATAATTTGCAGAAATTGTCACATTTTCAAGAACCAAAATCTCTATTTGAAGCAAATTTTGTTTTTTTTTTGTTGATTTAAGTGGACAAACTGCGAAATACTTTTGTTTTGTGTCAAAATTGGACGAAAACGTCAAAATAATTTGCAGAAATTGTAAAATTTTCAAATACAAAAATCTCTATTTGAAGCAAATTTTGTTTTTTTGTTGTTGATTTAAGTGGACAAACTTTGCGAAATACTTTTGTTTTGTGTCAAAATTGGACGAAAACGTCAAAATAATTTGCAGAAATTGTCAAATTTACAAAAACCAAAATCTCTATTTGAAGCAAATTTTGTTTTTTTTTGTTGATATGAGTGGACAAACTTTGCGAAATACTTTTAATTTATATCAAAATTAGACGAAAGCGTCACAATCATTTGCAGAAATTGTCAAATTTACAAAAACCAAAATCTCTATTTGAAGCAAATTTTTTTTGTGGATTTGAATGGACAAACTTTGCGAAATACTTTTGTTTTATGTCAAAATTGGACGAAAACGTCAAAATAATTTGCAAAAATTGCCAAATTTTCAAAAACCAAAATCTCTATTTGAAGCAAAAATATTTTTTTTTTGTTGATTTAAGTGGACAAACTTTGGGAAATACTTTTGTTTTATGTCAAAATTGGACGAAAACTTCAAAACAATTTGCAAAAATTGCCAAACTTTCAAAAACCAAAAACTCTATTCGAAGCAAATTTTGTTTTTTTTGTTGATTTGAGTGGACACGCTATGTCCTAGTCTTGTCTGTCCTAGTCTTGTATGTCCCAGTTTTGTCTGTGCTCTCTGTATATCCTAATCTTGTCTGTCTTAGTCTTGTCTGTTCTAGTCTTTTATATCGTAGTCTTGTCTATCTTAATCTTGTCTGTTCTAGTCTTGTGTGTCCTAGTCTTGTCTGTCCTAGTCTTGTATATCCCAGTCCTGTCTGTCCTAGTGTAGTCTATCCTAGTCTTGACTGTCATAGTCTTGTCCTCCTAATCTTGTCCGTGTAAACTTGTCCATCTAGTCTTGTCTTGTCTGAAACAAATTCAAGTTGAAACAACTTCAGATTGCGACAACTTCATGTTGCGAGAAATTCATGTTGCGACTTCGTATTGCCACAACTTCATATTGCAAAAACTTCATGTTGACTCCATCGAAACAATCTATCTAGTTTCAACTACGAGAAGAGATTTTTTCCTCGAAATTCGAGGACCTCGAATTCTTATTTCATCTTCAAATTCAAGTTGAAACAACTTCATGTTGCGACAACTTCATGTTGAAACAACTTCATGCTGCGACAACTCCATGTTGCGGCTTCGTATTGCGACAAGTTCATGTTGCAACAACTTCATATTGAACTTGAATTAGACTATTAACTTATAATAATTAAGTGGACCATGGAAAGTACAATCTAATCCATGGAGTCTAATTCAGACAGCATTGTAGAGAATTCATTAAACTTAGTACATTTTAATCTAGTAGACTACATAGACAAGACAAGAAAGAGACAAGACTAGATGCAGACAAGGAGGAGACAAGACTCAATAAGACTAGACCAGACTAGACAAGGCTAGACAAGACTAGACAAGATTAGACAAGATTTGAAAAGACTACACAAGACTAGACATTAAATTAAAAATAAATATATGACTATCCGCATAGTTTACAATTATTTTTTTGAAATATTAGGTGTAGGGGTGAGTCCCGAATCTTTCACCCAGCATAACACAAGACTCCAATGAGAGTGTATATATTTATCTATTTGTTATGTTTAGAAAAGCCACAATGAATTCATGAAGTCGGTAGACTGCTATAACAGTCCATAGCATCTGGCCGCCAAATCAATTGGACTACTATAGCGTCAATAGCAGCGAAAGGTTAATAAAACAATTTTGACGTAACAAAATGTGTTTATAAAAAATTATTTTCATTTATCAGGTTATATTATTTCATCTGGACCTCGTGGCCCCTTTTAGCATTAAAATGCAGGAGCCACACCGTACTAATAACTATATTTTTTATGTTATTAGTCAATTTGTGAATTAAAGAACATCCTTAATTCTTTTCTTATAAAATGCGTTTAAGAAACTTTTGCAACCGAAACGGATTGCCACGACTGCAATTGTTGTCGCAACTTTTTGTGCAGATTTAACAATCGGGGCATCAAATTGAGTTCAGCGAACCATAAAAACAAAATCTCCAACCGAAATTTCTCAAACGTTGAATGCATTGCGGTCCAACTTGATGAAATCTAGAAAACAAATTCATTCTACTGAAACGACGAACTAATAATAATTACACAACATAATTTAATTACAAGCTGATTACCGATTCATTCAGAATTATTTAGTGAGTCAGACATTTATGCTTTATTTTATTCTTAACGTGATCGGTTTATAATCTATTGGGTTGGCAAGAAAGTAATTTCGGTTATTATAAACAATAATCAACAAATCAAAAAAATATCAATTACATATTTTCCATTTGGTTCAAGGTCCTTTTGCCATCTTTCTTTCAGCTTCATGTTTCCGCAACTTCTGGTCCTTAACTGAACCAAGTACGATTTTCGGGCATCGTCATTTATTTGGAAATTTGTGAAAATTCGTCATGAATTTATGAAATTTTTATTATTCAAAGAATTCCGCGAACTTAGAAAGAAATGGTAATCAGACAAACAAGTTCCAATAATTTCCACGAGTTATCAAAGATTTGAAAGATGTGAGAGGCCTTGCATTATAATGGTGAAATCTCCAATTTGCCAATTTTGGTCGTTTTTCTTTGATTGCTTCATCCAGTTTCATCAGCTGTTGACATTAAACATCTAAATTGATTCTCTGGTTCCTTGGAAGCAGCTCAAAATACACTACATCTTTATAATCCCACCAAATAAACCGCATGACTTTGTTGGGATTCAGCTTTCCATGTAGTTTGTGATAGTTCATCATGCTTCGATCATGATCGTTTTCGAATGATGTTACTGTAGGTGACCCATTTTTCATCACCAGTGATGTCTGATGATGATGAGTCTTTTCAAGAAAAGATCGTTTTCATTGCGCTTAAGATTCATATCGCAATGATTAATTCGTTGTGTTAAATGGATATCTTTCAATCCCCGCGGAACCCATATATCGAGCTTTTTATCGAATCCGGAAACGTCTTCTATCTGATTTTAGTAGGGAAAGATAATTCCTCCTGGAACCACCACCTCTTTGTGGGATTTACATGTAAATCTAGCCACTTATGGGGGAATTATATGTAAATCTAGCACGAAGCCCCTTATGGGGAATTACATGTAAAATCTAGTATGGGGAAATCCTATACAAAATAGTTCTGAAAGTGTCCGAGCGAGTATGTCTAGATGGCGCTGCAAGATACGTGCACGGTGGATAGCGGGAAAATTCAAAATGGGTTGCAGGGTGAATGTCTGTGAAGGGAGATTATACGTGCTCTGAGTTGCCTAAGTATCAGGGGTGTATAGTTGGTTGTATTGCGATAGAAAGGATTGACTTAACTTGTGAAGCTGGGTGCTGCAATCGTGAGAATAGTAAATATCAGAGAAGTTTATAACGAACTATAATATGTGTTTACATAGTTTAAGATATCTTAAAATAAATATTTAACATTCCAAAACATTATTTGGCTTATTAGCTATCAGTTAGACGTGATCGAATGTCTGGCGATGATAACAATTTACCTGTCTCTTGTCTGTAAACGCATGTGGAACTAATAAATTATGAAGCGCGGTCTAATTAATTTCTTAAACATATTAAGATTTTGATTTATCAGTAGTCGGTGAAGCGTTGTCGTATGTTTGGCAGTCATAACAACTCCCTATTATCTTATCAGCTGCACGCGAGTGGAGAAATAATCAATTTCTTAGGATTGTTTTTCGTTTAATTTAATAAACATAATAACGTGACACATCCAGCGTGTATATAAGACTGATCTGAAATATATAAGAGATTGTCTTGCGTTTAATTTAATAAACATATTAAGATTTTGATCAGTAGTCAGTTAAGCGTTGTCGTATGTTTGGCAGTCATAACAACTCCCTATTATCTTATCAGGAGCACGCGAGTGGAGAAATAATAAATTAAGAAACGCGGTCTAATCAATTTCTTAGGATTGTTTTGCGTTTAATTTAATAAACATATTAAGATATTGATTTATCGGTAGTCGATTAGGCGCGACCGGACATCTAGTGCTGATAACACCAGGCAAGAATAGAGCGACGAGACTAGACAGACTAGATTAGATAGACAAGCCGGGAAAATTCAAAAAGAGTTGCAGGTGGATAGCGGAGAATCGTGTATGCATACATAATTGATTGCAAATATATTACAGATTGATTCAAATAAGATTATTGGTTTTAGACCGGACGAGATCGGACAATACCGAACAAGGCTGCACAAGAACGGACAAGACTAGACAGACCACATATTTCCTGTGATATTTTATCCGAATAATTTCCCATGTGTAAGCGAAATTTCTTAAACTTATCTGTGACCCTGATAGTATTTTTTTTCCATTTACATAAATACCAAAGAGTTCAATTTTCTGCCATCCACTTTTCATCTACTTGCATCACGCTTAACAGGGTGTGAGGTCTATGTAACCCCACGGTAAACAGGATGTGAGATCTATGGAACCCCACACTAAACAGGGTTTGAAGTCTATGTAACCCCACGCTTAACAGGGTGTGAGGTCTATGCTGCCCCGCGCTAAAGAGGGTGTGATGTCTATTTTTAGCTATTGTCAGCTTTTATCAGCTTTAATCAGCTTTAATCTCATTGGGTTAGTTGGGTTAGCATTAGGTTTGGTTAGCATTAGGTTAGGTTACGGGGGGGTTAGGAAGGAAGCGCGTTTACAGTGCGCTCTTTTTTTCAGTTCGTTTTGGCCTACTAAAGACCACAGGGCTCCTTTAAACTCTCAGCTACGGTCTTCTGCTTTTTCTTGGCTCAGTATTCCTTCATCTCCTGCTTCCTTTCATCTGTCCATTTAGGTCTGGTAGTGCCTGTAGACTTCTTCCTTGTGAGAGACAGTGTGAAGACTCCCTGTAGGATGGCCTGTTGGTA
Source organism: Phosphuga atrata (assembly GCA_944588485.1). Lineage (NCBI taxonomy): Eukaryota > Metazoa > Arthropoda > Insecta > Coleoptera > Silphidae > Phosphuga > Phosphuga atrata. The sequence continues at coordinate 57,140,457 of OX155902.1, read as the reverse complement.
TTGACTTCTCGGTTGTCTGTATTGGGATCTACAGTTCCTTCGTCTGATTTAACAGAGGTGAACCACTTGGCTTTGGACGCCTTTCCCCTACTTGTCATTGTGAGGATCCTCTTGGTGAGCCTGGAGGCCATGCAGGCGGGCCATGTCTCCATAGAAGGTTAGTCGTCTTTTCATCACACAAGTGACTATGTCTTCCTGATGTTCGTAGAGCTTGTTATTGTGCCTGTGATGGCATAGGCTATGGGTACCGTCTTCCTCTCTTATGGGTAATTCTCCTCAGGATCTTCCTCTCCTTAAGTTCTAATTTCCTGAGTGGGCCCTTTCGATTCATCAAGAGGCACTCAGAAGCATCGAGTGCAGAGGGTCTTACTACCAAGTTGTAGTGCTTCAGCTGGATAGGTACTTGGAGGTATGAGATGTTCTTACAGAAATGATAGGCCCTCTTTAACTTGTTGCACCTGACGTCTATGGCCAAGGTTTCGCTCTCGCTTGCTGAGATCCATTCTCCCAAGTACTTGACTGCCGGAACTGTACAGATATTATTGATTCCTAGTTGAATTGTAGAAGAAGCCTGCTTGATATTGGTGATGAACTCAGTCTTCTGTTTGTTGATCCTCAATCCAGTTTTTGCCGCAACATTGTAGTTGATTAATAGCTTTCTCCATGCTGTTGGTCAATAGTGTGAGATCATCAGCAAAGGCTAAACATGATACTTTGAGGTTGTCTTGTACCCAAGCTTCAGTCCTGCTTCTTATAACAATGTGGGAGTCCATTCTCGGATGATTTTCTCCAGAACACAGTTGAAGAGGATACACGAGAGGCCACACCCTGCCTGAATCATGTCTGGCTGGTAAAGATCATGTCTGGCTCGCGGAGAGTGTACTCCTGAACTTGACTTTGGAGGTGGTGTTCTTCAAGGTGGCTTTGACCAGTCTGGTAGTCTTCTCATCTTGGCGTAGTTCCTACAAGGTAGAGAAGAAGGTCTGTAGATCTATTGAGTCGTATGCTTTTTGGAAGTCTACCATAATGGCTATATGAGAGGATTGTCTTAAGGTTTTGAATTTGTTCTATGCAGGACCTACTCCCACGGAAACCAGCCTGGTATTCACCTAGTTAGGAGTCTAGCTGTTTTTTATGGCTTTAGAGAAAATCTTGTAGGTTATAAGCAACAAGGAGTGGCCTCTGTGGTTGTTGAGGTCGGTCTTACTTCCTTTCTTGTGTAGTGGATGGATCACGGTTAAGGTCCATCAATCTGGTAAGACCTCTGTTATCCAAATGTCCAGATTGATCTGGGTGATGCTCTACACGGACTGGTCATCTACGTGCTTACACATTTCTGCAACTATACTATCTTCACCTGGGGCCTTGTTGTTCTTAAGGTCTTTGATTACCTTCTCTATTTCTTCCCTGTTGGGTAGTACAGAGCCCTGGTTCCTAACAGCGGGCGCGGCGAACGCAAGTCTCTCTTTCGGTTGTTCTGCTTTGAGGAACTTCTGGAAATATTCTGCAAAACAAGTCCGCTCTGTTATAAACTTCACATATCTCTTTGTGAGACTCTGCAGTTTTCCTTCCTTTACGGAAATAAAAATGTACTTGCATTAATAAATTAACTTAATTAATACGTTTGAGAGTAATTACGACAAATCTATCAATTTCGTTTTTTAGTTACCAATTAAAGACTTTGGTTTTAACCAACGAAATAGCAATCTGAATGCACTGCGTTCATGAAGAGATGTATTTAATGCAAGCTAAAGTATTTGTCTTTGATTTTCAGAGATTTCAGGAGGTGTGGCAACAATGTTCGATCTGAGATATTGGAGGTGTTTCCTGAAGAAATCTTTCAAATGTCCTGACAATGACATCAGATTCTACTTATACACACAGTAAGTGCTCATAGACGTTGACTCGCGGGTGCGGTGGCGGGCGCGGTCACGAAATATCAAACATATGGCGTAATATCGAAGTGTTCACCTACGAAACGCACGTGCCGTCTAAGTAGCGGGCAAGCTAACAACTGGCGCGCGCGACGCGCTCGCGGCAATATCAAACGCGTGAGATGTTTATGTGTGTTTACGTCGAACTAGCGGCGGAACGCGCGATTCACTCGCGACGTCTTCAAGTTCAACCAGTACGAACTTATCGTTAGAAACGATAGCATATTTTCATCATGTCTTTCAATACAGAATAGTTTATTAGTACTGTTCAGCATAGTATACTAGCCAAAAGTTAAACTTAGGTTAGTATACTAACCTAACCTAACCTGACAACAGGTCATACCCGCGCAAACTCCTGTCGACAATGTGAACACGAACTCGCCACGTCTACCATGCCCGCGCGTTCCAACGTGAACAAACACTAAGTCTTCATATTATCTTTCAACAAGAATTATATAGAGGCATAGAGTGCAGAGGGTCTTAACTGCCGAGTTGTAGTGTTTCAGCTTTATGTTCTTGGATAGGTACTTGGAGGTATAGATGTTCTTACAGGACTGATAGGCCCTGTAAATCTTGTTCTTATCTAGATCCTTATCGAAATCCTGATAAATGTGTGTTATTTGCCTTTAACTTTTTACTTACTTTCATTTAGCTGTCGGAATGCAGGGCTTCCATGAGCCCAAGCCCTGTCCGTTAGCGTAGAAGAACTCCATCATCAGTTCCAGACCTGCGTGCAGCCTCTCATGATACATAGGCGGCTTGTCTTCCCGGTTTCTGCTTCCGTCTATTTGACCCTTCAATTCATTTAACGTATATTCCCATATCTATAATATATAGTTTAAAAAACTCCACCTAGTTTTCACTAAATTAAAGATTAACTAGTTGTAACTAGACTCAATTTCACTATTGCAGCTTTAACAGTTTTCGACTTCTAGTTCCGCTAACTTCTATTCCAGATAGAATCTTGTGGTTTTCGCTAGATTGTAACTCAACAAGATATTTATAAGTCTTAACTTTGAAATTTGTAACTTAAACAGTCTTTGAGATATGTCAGTTATATTGAGTTAAGATTATATCTGGAATATTTCTGAAGATTATATCTGGAGTTACAGAATCTAAAAGTCGAAGCTAAAGAAATTTTAACATCTGACGTTGCCAATGACGTCAGGTGTTAAAATTTCTTTAGCTTAGAATTTTAGATTCTGTAACTCCTGAAATATTCCAGATATAATCTTCTGGTTCCGACTAGATTGTAACTTAATAAGTTACTTGAAATTGTACAAAGATTGAAGTTTGTATCTTGAACAGTTTCTGAGTTATTGAGAAAAAACTGTAAGGCATGAATTTGATAGGTTTTAGATAATTGCCACAAACAAACATCTATGATTATGAAAGTATTCTAGGCAAAACCTTCTAGTTTTCACTAAATTAAACCTAATAAGTCTATTAATAATTGTGTTGCATTTGAAAACTGTATCTATAAAGATTTACGAGTTATCATTGAAAACAGAGTGTCGGAGGACCAATCGAGGTGAAACATGGCCTTCCTCAAGGCTTTTTGTATTTGGGGTCCGACTCGTGTGAGGATGATTTTACCTACTTTTACTTTATATTTTTTTATCACAAGCACAAGACTTTTCTCGCGACCTGTTATTTTTTGGATTCTCATTGTAGGTCTACAATCATTGTTAAATCTTCTAGGAACTTCTGATTGATCCATTGATTCTTCTTGGGAGTCTTGAGTGTCTGTACCAGCACTGTTTAATTTCTCCTTTTCACTGATTAGAGCTTCTGATTGATCTCTTCTTGTAACTCTCTTCTTGTAAGCCTCTTCTTGTAACTCTTGACTGTCAGCACTCTTACTTTCTTACTTCTCCTTTTTCTTCTTCATCTCAGGTTTTAGAGTTACAGGCTCAGAAGGACCGACTTCATGCTCCTGTTCCTCCTCACTCTGCTACTTCTTCTTCTTCTTACACTTCTTCAGAGAGTATTGTTCCACCTTTTTCTTTCCTGTCCTCCTACTATCATTGGTTCTTCTGTTCCTTGGTACATTATCTGGGTTTTTGTAAGGTTTATTTTCAGACCATTTTTTTTATTCTCATTGCAGGTCTGTAATCATTGTTAGATCTTCTTGGAGCTTCTGATTGATCCATCGCTTTTTCTTGAGACTATTGAGCGTCAGCACTGTCTCAGTCTGATTTCTTCTTTTCACTGCTTAGAGCTTCTGATTGATCCGTTGCATCTTCTTGAAACTCTTGACTGTCAGCACTCTCACTTTCTTATTTCTCCTTTTACTTTTTCATCTCAGGTTTTAGAGTTACAGGGTCATAAGGACTGAATTCAGGCTCCTGTTCCTCTTCACTCTGCTACTTCTTCTTCTTACACTTCTCAGAGAGTATTTTTCCACCTTTTTCTCTCCTGTCCTCCCACTATTATTGGTTCTTCTGTTCCTTGGTACATTATCTGGGTTTTTGAAAGCTTCATTTTCAGGCTTATTTCGTTAGATTCTCATTGTAGGTCTTCTCTCTCAATCATTGTTAGATCTTCTTGGAGCTTCTGATTGATCCATCGCTATTTCTTGGGACTCTTGAGTGTCAGCACTGTCTCAGTCTGACTTCTTCTTTTCACTGCTTAGAGATTGACACTTCTGATTGATCAATTGCCTCTTCTTGAAACTCTCATTTTCTTACTTCTTCTTTTTCTTCTTCTTCTCAGGTTTTAGAGTTACAGGCTCAGAAGGACCGATTTTAAAATCCTGTTCCTCCTCACTCTGCTAGTTCTTCTTGTTAGACTTCTTCAGAAAGTATTCTTCCACCTTTTTGATTTCCTGCCCTCACACCATTATTGGTTCTTCTGTTCCTTGGTACGTTATTTTGGGATTTTTGAAAGGTTAATTTCCAGCCCTATTTTTTTAGATTCTCTTTGTAGGTATGCAATCATTATTCGATCTTTTTGGAGCTTGTGATTGAAGCATTGCTTCTTATTGGGACTCTTGGGTGTCAGCACTCCCACTTTTTTACTTCTTCTTTTAACTGCTTAGAGCTTCTGATTGATCCACTACCTCTTCTTGAAACTCTTGACTGGCAGCACTCTCACTTTCTAACTTCTCCTTTTTCTTCTTCTTCTCAGGTTTTAGAGTTCCAGGCCCAGAAGGGCCGACTTCAGGCTCCTGTTACTTCTCACTCTGCTACTTCTTCTTCTTACATTTCTTCAGACAGTATTCTACCACCTTTTTGATTTCCTGTCTTCCCACGATTATTGGCTCTTCAGTTCCTTGGTGAATTATCTGGATTTTTGAAAGGTTAATTTTCAGGATTATTTTTTAGATTCTCATTGTAGGTCTGCAAATATTGTTAGATCTCCTTCGGACTTCTGATTGAGCCATTGCTTCTTTTTGGAACTCTTGAGTGCATCGCGTTCTTCTTCCATAACCTAACCTAATGCTAACCCAACTACGGGAGGTTAGGAATGAAGCACGCTTACATTCTGAGAAGTGTAAGAAGAAGAAGTAGCAGAGTGAAGAGGAACAGGAGCCTGAATTCAGTCCTTATGACCCTGTAACTTTAAAACCTGAGATGAAAAAGTAAAAGGAGAAATAAGAAAGTGAGAGTGCTGACAGTCAAGAGTTTCAAGAAGATGCAATGGATCAATCAGAAGCTCTAAGCAGTGAAAAGAAGAAATCAGACTGAGACTGTGCTGACGCTCAATAGTCTCAAGAAAAAGCGATGGATCAATCAGAAGCTCCAAGAAGATCTAACAATGATTACAGACCTGCAATGAGAATCTAAAAAAGATGGTCTGAAAATAAACCTTACAAAAACCCAGATAATGTACCAAGGAACAGAAGAACCAATGATAGTAGGAGGACAGGAAAGAAAAAGGTGGAACAATACTCTCTGAAGAAGTGTAAGAAGAAGTAGCAGAGTGAGGAGGAACAGGAGCATGAAGTCGGTCCTTCTGAGCCTGTAACTCTAAAACCTGAGATGAAGAAGAAAAAGGAGAAGTAAGAAAGTAAGAGTGCTGACAGTCAAGAGTTACAAGAAGAGGCTTACAAGAAGAGAGTTACAAGAAGAGATCAATCAGAAGCTCTAATCAGTGAAATGGAGAAATTAAACAGTGCTGGTGCAGACACTCAAGACTCCCAAGAAGAATCAATGGATCAATCAGAAGTTCCTAGAAGATTTAACAATGATTGTAGACCTACAATGAGAATCCAAAAATAACAGGTCGCGAGAAGTCTTGTGCTTGTGATAAAAAAATATCAAGTAAAAGTAGGTAAAATCATCCTCACACGAGTCGGACCCCAAATACAAAAAGCCTTGAGGAAGGCCATGTTTCACCTCGCTTGGTCCTCCGACACTCTGTTTTCAATGATAACTCGTAAATCTTTATAGATACAGTTTTCAAATGCAACACAATTATTAATAGACTTATTAGGTTTAATTTAGTGAAAACTAAATTTCAGGATTATTTTTTAGATTCTCATTGTAGGTCTGCAAACATTGTTAGATCTCCTTCGGACTTCTGATTGATCCATTGCTTCTTTTTGGAACTCTTGAGTGCCTCGCGTTCTTCTTCCATAACCTAACCTAATGCTAACCCAACTACGGGAGGTTAGGAATGAAGCGCGCTTCATTCCTAACCTCCCGTAACCTAACCTAATGCTAACCCAGCTAACCGAATGAGATTAAAGCTGATTAAAGCTGATAAAAGCTGACTAAAAATAGACCTCACATAGACTTTAGCGTGGGGCACCATAGACCTCACACCCTGTTTAGCATGGGATTACATAGACGTCACACCCTGTTTATCGTGGAGTTACATAGACCTCACACACAGTTTAGCGTGGGGTTACATAGAACCGTAGTTGTGGGGATAGTGGTGGGCCGGAAGTGTCAAGGTGGAGGTCAAGGTCGGGAGTCGGGCCCAGAAGGAACTATCTTTCCCTACTAGCATCACATCAACGAGGAAGCATCAATGCTCCTAAACGTACAGAATGGCATCAGATGACTCAAACGAATCAAACCACATGAGCTGTGTAGAATATACCCGTCAAACAACTGAGGGATGCAGTGGACAAATGACAAATGAAATAAAAGCAGCACCAGAGGCAAAGGAAGTAGCAATATATGCTTTCTTAGACATTGAATGAGCCTTTGGCAACAACTCGTACGAGGCTGTCGGCCAAGAAAATCGGCTCTTGAAAGAAGGAATATCGACAGCATTACCTCAATGGGGTTGGGAGAAATGCTGAGGACTCTGACGGCGGAAGCACAAGTGGGAAAAAACACCATCAAAATCTCCATATCTCGAGGGTGCCCACAGGGAAGTGTGTTATCACTACTGATAACTTCTTCTTTTTCTTCCTTTTCATAAATTTTGGAATTACAGGCTCAGAAGGACAAGTTTCAGGTTCCTCTTCCTCCCCACTCTGCTTCTTCTTACTCTTCTTCAGAAAAACTTCTTCTGTCTCAGATTTTACTTTTGGTAGTTCTCGTGCTTCCCTTTCTTCTGTTTCTTCTTCTTCTCGGGACTTACAACAGCTTCTTACTTGACAATCGCCAAAGCAGTTTTCACTCGTTTCTTGCATTTTTTATAAAATGTATAAAATTTTATAATACCAATGCCAAAAAAATTAAAAGAATTAACTTCCGTTAAAACATTCACTGACCTACAAAGTAAGACCTTAAATCGTTGACATAGTTTTAATGAAGCTTCAATAAACCATCCACAGTTCTTAATTGTATTAATTACCAATTTGTTAAATACCTCTAAACGGAACTGCTTTGACTATATTAATAATTTTGTTGTTTTAGTGAGTCTGGGATGAAACGGAAACGGATAGACGTGAGAAACAACTTGGCGTTGAAGTACAGCGGCTGGGATCCAGACAAGAGCAACGTGTTTATAATTCATGGTTTTAATGGGACGGAAAGCAAGACTCCGATGACTATCTTAAGGAATGGTAAGTAAGTAAATGGGAATAGTCGACTTCAAGGTTTTCTCACTTCCTAGTTCTGTATGAATAAATTCGAAAGGTGAAATTGAGGTCTAGTTTAAGGTCGCGGTGTCTACTCAACGTGTACGAGAAAGTAAAAGTAATGTATACTTTCTTTTAGAATAAACTACTTCAATACACACTTTGAGAAAACTTTAAGCAATTTGTTAATAGACTTTTTCATAATTGAATTCTTTTTTTGTACGCATGTTTTCGCAACGTACGTCAAAAAAATTCGGGCAATTTTTTGACGTATATCCTGTGAAAATAACAAAATGTGCCCGAAACTTTCATATTCCCGCTTTTTAAACATTGCGGACGCGCATGCGCTTAACTAACTGTAAAAAGGTCTATTTGAAGAATTTGCTTCACATAATGTGAAAAAAGACAATATTTAAACATTGTATTTTAATTATTATTATATTTAGTCTTAACTCTTAACCAGCTGCCATACGTCTCTGGTGAGAAAATTACTGCTACTTTGGGTCTGAGAGACGTATGTCAGGTGGTTAGGTGGTAACTAAATGAAATTTTCTTTTCTAGCTTATCTGTCAAGAGGAGACTACAACGTCTTTACAATCGACTGGAAACCCTTAACCGAATTCCCTTGCTACTTATCGTCTCTCTCCAACACGAGACTAGTGGCCAAATGCACCGCCCAATTCTATGCTTACATAATGGACTTGGGCGGCCTAGCTGAAAAGACAACATGCGTCGGTCATTCTCTTGGAGCTCACATCTGTGGAATGATGAGCAACCACCTAGATCTCAAACAACATCGAATAGTTGGTAAGAGAAAAACAGGTTGAAGTAATAATAGGGAATATGCAAGAGATTTAGGTTTACTTGATTTTTTTATCCCCGATACTTTATGATCTTGAAATTACACCTATAGCACTATTTTTTTATTTAGTTTATATTTAATTCAAAAAATTAAAATCAAAAAGTCCAAAATATGCGAGCGAAATTCAAATTTCACCAAAACTAGGAACTGTGACGTGCACGTTATGATATTGTTCGGCGTCGATATTCACTGTGCTGCTTTGCTGTGCAATATTTCTGTAGTGTTTTCCAATACCTAGTGCGATTTTGGTATATAGTGACTTTATAAATGGCCAAGAACAATGACAAGTGAAAGTGGTTTTTTAAAGTACAATCTACCAGAAATAGATTCATGAAAGCATATTTTGTAGCGCAAAAGATGTTTGTAGGGTGGACTATACACCTCGATTGGGACTTTATCCAACAGTTTATCTGGTATACTTATAATAGTGTTTTTGCATTCCGGTACTAGACAATATCTATAAAATGGTTTTTTAGCTTTTTCCATTATCGAAATGGCGATTCAAACTGAAAATCCATAACTGTCTATGCAAGTAGTAAACAACACGGTCGAAATTCAATGGAGATGCGATTTTTTTATTAAAATCTTCCTAGGAAACTGGTAAATGTTTTCCGAGTAATTTTGAAACACTGATTCGATTGGTGCAAACTAGAAGTCTATGTGACAAATCTTTCAAAAGCTATGACATCGTTAAATCTGCGGAAAATGTAAAATAATATAATTTCCTTAATAATATAATTTAATTTCCTTAAAATCACTATTGATCAAGTGAACGGAAAATTTCAAAGTGTATTTTCTTTGTGAAGGATTGGATCCAGCTAGACCCTTAGTGTCTCAGTACGGATCTTCAGAATTTAGACTTTCTCCGGATGATGCCCATCAAGTCCAGGTCATTCACACTAACAGCGGTTTCTTAGGAGAAGTAAATCAGGTTGGACACGTTGATTTTTGTGTTAATGGAGGAAGGAGACAGCCAGGGTGCAAAGGACATCAATTACGTAAGATTCAGTTTGCAACAAACTCGCCCAAATCAAACCACACCCTATTTTGATCAAATCAGAATCATTCAACTGGATTCTCTTCAACTCTTTTTCAAATTATTTCTCTCTGGTCCTTTTAGGTGTTGCTAGATGTAGTCATTTCCAAAGCGCCTGCTATTTTGCTGGAACCGTAAGAAATGGTAATTTAATGTCTGGAAGGCCATGCGCAGCGGAATGCCCAAAAATGTCCAAGAGGAGCGACAGCTGGGGATATCGTGCAGGGAAGGTAATTCCTATGGGCCATGATACCCCCTTTAGGTAACTACCTCGAACCCCAGTTCCAGGAATACTTTATTGATTTTTTTTATTGTTTTAGTGCCCGAGGAACTTATTGCGTGCAGACTACGGGAGAAAGCGACTGCCCATTTAATTAGAACCCACCAAATAATATAAATAAGGATTTTTTATTTATTTATTAAGAACATTGTATTTATTTTATAAATATACCTTCTTGTTTGTTAATAATATAACAAGCCAGAATTGTGATAAGAATAAAATGAATAGTAATCGTCAAAAACCAACAAAGATTGAAACCACAACACACTCAAACATTAACGCGAAATCCTTGCCTACTACTATTTAAATTTAAGAAGACTTATCTCCCTCCTCAGACTTCTCCTTTTTCTTAACTTTCTTCTCGTCTTTAACCGTTTTCTTCTGGCCCATAATCGCTTTCTTCTCACCCCTAATAACCTTTTTATTCTCGCCCGTAACCGTTTTCGCCTCGCCTTTACCCATTTTCTTCTCACGCTCAATCTCTTTTTTCTCGCCTGTAACCGATTTCTGCTCGTCTTTCCCTTTTTTCTTTTGCAACTTCTCTCCTTTAGCAGCCTTGGCGGCTTCTTTCATTCTCTCTGCTTTGGAAATAGGCACAATCTTAATATTATCAATACTCTTGTTGATTATTTCCAAAACGTCTCTATAATACGCCAAGCGTTTGTTATCCCCATCCACGTGGATGATGTACCGATCTTTTTCGTAAGTGATTTCAGGTGGTTTAGACTCCAACATGTACTTAGCAGCGAATTCGATCCTGAGAATTGTATCATTCGACACGAATTTGATGGAGTTATCGATAGGATCTTTTCCGTGAAAGAAGAGATGAGGGTTTAACAAGTTTTCATCCTTCTTGGATTTCTTAGCTTTAGTGAGACAAATAGCAATTCTTGCCAGGAGTTTGAAATGGTCTTCGGTCATGCGTTTCGTTCTTAAGTTTTTCTTGATCCCCCGACGTTTTTTTATTACTGGCAAAGCCACAAATCGCATCAACAGCATCTATTCGCTGTCCATCGATATACAGTTCACGTAGCGTTTAGAAACTTCTTTCGGATAAACCAATTCGGGTTCTTCTTCCTCTTCATCTTGCCCTCCTCTTAATCTCGTGTTTTTGTTGTGCCTTTTCAATACCTCTGTATAGTAGGTGTCTTGGTCTATATAGTAATTCTTCAACGAGTAGTATTCAGGTTTGTTCGAGTAGTAGGTTTGGCTCTCTTCTAAGCCTAAGATTAAGATAGTGCTGCAGATTGTCAAGAATACTATGGAGGATAAGAAGAAGAGAGTGTAAAGTATGTAGATTTCAGCCCCGTACTGGCTTAGATAGGTGTGCTGGAAGTCGTCGAAGAAATTGATAGAGATGAGGAAGAGCGTGGAGAAGGTTTTCCGGTAAGATTGGAATGGATGGTAGGTTTGTCCGTACATCATGTGAATGTAGAAGGTGAAGTTGAAGTAGATGAAGGCTTGGTAAAGGAACGTCATTAATAAAGCTGAGGATGCTCTCCATAAAGTTCTTTCGAGAGCACGGAAAATTATGGCAAATGTAAGAAACTTCCAAAGGCGAAGTGTAGCTAGGCATACCAAAGCAGAGCTGATCCAAGTGTTGACTTTCGCTATTTTTATTAAAACGAAATAGTTTACGAACTTGTTGTGATCGGCATTCACTAGTTTCTCCATAATTGTTTTGACTATGTTTCTGCGGTGGAAGTACAAAGCGCAAACAGCAATGCTCAAAATCACCAAGATCGCGTCAGCAATCTTCCAACCTTGATTGAAAAACTTTCCCTTTACCCTAACCATATTGAGGATGCTTGTGAACATGTTGTAGGTGATAATCAATATGAAGGCTATTATGAGTAGGATCACTAAGGCTTCGTTCAGTGCGCTAGCATATAGCAATCTCGTTGTAAAGACCTGAAATGAGATTTGGTTTCTAAAATGGTTTAAATCTGGTTAATTCTTCTTACAGAATGTGATTTGGCGTAGTGTCCCGTTGGACTTCTTTCTATGGTAACTTTGGCCAAGTTGAAAATGTTGTAATTGGGGTTGTAAGTCCAGAAATCTATGAATAATACTTTGGTGTTGATATCGATCCAGTTAACTTTGTTCAACAAGTTTAGCATAAAGTACGAATTGTACAACGTTCGTCCCATATTCGCTACGTAACCTTCACCGCCGTAATTTTCCAAAATACCTAAAACAACATTTCCAGAAAACTTTGCGGAGCAAACAATCGATTTGCTTTACCTAACGTATATGCGATTTCTGATCCGTTATTGAACTCCTAATTTTTGAAGGTCTTCGAAATATTATCACACTTGATGTCCAGCAAATTCATCGGGTATGTTGGATAACAATTCTGCTCCCGTCTCTGTTGTCTCAACTGGGCCACGCCCAAGATCTTGGTATTGAAATCCAACATTTGACCAGCATCTTTCGAATGGTAATTGCCATACCAATTCGTCGCATGGATCAATGGAATTATCGTGTAATTTATGTAATAATAAACACTAAAATTAGTTTTTAAGCTGCGGGAATCGGTATCAAGGCGTTTTCTTACTCTTTGATTGTGAATAGCTGATCCATTTGTTGGATGTGTCGTCGGTTTCGTCGGATGTTGAAAACCTCTCCGTTTAACATGCGTCTCATGGTTCGGTTGCTTTGGTAGTTTTGAGGATCAACGTTGGCGAAACAGATCGAGTAAACCAGGCCCAAATAAACTAAGAAAACGAAGAAGTCTTTGCAGAGTCGCGCCACTTCGGAACGACGAATTTCCATTTGCATCATTTCCTACAAAAGAGTTGTTTTATGGAAATTTTGCAAGGGATTTTCTTACCAAGATTTTCTCCCTGGTCAAATGCTTGTAGTATCCTAGAAAGTAAGGTCGAAGCAACATTTCTTCAAAAACCCAAATAGGATTTTCCTTTAGTTTTCTATTTCCTTTATCATCCAACAAAGTGATAAACCGTTCAAAAGTTATAACATCGTGAAATCTGCGAAAAATGCAAGAAAATGTATTTCCTTAAAATCGCTATTGATCAAGTGAATGGAAAATGTCAAAGTGTATTTTCTTTGTTTGTGAAGGATTGGATCCAGCTAGACCCTTAGTGTGTCAATATCGACCTTCAGAATTTAGACTTTCTCCGGATGATGCCCATCGAGTTCAGGTTATTCACACTAACAGCGGTTTCTTAGGAAAAGTAAATCAGGTTGGACATGTTGATTTTTGTGTTAATGGAGGAAGGAGACAGCCAGGATGCAAAGGACATAAATTACGTGAGTTTCAGTTTGCAACAAATTTGCCGAAATCAAACCACACCTTATTTTGACCAAATCAGATTAATTCAACTGGATTCTCTTCAACTCAATTCAAATCATTTTTCTCTGGTCCTTTTAGGTGTTGCTAGATGTAGTCATTCCCAAAGCGCCTGCTATTTTGCTGGGACTGTAAGAAATGGTAAGTTAATGTCTGGAAGGTTATATGCAGCGGAATGTCCATAAATGTCCAAGAGGAGCGAGGCTGGGGATATCGTGCAAGGAAGGTAATTCCTATGGGTCATGATACCCCCTTTAGGTAACTACCTCAAACCCCAGTTCCGGGCATACTTTATTGAACTTTTTTTAATGTTTTAGTGCCCGAGGAACTTATTGCGTTCAGACTACGAGAGAGAGCGACTGCCCATTTAATTAGAACCAACCAAATAATACAAATCAGGATTTTTTATTTATTTTTTAAGGACATTGTATTTATTTCAAATAAACTTCTTGTTAATAATATACAAGCCAGAATTGTGATAAGAATAAAATGAATAGTAATCGTCAAAAACCAACAAAGATTGAAACCACAACACACTCTAACATTAATGGGAAATCGTTGTCTACTACTATTTAAATTTAAGAAGACTTATCTCCCTCCTCAGACTTCTTCTTTTTCTTAACTTTCTTCTCGTCTTTAACCGTTTTCTTCTCGCCCATAATCGCTTTCTTCTCACCCCTAACCTTTTTAATCTCGCCCGTAACCGTTTTCGCCTCGCTTTTACCCATTTTCTTCTCACGCTTAATATCTTTCTTCTCGCCTGTAACCGATTTCTGCTCGTCTTTGCCCTTTTTTTTTGCTTCTTTCCTTCGAACTTACCACCTTTGGCAGCCTTGGCGACTTCTTTCATTCTCTCTGCTTTGGAAATAGACACAATCCTAATATTATCAATACTCTTGTTGATTATTTCCAAAACGTCTCTGTAATACGCCAAGCGTTTGTTATACCCGTCCACGTGGATGATCTTTTTCGTAAGTGATTTCAGGTGGTTTAGACTCCAACATGTACTTAGCAGCGAATTCCATCCTGAGAATTGTATCATTCGATACGAATTTGATGGAGTTATCGATAGGATCTTTTCCGTGAAAGAAGAGATGAGGGCTTAACAAGTTTTCATCCTTCTTGGATTTCTTAGCTTTAGTGAGACAAATAGCAATTCTTGCCAGGAGTTTGAAATGGTCTTCGGTCATGCGTTTCGTCCTTAAGTTTTCCTTGATCCCACGACGTTTTTTTATTACTGCCAAAGCCACAAATCGCATCAACAGCATCTATTCGCTGTCCATCGATATACAGTTCACGTAGCGTTTAGAAACTTCTTTCGGATAAACCAATTCGGGTTCTTCTTCCTCTTCATTTTGCCCTCCTCTTAATCTCGTGTTTTTGTTGTGCCTTTTCAATACCTCTGTATAGTAGGTGTCTTGGTCTATCCAGTAATTCTTCAACGAATAGCATTCAGGTTTGTTCGAGTAGTAGGTTTGGCTCTCTTCTAAGGCTAAGATTATGATAGTGCTGCAGATTGTCAATAATACTATGGAGGATAAGAAGAAGAGAGTGTAAAGTATGTAGATTTCAGCCCCGTACTGGCTTAGATAGGTGTGGTGGAAGTCGTCGAAGAAATTGATAGAGATGAGGAAGAGCGTGGAGAAGGTTTGCCGGTAGGATTGGAATAGATGGTAGGTTTGTCCGTACATCATGTGAATGTAGAAGGTGAAGTTGAAGTAGATGAAGGCTTGGTAAAGGAACGTCATTAATAAAGCTGAAGATGCTCTCCATAAAGTTCTTTCGAGAGCACAGAAAATTATGGCAAATCTAAGAAACTTCCAAAGGCGAAGTGTAGCTAGGAATGCCAAAGCAGAGCTGATCCAAGTGTTGACTTTCGCTATTTTTATTAAAACGAAATAGTTTACGAACTTGTTGTGATCGGCATTCAATAGTTTCTCCATAATTGTTTTGACTATGTTTCTGCGGTGGAAGTACAAAGCGCAAACAGCAATGCTGAAAATTACCAAGATCGCGTCAGCAATCTTCAAACCTTGATTGAAAAACTTTCCCTTTACCCTAACCATATTGAGGATGCTTGTGAACATGTAGGTGATAATCAATATGAAGGCTATTATGAGTAGGATCACTATGGCTTCGTTCAGTGCGCTAGCATGTTGTAATCTCGTTGTGAAAACTTAAAATGAAACTGGGTTTTAAATTGTTTAAATCGGGTTAATTCTGCTTACAGAATGTGATTTGGCGTAGTGTCCCGTTAGACTTCTTTCTGTGGTAACTTTGACCAAGTTGAAAATGTTGTAATTGGGGTTGTAAGTCCAGAAATCTATGAATAATACTTTGGTGTTGATATCGATCCAGTTAACTTTGTTCAACAAGTTCAACATAAAGTACAAATTATTCAGCGTTCGTACCATATTCGCTACGTAGCCTTCTCCGCCGTAATTTTTCAAAACACCTAAAGCAACATTTCCAGAAAACTTTGCAAAGCAAACAATCGATTTCCTTTACCCAGCGAATTTGCGATTTCTGATCCGTTATTGAACTCCGAATTTTCGAAGATTTTCGAAATATTATCACACTTGATGTCCAGCAAATAGTACTCGTCAAAAACCAACAAAGGTTGAAACCACAACACACTTAAACATTAACGCGATATCGTTGTCTACTACTATTTAAATTTAAGAAGACTTATCTCCCTCCTCAGACTTCTTCTTTTTCTTAACTTTCTTCTCGTGTTTAACCGTTTTCTTCTCGCCCATACTCCCTTTCTTCTCACCCCTAACCTTTTTATTCTCGCCCGTAACTGTTTTCGCCTCGCCTTTACCCATTTTCTTCTCACGCTTAATCTCTTTCTTCTCGCCTGTAACCGATTTCTGCTCGTCTTTTCCCTTTTTCTTTTGCTTCTTTTCTTCGAACTTCCCACCTTTGGGAGCCTTGGCGGCTTCTTTCATTCTCTCTGCTTTGGAAATAGGCACAATCTTAATATTATCAATACTCTTGTTGATTATTTCCAAAACGTCTCTGTAATACGCCAAGCGTTTGTTATCCCCGTCCACGTGGATGATGTACCGATCTTTTTTGTAAGTGATTTCAGGTGGTTTAGACTCCAACATGTACTTAGCAGCGAATTCGATCCTGAGAATTGTATCATTCGACACGAATTTGATGGAGTTATCGATAGGATCTTTTCCGTGGAAAAAGAGATGAGGGTTTAACAAGTTTTCATCCTTCTTGGATTTCTTAGCTTTAGTGAGACAAATAGCAATTCTTGCCAGGAGTTTGAAATGGTCCTCGGTCATGCGTTTCGTCCTTAAGTTTTCCTTGATCCCACGACGTTTCTTTATTACTGCCACAGCCACAAATCTCATCAGCAGCATCTTCTCGTTGTCCATCGATATACAATTCACGTAGCGTTTAGAAACTTCTTTCGGATAAACCATTTCGGGTTCTTCTTCCTGTTCATCTTGCCCTCCTCTTAATCTAGTGTTTTTATTGTGCCTTTTCAATACCTCTGTATAGTAGGTGCCTTGGTCTATCCAGTAATTTTTCAACGAGTAGTATTCAGGTTTGTTCGAGTAGTAAATTTGGCTCTCTTCTAAGCCTAAGATTATGATAGTGCTGTAGATTGTCAAGAATACTATGGAGGATAAGAAGAAGAGAGTGTAAAGTATGTAGATTTCAGCCCCGTACTGGCTTAGATAGGTGTGGTGGAAGTCGTCGAAGAAGTTGATAGAGATGAGGAAGAGCGTGGAGAAGGTTTGCCGGTAGGATTGGAATAGATGGTAGGTTTGTCCGTACATCATGTGAATGTAGAAGGTGAAGTTGAAGTAGATGAAGGCTTGGTAAAGGAACGTCATTAATAAAGCTGAAGATGCTCTCCATAAAGTTCTTTCGAGAGCACGGAAAATTATGGCAAATCTAAGAAACTTCCAAAGGCGGAGTGTAGCTAGGCATACCAGAGCAGAGCTGATCCAAGTGTTGACTTTCGCTATTTTTATTAAAGCGAAATAGTTTACGAACTTGTTGTGATCGGTATTCACTAGTTTCTCCATAATTGTTTTGACTATGTTTCTGCGGTGGAAGTACAAAGCGCAAACAGCAATGCTCAAAATCACCAAGATCGCGTCAACAATCTCCCAACCTTGATTGAAAAACTTTCCCTTTACCCTAACCATATTGAGGATGCTTGTGAACATGTTGTAGGTGATAATCAATATGAAGGCTATTATGAGTAGGATCACTAAGGCTTCGTTCAGTGCGCTAGCATATAGCAATCTCGTTGTAAAGACCTGAAATGAAATTTGGTTTCTAAAATGGTTTAAATCTGGTTAATTCTTCTTACAGAATGTGATTTGGCGTAGTGTCCCGTTGGACTTCTTTCTATGGTAACTTTGACCAAGTTGAAAATGTTGTAATTGGGGTTGTAAGTCCAGAAATCTATGAATAATACTTTGGTGTTGATATCGATCCAGTTAACTTTGTTCAACAAGTTTAGCATAAAGTACGAATTGTACAACGTTCGTCCCATATTCGCTACGTAGCCTTCGCCGCCGTAATTTTCCAAAACACCTAAAACAACATTTCCAGAAAACTTTGCGGAGCAAACAATCGATTTGCTTTACCTAACGTATATGCGATTTCTGATCCGTTATTGAACTCCCAATTTTTGAAGGTCTTCGAAATATTATCACACTTGATGTCCAGCAAATTCATCGGGTATGTTGGATAACAATTCTGCTCCCGTCTCTGTTGTCTCAACTGGGCCACGCCCAAGATCTTGGTATTGAAATCCAACATTTGTCCAGCATCTTTCGAATGGTAATTGCCATACCAATTCGTCGCATGGATCAATGGAATTATCGTGTAATTTATGTAATAATAAACACTAAAATTAGTTTTAAAGCTGCGGGAATCGGTATCAAGACGTTTTCTTACTCTTTGATTGTGAATAGCTGATCCATTTGTTGGATTTGTCGTCGGTTTCGTCGGATGTTGAAAAACTCTCCGTTTAACATGCGTCTCATGGCTCGGTTGCTTTGGTAGTCTTGAGGATCAACGTTGGCGAAACAGATCGCGTAAAGAAGGCCCAAATAAACTAAGAAAACGAAGAAGTCTTTGCAGAGTCGCGCCACTTCGTTTCGACGAATTTCCATTTGCATCATTTCCTACAAAAGAGTTGTTTTTTATGTAAATTTTGCAAGGTATTTGCTTACCAAGATTTTCTCCCTGGTCAAATGCTTATAGTGTTCTAAAAAGTAAGGTCGAAGCAACATTTCTCCAAAAACCGCAAATAGGATTTTCCTTTGGTTTTCTATTTCCTTTATCATTCCAACAAAGTCGTAATGACTTATTTTAAACTAAAAATGGTTTTGGAGTGGATTATTGAAATGGATGAATGTTGATTTAGGAGCAGTAAGAAGAATTTTGGTATGGATTATTGAAATGGATTTACCTTCGTCAGTCGAGCTTGAATGATGCTTAAAACCGTGATGCTAAGATTCTCGACGATGAAAATCCCCATCAGGATTGACAGAATCGTCGCGAAGATCCAAAAGTATGCCGTGTGAATGGTCACGAAGTAGCCGAAAATCACCAAATACAACATACACACGACTATCCACAGCACTAGCACCACCCACGTGATCGTGGTCGCTATCATCGGGTAGGTTTTCTGCTCTTTGAAAAACGCGTAAAAGTTGGTCTCATTCTCTGAATTCCTTAAAAAAATAAGTGTGTAACCTTTACGAGCAGTTGAAGTTAAACTTCTCTGATGGTCTTGGAGGAATTAAAAGTTATGACAATGTGAAGGTGTAAAAAGCGAGAAAATGGTTGAAAACTTTCCATAGTTTAAATTTTTTTGTGCGCATACGTCAATTTCCGCCATGTTTTTCGGGCACTTTTTGACGTATAACCATTGAAAATAACAATGCCCGAAACTTGCCTTTTAAACATGACAGACGAGCATGCGCTTAACTAACCGCAAAAACGTCTATTCATTCTTACACTTAAAATTAATTTTGCTAAAATCTTATTTATTAAGCAATAGCAAAAATAAATTTTAAAAAAATCTCATTAGTTTGAATACATTGTTTTTGATTTCTTGAATCCATAAAAATAAAAAATTTATAAATTTCCCGTTATTTCTCAACAAATTTCTACAAATTTTAATGAATTTTCATCGTCGTTATGTCGTCACACATTCCTAAACTCGGATTTAAAATCACATTTATCAAAATTGGTAAACCTACAAGCTCCGAGCGCAACAGCACTAGCGCCAAAGGTGACACTTTTAAGAACTTCATGACCAGTGACGTCTATATTTACCATTTATTTTATATATTGATATGAATTTTGCTAAATAAAAAATTGTTTTACTATCTTTCATAGACTAATAAGTTCATAAATTGAGACGGGATTCAAGGTCAAAATATAGACTATATCTTGGTTATGTATAACTTTAGAGCAAAACTAACTCGAAAATCGTTTTCAGCACTTCAATTTCCATCGGGCAACCAACCAAAAATCACGAAAAAAAATTCAAAAACATTTTTCAACAAAAAAATTTCATCATTTCGTTCGAAAAATATGTGTTTTTTCGTTTTTTTTTCAATTTTCTCGAAAACGGTAAAGAGCAGCGAAATCATTTTAGGCACACATAAACTACACGACAAGACAAACAAGTCGATGTGTAAATTGTCCAGAAAGATTCAATAATTCGTTGAGAAAATTCAAACTGAAATTTATCCGATTCTCTAATTGCTAAGTAGATGTGTCGAAAACGGTTCTAGATAATCAAAAACGGATTGCAGCATCGTTTTAAGAAGGTCATTTTCCTGTTGATACACTAAGAATGTCCACGGCAAATTCACGACTTTCCTAGATCTCTACTCGAGCGCCCAAATTTCTTAAAAATTTCTGCAATTCTTGCAGGCGATAGTGAACGGAAAGAGTTAGCGAAATACAATTTGCACATCTGAAATCAGCAGAAAAAAAGCTTTCAGAAAAATTTTCAAATTTTGCTGTAACTCAAAAAATAACGATTTTGACAAAATCAACTTTCTCGCATTTCGTCGTTTCCGCGATCTAGACTCGCCGTGTCGAAGGTATTTCTTAACTGAAAGCCACCTAGGGGATATTATATACGTTTACCCACTACTTTTGAGACGCTGAATCGATTGGTGAAGAAAAGAAGTATCTGGGATGAGCCGTTCAAAAGTTATGACAGCATCAAATAAGTCGGAAATACGGGATAGTGTACAGCGAAAAAATATATAAAACTTGTTTATTTGTAACTTTAGAGCGAAATTAACTGGAAAACCGTTTTCAGCAGTTCAATTTCCTTCGGGTAACAAAAACTAAATTAGAAAAAAAAATTCAAAAAATTTCTTCAACAAAAATTTTCCCACATTTCGTTCGAAAAATATGTGCTTTTTCGGTTTTTCGATTTTCTTGAAAACGGTAAATAGCAGCGAAACTATTTTCGGCACAAAGAAACTACACTACAGGATGAACAAGTCGATGTGTAAATTGTCCAGAAAGATTCAATAATTCGTGGATAAATTTCACACTGAAATTCACCCGATTCCCGAATTGCTAAGTAGATATCTCGGAAACGGTTGCAGATAATCAAAAACGGATTGCTGCATCGTTTTTAGAAGGTCATTGTCCTGTTAATACACTAAGAATGTCCACGGAAAAATCACGACTTTCCGAGATCTCTACTGGAGCGCCAAAATTTCTTAAAAATTTCTTCAATTCTTGCAGGCCATAGTGAACGGAAAGAGCTAGCGAAATATAATTTGCACATCTGTAATCAGCAGCAAAAAATCTTTCAGAAACGTTTTTAAATTTTGCTGTAACTCGAAAAATAACGATTTTGACAAAATCGATTTTCTCACATTTCGGCGTTTCCGCGGTCTATACTCCCCGTGTCGATGGTATTTCTTAACTGAAAGCTGCCTAGGAAATATATATGCTTTCCAACTAATTTTGGTACGCTGAATCGATTGGTGAAGACTAGAAATCCCTAGGGTGAGCCGTTCAAAAGTTATAACAGCGTGAAATCAGTCGGAAATGCGAGATGGTGTACAGCGAAAAATATATAAAACTTGTTTATTTGTTTAGTTTACTGGGTAAAGGGAAAGTGTTTCAATCAAGGTTGGGAGATTGTTGACGCGAACTTGGTGATTTTGAGCACTGCCGTTTGCAGTTTGTACTTCTACCGCAGAAACGTAGTCGGAAGTTATGTCGTCACACATTTTTTTTTTTTAAGTTTGGTCCGATGTGGGTGCCTTGTATTAACCCTTCAAACACTGCGGCCTAATTGTGGCCTATTGTATTTTGCATTCACATACACTTATAGGCCAAGAAACCTAGTTGTTATTGTAAATTGCGCTAATTAATATTTTTCACATTTGTCTTCTGGTACAAATGCGGCCGACACTGGGGATAGAAGTCGGTCCCTCTATACTTGTTAGTTAGCGCTCTAACATGAGGCCACGAGCGTCACGTCTACACTACTCGCGCCGGCTACACCACTCGCGCCGGCCTCCACTCGCGCCGGTCGTACTCGTCACACATACCCAAACACGGATTTAAACTCACATTTGCCTATCAAACTGGTAAATGTATACATTTGCCGATTTTGTACTCTTACTTTAACAACACATTTATATCAAACCTATCAAACTGGTAAATGTATACATTTGCCGATTTTGTACTCCTACTTTAACAACACATTTATATCGTTCCTTGAAAACAACTTACTTGTGAGTCTTCAAAGTTTGAAAACCACTGGGCTAGTACCTGTACAATATAGTAGCTATAGTCCATTTTTTTTAAGAATGCAGTTACTAGAAACTTGATTTACACTACGGCAAATGTTCAATTTAGTTACAAAATTTGGCGCTAAATTCAAATATAGTTACTTGAATATAAACGAAAAACGTTACTTGAATATAAAAGAAAAATACAGATTAAATACACCAAATGGCAACAATAGTAATAAAATACAAACAAAGAAATGGAGTTTTCTCCATTTCTTGATATGGTCCGCAAAAAATCTAAATGATACGAACAGATCAGATGATAATTGTGAATTGACACGACAGCTATTGACAACTAACAGCTGAACATGCATTGGCGTACGAAAAAAATGAACTTTTTAGGAGTTAATTATTTTTTTTATCTTTAAATTTAAAATTGAATATTATATTATATATAAAACATTTTTGTATAATAAAAAACTTATTAACCGTAGTATAATTTAACGTTCTATTATATTTAGAAATTATTCGTAGTATTGTGTTCATTTAATTAGATATCACCATACTCTACGCAAGTGACTGCAAATGTATGTGAAGAGAGAGAGATGGAAAAGTATTTATCGTCGGTGTGAACTTCTCCTCGATTTAAGCCAATCAGAGAACAAGGTCAAATAAACCCTCCTATCTTCCCTGTACTGCATTCTTAACAAAATGAACTATAGGCTACTTTTTTGTCTCATGTAAAAAAGATTTAGAAAAATTTTGAAACTTTTTCAATCTCATGTAGATAGTTTTTAGGGTTCCGTACCGAAAACGGAACCCTTATAGGATCACTTTGTTGTTCGTCTGTCTGTCTGTCTGTCTGTCTGTCTGTCAAGACCATTTTTCTCAGGAACGCGTAGAGGTAACAAGTTGAAATTTGTATAAAATACTCGGGTCCGCGGTCTCTTTCAGCTGTGAAAAAATCAAACTTGTAAGTCAACGTGATCAAAAGACATGACCGTTTATGTCATATTTTGCGATTTCACAAGGGAATCAAAACCTATACGGTACTTCCCGTTGACCTAGAATCATGAAATTTGGCAAGAAGCGGTGTCTTACAGCACATGTAAAGGGAAAATCCGAAAACCGTAAATATGTAGTTTAATTACAAGAAAAATGCGAATTTACTATTAGAAACTTATGAAAATACACTAATGGGTTGCGTGGTATTGTCAGGCACCAGAAGCATATGGGTTGCATACAGTTAGGTCCTCCTCGGTTAAGTCCAAAGGTTAAAAAGTATGTGTCGGCACCAAGCTGTTTATTCTGAATTTTCTTTGTTTATATTCGTTATGCATTTCATCACGTACGCTCTATATACATAATATATACAGGGTATATATTATGTCTAAATTTTCCTTGTTTATAACCGACATGCGACATACTCAAGTCCCTAACATCCAGTATATATTATATTTCGTCTAATTTTTCTTTATAATCTACATGATATGTTGATAATCTGCATAATAATACTATACTATAATCTACATAATCTACAAAATGTGTGGTAGATAATATGATTTAGATTGAAATATGATTTAATAGTATATTATACTTAAATCACGTACGCCCTATATTTTTGGTAGTCAATTGCCCAAAAGCAGTAAATTGAACAACTGAATGTTAAGAGTATCGAAATAGATCTAGAAATAGTTAATATATTAGTTTATATTAGATCTAGAAATAGTTATTAATATAAGTTAGTGAATAAGTGTAATACTAAAATAAAGTTTTCTTTTTATAAGTTTAAAAATATTCGCGTTATTTTAAAAAAATAGCCTGTATACCTTTATACAGGGTATATAGGTATACAGGCAAAATTGAGCAGTAAAAACAAATAGTGAAGTTCCAGAACCCCTAAACACTCATAGTGAATGGGGGATGTAAGGTAATAAAATATAGGGTAGAATTCCATCGTACGACAGCGACATCTTGAGGTTATGCTTGCAGCGGTACTAAGATGGTCGTGATTTCAGGAGGGCCACTTGTCAAGTTAACTGAATGTGCTTGCTACGTCCTCCACAAAAAAAAGATACCTTACTAAGTAAAAGACGACACAAAACATTTTCAAACCTACCAATAGGGGATTATGTAATCTTTGGGACCATTTCATAGACAAAGTAAAAGTAAAGTTTGATTTTACTTTTTTTTTAGTCGGCTTTGTAGTCTAGAGCAGCGTTTCTCAACCTTTTTTGGCCCACGGACCAGTAAAATTTAAAATAAAGATTCGCGGACCAGTGATATTTCTTTGACAAAATTTTACTAGGTATTAAAGAACTACTACACAAAGGTGAATTAAAGTTATTTAACACAAAATATCGCGAAATAACACGTAGCATGAGTAACTTTGATGAAATTTATGACAGTATGTGTGCCAAAATTAAAACCAAATGTAGCGAGTTTCAGGAGAAAGATTCGGGTTGGTCACTAAGGGAGATTTTCCATTTAGAAATTAATATCAATAAATATAAACCAATACGTGGGTCGTCATTTATTGAACTGCCAAAAGAGATTAGGGATCGGAAAGCTTGTATCAATGTTCAGAATGTAGACGAATTTTGTTTTTTATGGAGCATTGTATCCGCATTACACCCCACGAATGTGAGTTCTGATCGCCCGGCATCATATCCCTACTTTTCTTCAATTTTAAAATATGACAGATTAGAGTTTCCGCTTAGAATCAGACATTCCTAAATTTGAACAGATGAATAATATTAGTATTAACGTTTATAGCTTGGAGTTTAATTTTAAATCTAAACAACATGACGTAGTAGGACCAATTTACCATACTAATGCGACTAGGGAAAGACATGTAAATTTATTATATTTGGAAGAAGGGGTTAAAGGTCATTATGTTTATATTAAAAATATTTCACGGCTTGTAAGAAGTCAAATCTCGGAAGATTGTAGAAAAAAATATTTATGTGACGGCTGTTTAACCTTTTTTTCAAATGAATTCGCGTTTAATCAACATAAATTGAATGACTGCAGCAAAATTTACACTATTATGCCGACGGAAGACCTTGTAAAACATAAGAGAGGTGATATGATGCCGGGGAATATATTAAAATTTCAAAATTTCGATAGAAAAATGCGTATACCCTTTTTTGTATACGCAAATTTTGAATCAATTTTAAAACCTGTTGATACATGCTCACCGAACCCTGACAATGGCTATACTAATCAGACACATATCCATGTACCATACAGTTTCGCCTATAATATAAAATGTTCATTCGATGACTCATTGAGTAAATTTTTCACTTATTCCGGGGAAGATTGCCCGAAATTGTTTTGTCAGAACCTCTATGCATATGTTAAGGAATTATACAGGGAACATTTAAGCGTTATACTTCCGATGATTAAATTAACTGCAGATGAGCAAAATTCCTACGATACGGCCACTTCTTGTCACATATGTAATTAATTATTACAAGTAACAGACAAAGTCGCCGATCACGATCATTTAACGGGTAAATTTCGGGGAGCCGCCCACTCAAATTGTAATTTGAATTATAAAATAACTAAAATGATCCCGGTATTTTTCCATAACATGTCGAATTATGATGTTCATTTAGTTATTTTAAGGAATTTGGATCTGACGAGGAAAAAATTGATATCATCCCCCAAAATAAGGAAAAATATATATCCATCACTACTACAAGTTAATTGTAACATTTTTATTATCATTTACTTACAATAATATTTAAATGTAAAGATATGTAATTATTTTCTTTTTTTTTCTTTAGTTTAGTTTAAGATATTTGTATTTCGTAATTTTATAAATTAAAATTTAGTTTTTATAAGTAAATTTTTTTCGCGGATGGAAAAAATTGTCTGCGGACCAGTAAAATTTCTCCGCGGACCACTGGTGGTCCGCCGGACCAGCGGTTGAGAATAGCTGGTCTAGAGGTAATAGCGTTGGTTTATGATGATTCTGAGGTACCGAGTTCAACCCGAGCGATGTCGCATTTATTCGATTAAAATAAATGTGACTACCAACAACATACGAACTTTACAGAGAGACAAACTTGGAAAGACGACACAAAACATTTTCAAACCTAACAATAGGCGATTATGTAATCTTTGGGACCATTTCATAGACAAAGTAAAAGGGAGGTAGCAACTTTCAACAACCTTGTACTGGTACCATATCTATGATAAGGGGCAGTAATGGACCATATCAATAAAGATGAGGGGCAATGGCTAGGGGGAAGGTAAACTACCAAAAACCTTTCATTGGAAATGATAAATGGGGCAAAGATTACTTTGAACGATCATTGCAAAGGGAGAAAGCAACTGTGTCGTCGTACTTCTCATACACTATATCTGTATAAGAACAACCATCCAATTGATAAACAAATATCGCAAATGTGAACAAATACAATGCCGCAATGTATGTAGGGCTGAAAGATAGCCCCGATCCACATTGGGGGAGAAAAGAAAAGTTTGAGTTTGGGACCAGATCTTCCAGATTTTTTCAAGGAAGTCTAAAATTGACTCATACCATTTTAAACTTCCTTGAAAAAATCTGTAAGATGGACTCATACCATTTTTTTGAGACTCATACTCAATATGGTATTTTTACTCATACCACACCATTTAGAAAAAATTTAAGAACATTTGCCGCAACACTGGCGTCATTTTTTTCTAAAGCTATTGTTAACACCTAACCACCAGACATACGTCTCTCAGACCCAAAGTAGCAGTAATTTTCTCACCTGAGAAGTATGGCAGGTAGTTAAGGGTTAAAGATAATTCTTCTGACATACCTGAAGAAGTAGACGAAGGGTAAGTTGATCAGACAAGACAAAATGCTGGTGATTGGTGGAATCACTAAGACTTCGTTGGTGAATTGGAAGTATCCGTAAGCGTAGGCATCCGCAATTCGCATAACTGGTGGATACATGAACAAGATCACTAAAACGTACGTAGTGTAGATCATCGATAGGATTACAGTCAATCTTTGGGAATAGGAAAATGAATTGTCGTTTGATCTGCAACAAAAAAAATGATGAAAAGTCCAATTTTGAAAATAATTTTTACTTCAAGAAAATGTTCCAAGTGAGTTCAGCTCCAACGTGGAACTTGGAATGTTTAATAATCGTGTCCATAACATTTTCAGACACCTCGAAAGTATTACTGGGTTCTATTTTAAACTCGGTCGACACGTCGTCTCTCAGTGTGAACAGTTTCTGCACGTTGAAGTACCATTCCTTGCGGTTTTGCAAGTCAACTACGTAAATGTTTTCGCAATACCTGAAATGCAATCAATAGGTTGCTGCAGGTAGTCAGAGTTTTGTTAGTTTGGTTGGTACCAGGTTGGTCTATAGCCGATTCCGTCGAACCAAACCTCGATGTACGAAATGTCGCCCAAGTATAAGTCGTTGGTCAAAACGAACCAGTCGACGTTGTTCCTCTGAAGGAGTTTCTTATCAGGATCAGGATAATTTAGAACATGGGGCTTCAATGAAAAAAATATTTTTATTTAGTCAATTGCTTTTCCAGGCTTGATTAAACTTGGGGTATACTATGACAAGTTCGGCAAACTTGTGGTATACCATGACAAGTCATAATTTGTCTAAATAAGAAACTTGTGGTATACCATGACAAATCATTTGTCTAATTATGAAACTTGTGGTATACCATCACTAATCATAACTTGTCTAAATATGAAACTTATGGTATACCATAACAAAGCCATAATATGTTTAAATATGAAACTTGTGGTATACCATGACAAATCATAATTTGTCCAAATATGAAACTTGTGGTATAACATGACAAATCATAATTTGTCTAGATATGAAACTTGTGCTATACAATGACAAATCATAATTTGTCTAAATATGAAACTTGTGGTATACCATAACAAGTCATAATTTGTCTAAATAGGATATTTGTGGTATACCATAACAAGTCATAATTTGTCTGAAAAGGAAACTTGTGGTATACCATAACAAGTCATAATTTGTTTAAATATGAAACTTGTGGTGTACCATGACAAATCATAATTGGTCCAACTATGAAACTTGTGGTATAACATGACAAATCATAATTTGTCTAAATATGAAACTTGTGGTATACCATGACAGGACCTTCAATGTTTAATCAAAATGTTTTATCGGAAAATAAACTTTGAAGGATACCACTCTATATATCTATAGGTGACAACTAAATGATCTAATCTTACCATTGTATTAAAGAAATCTATTTCTTATCCGTGTAGTCGTACCTGTCAAGCTTAATCAAATTTTACCTTAGAATTAGCCTTTTCCGCAAATATTTGGACCATAACATTGGCAGTAGTCCCAGCCTTGGCATAATCTCCAGTTGTGACAATCAGAATGTAAGCGTAACGGTCGTTCTTCAAATTGTCACTTAAAAATATCACTTTGTCCTAAATCGAAACAAAACTGAAAACGCCTTCGGCAAACGCTAAACCAATTAGTGATTACCCTTCCGAGCGATTTTGGGACGCGTTTGAAGGCAAATATCAGGGCGATGCAGTAGAAGGCAAACACGACGGCGACGTGGATGAAAATCACGTAATTGATGTACAGATTCGTTTTGTACTCAATTTTCTGAACCAAATCCAGCTTGCTCTCAACTTTTGTGTTCTTCGCGGCAAACAAAGTCGTGTGACCACAGCTACACGAGATTTTCGGTTTAATTGCGCTTGGTATAAACGTTATCTAAGAAAATAAATGTTCCTTCAAAACGATTTGTTGGGTCTTTCAGACAAGAAAATACATTGCAATCGGCTGTTTCCCAAGATTTCAAATTGGTTTCGTACGTTAGGCAGTACTGTGAGGTAAAAACGACTTCGTAGTCTATTGAAACGTTGCCTGAAGAGCCCTGAAAAAGGGATTATTTTTTTGGTTTTGATTAGGATTTGGTTAGTTTTGGCTGTAATTACCGTTGCTAATTCGTCGGGGGGTAGGACGGCCATGTAAATGAAGCTGTCGTGCTCGTGCTGTTTGAACGGACAGGCAAGCATGCGAGACACTTCGAAGGCTGAATCCACAATGCGAATGTTACTTTTGGTAAAATCTTCTAATTTTGGTCGTCGATTTCGCACAAAGACAACCTAGAACATACATTTTAAACTATGTCTTCGAGTCTTCAAATCTTCGAGTCTTAGTCTTTGTCTTCAAATCTTTGTGTCTTAGTCTTTTAGTCTTCAAATCTTTGTATCTTAGTCTTTAGAGTCTTCAAATCTTTGAGTCTTAGTCTTCAAGTCTTCATGTCTTCAAATCTTTGAGTCTTAGTCTTCATGTCTTCACGTGTTCAAGTCTTCAAGTGTTCAATTCTTCACGCCTTCAAGTCTACAAATCTTCAAGTCTTCAGTCTTTAAGACATCAAGTCTTCAAATCAACAAATCTCCCAATTCTTCCAGGTCTCTTAGGTCTTTCAGGTCCACCAAGACTTCCAAATCTTACAAGTCCTTCAAGTTTTCAAGTCTTCCAAATCTTCCAAGTCGTTCAAGTCTTTCCATTTTTCCAAGTCTTGCAAGTTTTCAAGGTCTCCAGGTCTATCAAATTTTCCAAATCATCCAACTCTTCCAAGTCTTTAAGTTTTCAAACCTTCAGTCTTCAAGTTATCAAATCTCCAAGTCTTAAAGTCAACAAATCTTCAAAATCTTTCAGGTCTTCTAGTTCTTCCAGGTCTTCTAGGTCTTCTAGGTCTTCCAAGTCTTACAAGTTTTTCAAGTCTTCCAAAATCTTCCAAGTCTTCCAATTTTTCCAAGTCTTCCAAGTTTTCTAATCATCCAAAGTTCAAGTCTTTAGGTCTTCCAATCTTCAAGTCTTTAAGTCGACAAATCTTTCAATTCGTACAGGTCTTCTAGGTTTTGTAAGACTGCTAAGTGTTTCCAGTTTTTCAAGCGATCCAAGTCTTCAACTCTTCAATTAATCAAGTCAACAAGTCTTTCATGTCCTTCTAGTCTTCCAGGTCTCCTAGGTGTTCCAGGTCTAACAAGATTCCAAGTCTTACAAGTCCTACAAGTTTTCAAGTCTCCCAAGTTTTTCAAATGTTCCAAGTCGTTGAAGTCTTTCAACTTTTCCAAGTATTCCAAATTTTCAAGGTCTTTCAGGTCTCCCAAGTTTTCAAAATCATCCAAATCTTCCAAGTCTTTAAGTCTTCAGGCCTTCAGTCTTCAAATCTTCAAGTCTTGGAGTCTTCAAGTCAACAAATCTTCCAAGTGCTCCAGGTCTTCTAGGTCTTCCAAGTCTTACAAGTCTTCAATATTCTTTCAAGTCTTCCAATTTTTCCAAGTCTTCCAAGTTTTCCAAATCATCCAAGTCTTCAAGTCTTCAATTCTTCAAGCCTTCGAGTCAACAAGTCATCCAAATCCCTCGTCTTCCAGGTCTCCTAGGTCTACCAAGACTTCCAAGTCCTTCTAAAGTCTTACAAAACCTTCAAGTTTTCAAGTCTTCCAAGTTTTCCAAGTCGTACAAGTCTTTAAATTTTTCTAAGTCTTCCAAGTTTTAAAGGTCTTCCAGGTCTCCCAAGTTTTCCAAATCATCCACGTCTTTAAGTTTTGAAGCCTTCAGTCTTCAAGTTATCAATTCATCGAGTCTCCAAGTCTTCAAGTGTTTGTCTTCAAGTCTTGAAGTGTTCAGGTCAATCCTCCAAGTCTTCCAGGTCTTCTAGGTCTTCCAGGTTTTGTAGGTCTCCCAAGTCTTTAAGTTTTTCAAGTATTCCACAATCTTACAATTTTTCCAAGTCATCCAAGTTTTCCAAATCATCCAAGTCTTCAAGTATTCAAGTTTTCAGTTTTCAAGTCATCAAGTCCCCAAGTCTTCAAGTCAACAAATCTACCAATTCTTCCAGGTCTTCTAGGTCTTCCAAGACTTCCAAACCTTACAAGTTGTTCAAGCCTTCCAAGTCTTCAAGTTTTCAAATCTTCAAGTCAACAAGTCTTCCAACTCCTCCTAGTATTCCAGGTCTCCTAGGTGTTCCAGGTCTACCAAGACTTCGAAGTCTTTCAAGTATTCAAGTCTGCCATGTCTTTCAAGTTTTTCAAGTCTTCCAAAGTCGTTGAATTTTTTCAATTTTTCAAAAAATTTTCAGTCTTCTAAATTTTCAAGGTCTTCCAGGTCTCCCAAGTTTTCCATATCGCCCAAGTCTTCAAGCCGTCAGTCTGCCAGATCTTCTAGGTGTTCCAAGACTTCCAAGTCTTACAAGACTTTAAAGTCTTCCATTGTCTTCCAAGTTTTCCAAATCATCTAAGTCTTCCAAGTCTTCAAATCATCAAGTCTCCAAGTCTTCAAGTCAACAAATCTTTCAAGTCTTCCAGGTCTTATAGGTCTATAGGAAAACTTCCAAGTCTTAAAATCTCCAGTCCTCCAATTTTTCTAAGTCTTCCATGTTTTAAAGGTTTTTCAGGTCTCCCAAGTTTTCAAAATCATCCACGTCTTTAAGTCTTCAAGCCTTCAGTCTTCAAGTTATCAAGTCATCAAGTCTCTAAGTCTTCAAGTGTTTAAGTCTTAGTCTTCAAGTCAACAAATCTTCCAAGTCTTCCAGGTCTCCTAGGTCTTCCAGGTCCTTTAGGTCTTCCAAGACTTCCGAGTCTTACAGGTCTTTCAGGTTTCTCAAGTCTTTCAAGGTTTTCAAGTCTTCCATGGTCTTTCAAGTCTTCCAATTTCTCCAAGACTTCCACGTTTTCCAAATCTTCCAAGTCTTCAATTCTTCGAGTCAACAAGTCATCCAAGTCTTTCTAGTCTTCCAGGTCTCTTAGGTATGCCAAGACTTCAAAGTCTTACAAATCCTTCAAGTTTTCAAGTCTTCCAAGTTTTAAAGGTCTTCCAGGTCTCCCAAGTTTTCCAAATCATCCTCGTCTTTGAGTCTTCAAGCCTTCAATCTTCAAGTTATCCAGTCATCAAGTATTCAAGTGTTCAAATGTTTAAGTCTTCAAGTCTTAAAGTCTTTAAGTCAACAAATCTTCCAAGTCTTCCAGGTCTTCTAGGTATTGCAGGTCTTCTAGGTCTTCCAGATCTTCTAGGTCTTCCAATTCTTACAAGTATTTCAAGTAATTCAATTTTTCCACAACCTTCCAATTTTTACAAGACTTCCAAGTTTTCCAAATCATCCAAGTCTTCAATTCTTCAAGTCTTCGCGTCAACAAGTCATCCAAGTCCTTCTAGTCTTCCAGGTCTCTTAGGTCTACTAAGACTTTAAAGTCTTACAAATCCATCAAGTTTTCAAGTCTTTCAAGTCTTCCAAGTCGTACAAGTCTTTCAATTTTTCTAACTCTTTCAAGTTTTAAAGGTCTTCCAGGTCTCCCAAGTTTTCCAAATCATCCACGTCTTTAACTCTTCAAGCCTTCAGTTTTCAAGTTATCCAGTCATCAAGTCTTCAAGTGTTCCAGTGTTTAAGTCTTCAAGTCTTAAAGTCTTCAAGTCAACTAATCTTCCAAGTCTTCCAGGTCTTCAAGGTATTGCAGGTCTTCTAGGTCTTCCAGATCTTCTAGGTCTTCCAAGTCTTACAACTGTTTCAAGTTTTTAAAGTCTTCCACAACCTTCCAATTTTTCCAAGTCTTCCAAGTTTTCCAAATCATCCAAAGTCCTCAAGTTTTCAGTTTTCAAGTCCCCAAGTCTGCAAGTCAACAAATCTACCAATTCTTCTAGGTCTTCCAGGTCTTCCAAGACTTCCAAGCCTTACAAGTCTTTCAAGTTTTTCAAGCCTTGCAAGTCTTCCATTATTCAAGTCAACAAGTCTTCCAAGTCCTCCAAGTCTTTCAGGTCTCCTAGGTGTTCCAGGTCTACCAAGACTTCCAAGTCCTTCAAGTTTTCAAGTCTTCCAA
This sequence comes from Phosphuga atrata, assembly GCA_944588485.1. Lineage (NCBI taxonomy): Eukaryota > Metazoa > Arthropoda > Insecta > Coleoptera > Silphidae > Phosphuga > Phosphuga atrata. The sequence continues at coordinate 57,107,438 of OX155902.1, read as the reverse complement.
GTATTTCAAGTTTTTCAAGTTTTGTCGTTGAAGTCTTTAAACTTTTCCAAGTTTTCCATGTTTTTAAAGTCTTCCAGGTCTCCCAAGTTTTCCAAATCACCCAAGTCTTCAGTCTTCAGTCTTCCAGGTCTTCTAGGTCTTCCGGGTCTTATGGGTCTTGCAGATCTTCTAGGTCTTCCAGGTCTTCTAGATCTTCCAAGTCTTACAAGTCTTTCAAGTCTTCCACTTCAATCTTCCAATTTTTCGAAGTTTTCCAAATCATCCAAGTCTTCAAGTTTTCAGTTTTCAACTCATCAAGTCCCAAAGTCGTCAAGTCAACAAATCTACCAATTCTTCTAGGTCTTCCAGGTCTTCCAAGACCTCCAAGTCTTACAAGTCTTTCAAGTCTTCCATTGTCTTCCAATTTTTCCAAGTTTTCCAAATCATCCAAGCCTTCCAAGTCTTCAAATCATCAAGTCTTCAAGTCAACAAATCTTCCAAGTCTTGCAGGTCTTCCAAGTTTTTCAATACTTCCAAGTCTTACAAGTCTTTAAAGTTTTTCAAGTGTTCCAAGTCGTTCAAGTTTTACAATTTTTCCAAATCTTTCAAGTTTTCCAGGTCTGTTCTTCAAGTCTTCCAAGTTTTCCAAATCATCCAAGTCTTCAAGTCATAGCCATCGATTCTTAAAATCCACAAGTCTTCAATTCTCTACCTCTTTTATAAAAAATATTAACCTGTAGTCTTTGTCCGGTTTCCAATTTCTTAAACTCAACCGAACAAACTTGGTGCTTAGGCAGATCAATCCGGTGAACGTTCATGGTGTACTCGATATCCGGATCCCTCCACGCCGATCGTCTCGCCGGCGCCGTAGCCGTGTACTTGTCCTTGGGAATCGGTTCGTTCTCCAAATCGAACTTGATGTCCACCCTGACGTTCGCTGTTTTCTTCGTGCTCTCCTCCATATCGAACACTCCGATGTCAACGACAAACGAATCCAAATCCGTTGATTTGAACAAATCTTTATTATACGTTGTCACCTAAAAATAGAAATTACGATTAAGAACATCTACAGAACCACATGTGTATCTAGTTTCAATGCCAAATACGAACCTTGAGAAATACCATAATATTTCTAACAGAAATAAGAAAACAATGGATGAAAACCTATAAGGAACTTCCAGGGCAAAGATAATCCAAAGTGATGCTGGGATGTTTTATCCAGGCAAGAACAAAAGCTTGTCTGATACTAAACCGGAAGAAGCTTAGAATTATGACAGGGGCCCAGATGGGATACTACAGACATAGAAAACACTTCAAGGCCCTAGGCCTAGCGGAAGATGACAGATGCAGATTCTGCGCATCAGCAGAAAAAACCCCATACATCTGCTCAAAGACTGCACAAGACACAAATGTACCTTGGGACCCACTGCTTGTGCGCAGAGGAGTTGCAGCCCTTGAATCCCACCCAGATCCTGAAATTCCTAGGGGAATCAGGAGTAGAGGAGATGATCTAAATGGGTAAGTAAACCAACTATTAGATGAAGAAAGGAACAATAGATCTATGAAGGTCGCAGTACAAGTCACCACCGAAATCTAGAAATCTTCAACGTATCATTTTTGTTCTGAACGTAAACCTTGAAGGATAATGACCATAATGATTGGACTGTATATAGCAACGACAAAATTAAAAATATGGGTAACAAATCGGGGTGGCTTCGCCACTTACCTCCTAGCTACAATGTCTTCCTTGCTTGCTCCGGTGAAACGATTCTCCTGTCGCCAACTAATTTAAGGGAGGAAACGGGAGGGAATAAAGACAAGAAGGTTATTCGACAGAGAACCCTTGCAACGCAAATCGTCTAGAATTGGCAGAATCCCGGAAAAGTTCCCATTAACAAATTGAGCGTGGTCGCATGCCGGCCGAGACGAAACGTGCAAACACTCTTAACGCATAGACCGGGCGACACGTATTTACGGGCGACACGTACATCTAAACCGCTGCGCGGTTTCCTACTAATTCTTTGCGCATGATCGACACCCGTCGGAATTAATTGATCGCGCTATCGACAATCGTTCGCCCTCTTTTGATAGGCCACAAAACCAATAAAAAAAGGGCCCATATTACTAACGTATCATGTTTAATCTAACCGTAAGCCTTGAGAAACACCATAACATTACTAACGTATCACATTTAATCTAAAGGTAAACCTTGATGGATACCATACTATTACGAACGTATTATAAGGGATACCATAATAATGAAACCTTGAGGAATACCATAATATTACTAAGTATCATGTTAGTTCTAAACGTAAACCTTGAGGGATACCATAATATTACTAACGTATCATGTTTCTTCTAAACGTAAACCTTGAGGAATACCATAACATTATCAACGTATTAGGTTTAATATAAAGATAAAACTTGATAGATACCATAATATTACTAACGTATCATGACGGATACCATAATATTACAAACGTATCATGAGGGATACCATAATAATGAAACCTTGAGGAATACCATATTACTAACGTATCTTGTTTGTTCTAAACTTAACCCTTGAGGGATACCATAATATCACTAACCTATCGTGTTTAATCTAAACGTAAACCTTGAGGGATACCGTAACATTACTAACATATAAGATTTAATCTAAAGATAAACCTTGATGGATAACATAATATTACTAACGTATATAGATCGATACCATAATAATGAAACCTTGAGGGATACCTTAATATTACTAACGTATCATGTTTAATCTAAACGTGAACCATGAGGGATACCATTACTAACGTGTCAGGTTTAATCTAAATGTAAAAACCTTGATGGGTATACCATGAACCAATAAGGTATACCATGATATTTTAATGTCATATAAAAGTTTTATCTTAAGCTTATAATATGCTTGTAATGTCCATTTCAATTCCGAAGAAAACTAAACTTACTATTGTTGTGATCTTCTTATCGTCAAGCGTGTCATCTTCTGTACTCATGGTTACGTTGACTCCTTCCAAAGCGATCTCTTTCTTGAAGAGATCTCTGCCAAATTCTTTGGAGACTTTGGTGAAGGTGTTGTTGTGTGGCTCTTCGACCTCGTCGCCTGGGTTTATGGTCAAGGCGGTGGCCAGAGCGGAGTTCATGACTGTGTCGATCGCGTTGCTCTTGACCAACTCTTCCTGAAACCAAGGGGAATTATTTGGGTCGGTTTGGATCGGTTTTCTACTTCTTTGTTGAAGAAGGCTTGGTCGTAGTTCGGGTAGTCTTCGATAACAGCTGGATCGTCGACCAATTCCGGTGGTTCCGTAACGATGATTTCGTCTAGTTCTAGATTTTCGGCGTCTAGGAGCTTATTCGCGCATTCCTTCAATGGACTAACGACAGAAATGAAATACACTTTTCTTATTAGATTTTGCGTTTATGGTTTACTTTAACAGAGCTTTGGCCTCGTCGTCCATCTGGACGTTGTACAAACCTCTCTTCAGTGAAGAGAGTTGCGTTTCCGAAACTTTCTTGCAAAGATTGGAGAGTTCGTTTCTGTATTCGGGGTTTTCCGTTTTATAAAAAGTTTTCAGCAGACTTCCAATGCGGTTGTACGAATCAACACTTTCAACGGCGATCTGCAACAAAACTCCTAATATTATAACGTCCATAATTTTTTTGTTTGCATTCTTACCTTCTTTAAACTGTTCAAAACGTTTTTGTACAAAGTTCCCTTTTTAAACGAAGGGTCTCGTTCAACTTCCAGCAACATTCCGTTGGCAATCTGAACCGCCCTGGCGTAATCGCCCTTGCTGCTGGCATCGTCCACGTAGGCCGCTAAAGCCTCCGCTTGCTTGTCGGTGATTTTCTGTTGCTCCAGCTACAAGCAGAAAAGTACACACTCCAGTTTTGGACATGTTTCCTATGTCTGTTACTTTGATGGAGCCTAGCGAAATCTTGTAATTTTTGAAAAACAAGTCGTGCCCGGAGACGTACAAAGTTTCGGTCGGTTGCCCCGTTGAACCCAGAACAAAATCGAAGATTCGATAACTACTACTAGCTACAAGTTGCTCTATAACAAATTAAAGTTTTAACAAAAATTGCTTTTCTTCTACTGCTACATTTATATTACTTTTATTGCGCTTACTTCGCTTAAAAAAAATAGAAAAAGTCGAAAATTTAAGGACTATGCAAGTGACACCGCTCATAAAGTGTTGCACATGTGATCGCCAAAACATTACTTATTGATTTTCTGAAATGACTTTCGGAAGCAGAACTTAACAAAGCATAGTGTGACTGCTTTCGAAAACACGCTTTCTGATTTTTTTTACTCAAACCAGAAAAATAACATTGTTTTTAAGATCATGTGTTCGATTAACTTAAGTGAATAGCCATCTATTAAATACATAGCCATCTATACAAATAAATAAACGCATACGCGTTTCGAGATTTATCTCTAATCAGTGCAGCTTTGCTTTTATGAATAACTTGTAAATCACGAAGGTCGACTGAAAGCTAGTTGTTCGCGCCAATTTTAGTTAATCTAGGTTTTTAAATTTAACATTTGAATCGATTTCGGCACCGATCAATTGAAGAGCAAAAGGTGTATCGACCTGGGCCGAAATCGCGCGATTTATCAATTATTATTTCGCGAAATAGTCGGGCAGTACGCTTTGAAGGTGCGAAGCGTGTAGAACGAGACCGAAGCGTAAAGCCAAGTTCGGCCCGCACGTGCACGCGTTATTCAGTTTCAAGTCAAATTATCCAGGGGTGTGATCACGAGCCCAAAGGGCTGGAGCGGCATCCAACGTCTGGAAGACCACAATTTTAAGGGAATAATGGGCATTATCCTCATTAATAAGCATTATCCTCATTTCCTCCCTTAAAATAGGCGCCGGAAGGACGATCCACACGTGGCGGAGACGCGAGCAGCCCTAACAGGTAAGTGATTCGATCAGCCCTGTATTTTTGGTTGAAAGTTTTGATTTTCGTGAGACACGGTCCAAACATTGGTCCTTCGAACCGGATCGGCGTCAGTTAGTCGAAGACGTGTATGTGCTCGGACGCTGTTGGATTCGCCATCTTGTTTCCGGTCTCGGCGGAAACACTCAAAGCGTACTCCATTAATTTCGTTGATTATTAATTTTGTCCGGATATCTTGCTGTCGTTGGAATAATCAGCTGATTGTCTGGTTATTCAATCTCGTTGATTATTAATTTTATCTGGTTATCCAGTTTCGTCGGAATAATCAGTTAGTTATCTGGTTATTCAATTTCGTTGATTATTAAGTTTGTATGGATATCCCGATTTCGTAGGAATAATTGTCTAGTTATTCAATATCGTTGATTATAAATTGTTGTCAGCATATCCAGCTGTTGCCTGGTTATTCATTTTTCATTGATTATTTAATTTTGTTTGACTTATTTTGTCAACTTTCGTTTGTCTTTCTATCCTTAGTATTTTCATTACTGATCGTCGTTTTTTCATAATGGATATGTGAGAGAGATCATTAAAAATTTTGATTAGTCGGAAAGAAAACATATTTGCGAGGGTACAGCGCCTCCTCATCTTTAAGCCATTTCAAGACTTCGTACCCCCGGTTGGCTCAATATTTGATGGAGTATAATGACCTGGAAATGCGTATTAATGATTTAGAATTGGAGCTGAACCCGGAATTTGTTCCCTCCTTCGATATGGCCATTCAGGACTTAGTGGATTGTATCGAGCAGGTGGACTGTCTGTGGTACCCCGGAAACGCCAACATCGGCCCCATCTCCATCGCGGATAGATGCCCCGAAACTGAAACGGTTAAAAATCCCCAAGTTCGATGGTTCCCCGGAGGCGTGGGCTCCGTTTTACGAATTGGTTCGTAATTTGGTGCACGACAATTCTCATATGTCTGGTCTAGGGAAAATGCAGTACCTCGTGACCAGTTTGGCCGGGCCTCCATCGAATATTTGTAAACATGTTACGCCCACCGGGTCGAACTATCTTCCCACCTGGGAAGCTTGGGTGCACGGGTATAACGATCCTCGAGCGTTAGGTGACGCCTATTTAGAAAAGATATTTGGATTTAAACCGATTCCATTGGAGTCTCGCCAGGGTTTAAGTTAAGTTAAGTTCTGGATGAGTTTTGTGCTCCTATCTCGGCGCTACACCAGCTGGGTCATGCCGATTTGACGGATTTCATTTTTTTGCACCGGGCGTTGCAGGTAGTGGACCCGGGCACCAAGCGGGCATTTGAAGCCGCCTTGCGGGAAACCGATGTGCCCACCTACAAGGATTTTGTCAAATTTGTGGAGAGACATCTCCGGACGTTGCCGACATCAGATGCTGCCCAAAGGATCTTTCAAGCCTCGATCGATGACGCGGAATTTTGTGGTTCAATCGGAGGCACGACCTGTGGGTACGAAGTCTTCGTTTTGTTGTTGTTGCAAGGAGGGCATTCATCAATTGCAGGTTTTCCCCAAATTTTTAGATATCACTCCCAAGATGAGATACGATCTAGTAAAAGAGCAAGCTCTTTGCATTCGTTGTTTATCCCATCAACATTCGCTCCGGAGGTGCCCGGAGACCACTAGTTGTTCTCAATGTTCATTATCCCATCACTCGTTGTTGCATTTTGTTTCGACGAAACGGCGTGCTAGAGAGAATGGCGAGATGAAGGCTCGGCCAAATCAACAGCTCCTTCCGTGTTGCTGTTTACCTTTGTTGCCGAGATTCCCGATTCTACGGGGAAACGGCACGCCGTGCGTTTTTTGTTGGATTGAAGCAAAGCGAGGCGAATTTCCTATGTCGAGGTGTCTGTGAAAGACTAGGATTACCCGTAGAAAAGTCCGATGTATCGGTCATCGGATTTGGCGGCGCGAAAAGTGCCGTTGTAGATCAAACGACGACGACCATATGGTCGCGCTTTGATGCTCGTATGTCTTTTCCTGTCAACGCGTTTGGCGTTGAGAATATTGCGGAGAATATACATCCACACAGCCTAGATCTTTCGGGGTTGGGCCATTTAGCAGATTTGCCCCTAGCCAATAGTGATTGCGGCCAATCGGGGAAAACTAAAAGCATCATCGGAGCGGGATTGTTTCCTTTGCTTGTACTAGGTGAACGAGCCATAGCTTCGCCCGAATTGCCCGTCGCATTCCGGACTACCTTCGGTTACGTGCTCAAGGGAGCACTCCCGAATTCTGGACGAACTGAACGGCACTCGTTGGTAGCCACAAAGGAAGTCGAGAGTTTGGACAACACTCTGAAACGTTTCTGGGAGATCGAGGAAGCCCCCTCTTCTCTAGAGGCCACCGTATCTAAAGAGAACCTAGAATGTGAGGAACTTTTTTCCGCGTCGGTCAGACGCGCCCGGGACGGAAGATATGTGGTTGCACTTCCCTTTCGGGAAAGTCTTGGGGAACTCCTTCGGACCAGCGTGTAGACGCTTCGCGAATTTGGAAAAGCAATTCTTAAGTTCGCCGGCATTGAAAGAGGCTTACCAGTCGGTGATGCGTGATTATATTGAACAAGGTCATGTTTCTTTCAGTACGGACTTCCCCCGTCAGAGGCTTAATTTATTTCGCACCATGCCATCTTCAAGCCTCACAGTTCGAGTACTCATCTACGCATTGTTTTTGACGCTAGTGCCAAAGATCGAGGCGGACGCTCATTGAACGATTTGTTGTATACAGGGTCTAAATTGCAGACCGACATTTTTTCGTTTTTGGTTAACTTCCGTTTGTTTCCAGTCGCGTTAACGGCCGATATTCGACAGATGTATAGGCAAATTTGTGTTTGTCCGGAACATCGCCGGTATGAACAGCTCGTGTGGCGGTTCTACCCGGATCAACCATTGCAGATCGGCCAATTGAATTGTGTTGTCTTCGGCGTCAGTTCGTCCCCCTTTTTAGCCCTTCGCACCGTCCGTCACTTGCTGGATGACGACGGGGATAAATATCCTCAGGCAGCGAGCTATTTACGCCGGGATATGTACGTCGACGATTTTATAACGTCGGTGCCTTCAGAAAATGAAGCGGTTCAAGTTTACTTGCAATGTAAACAGTTGTTGATGGGCGGGAGTTTTGAGCTGTGCAAGTGGGCGACCAGTTCGTCCGCTGTACAACAGCAATTGGTCGTAGGCGACGCACTGTTGGAGAAGAAGGCGTTTGAAGACAACCCGAATTGTACGGTGTGGAAATCCACAAGCTGACACCTTTGAGTTTAAAATTCAGGCCTAGGGGCGTTGCGGAACCCAGGGGGACATCTGGTCCACGGTCGCCCGAATATTTGATCCACTCGGGTTTTTGTCCCCGGTCACGCTGTTTCTAAAAATTTTAATCCAACAATTATGGATAGAGGGTGTGGGATGGGACGAAAATCCTTCCATGATTGTATTGGAGAAATGGAATACCTTCCAGGAACAATGTGCTGAATTGTCGTCGGTGTCGGTTCCTAGGTTTGTTGGGGCGTCCCCACAGGGTAGTCCCGTTCTCGTGGGTTTTTCGGACGCATCTGAATTGGAATTCGGGGCCGTACTATATCTTCAGGTCGGTTCCGGCGTCGACTCCCCTTAGGTTTTTTTGGTTTGTGGGAAGCCCAAGGTGGCGCCCACAAAGGTTCTGTCAATACCACGCCTGGAACTTTGCGGCGCGCTTGCTGTCTAAATTGTTGAACGGGGTTGTAGAGAATTTTTAGACGCGGAACTTGTTCCCAAAAATACGTGCGTTCACCGACTCGACCATTGTTTTATGTTGGCTGAGGTCGTCTCCGACGAGGTGGACCACCTTTGTGTCGAACCGGGTGGCTAAAATTCAGTCATTGGTTGAGGTGTCGCAGTGGACGAGAAAATCCGGCGGGTTACGGGGTGTGACTCCCGCGGAATTAGTCGGTCATTATGGTGGACTGGCCCGAAATGGCTCCATACCGACGAAGCCCACTGGGCCGATCTCGGCGCTGACGTCCACCTTTCAGACCCTCCCGAAGAGAAGGTATCCATTGGTTGCCTGGCCCTCCGCACCGCAATGCCCAATTTATTTGAAGAATTTATAAGTCATTTTTAGGGTTCCGTACCGAAAACGGAACCCTTATAGGATCACTTTGTTGTCCGTCCGTCTGTCTGTCTGTCAAGACCATTTTTCTCAGGAACGCGTAGAGGTAACAAGTTGAAATTTGTATCAAATACTCGGGTCTACGGTCTCTTTCAGCTGTGAAAAAATCAAACTTGTAAGTCAACGCGATCAAAAGATATAACCGTTTATTTATTAAAAAACCTATATGGTACTTCCCGTTGACCTAGAATCATGAAATTTGGCAAGAAGCGGTGTCTTACAGCACATGCAAACGGGAAAATCTGAAAACCGTAAATATGTAGTTTAATTACAAATTTAGAAACTTATGAAAATACACTAATGTTGTCGTAGTGGTATTGTCAATCTCCAGAAGCATATGGGTTGCATACAGCTAGGTCCTCCTCGGTTAGGTCCGAAGGTTAAGTATGTGTTGGCACCAAGCTGTTTATTCTGAATTTTCTTTGTTTATATTCGTTATGCGTTGCATCACGTACGCTCTATATACATAATATATACAGAGTATATATAATGTCTAAATTTTGCTTGTTTATAACCGACATGCGACATACTCAAGTCCTGTAACATCCTGTATATATTATATTTCGTCTAATTTTTCTTTATAATCTACATAATATGTTGATAATCTACATAATAATACTATACTATAATCTACATAATATGTTGTAGATAATATGATTTAAGTATATTATACTTAAATCACGTACGCCCTATATTTTTTGGTAGTCAATTGCCCAAAAGCAGTCAATTGAACAACTGAATGTTAAGAGTATCGAAATAGATCTAGAAATAGTTAATATATTAGTTTATATTAGATCTAGAAATAGTTAGATCTTAATATAAATTAGTGAATAAGTGTAATACTAAAATAAAGTTTTCTTTTTATAAGTTTAAAAATATTCGCGTTATTTAAAAAAAATACCCTGTATACCTTTATACAGGGTATATAGGTATACAGGCAAAATTGAGCAGAAAAAACAAATAGTGAAGTTCCAGAACCCCTAAACACTCATAGTGAATGGGGATGTATGGTAATAAAATATAGGGTAGAATTCCATCGTACGACAGCGACATCTTGAGGTTGTGCTTGCAGCGGTACTAAGATGGTCGTGATTTCAGGAGGGCCACTTGTCAAGTTAACTGAATGTGCTTGCTACGTCCTCCACAAAAAAAGATACCTTACTTACAAGTTTGTACGGAACCCTCGGTCACAACTCGCACTTGGCCGGTTTTTTCCTCCTTTTCGAGACTGCGACGCAGTATGGGATATGTTTTGAGTTTTCAGCGACAAGCAAGGTTCACCGCGGAGAACCTGAATGAGAGCGAATTACAACTCTGCCGCCTCGTACAAGGTCAATCTTTTCGAGAGAATCGACACGCCCTGGAAAGCGGCAATAGGTTTTTTCGCTCGGCTTAGGAATTTATGTCCCTTCCTGGATAACGGACTGATTCGAGTAGGAGACCGCTTAGGAGCGGCAAAATTAGATTTCATCATTTTGCCCCGAGACAGTCACTTTGTGGTGCTGTTGGTTCGGTATTTACATTTACAGAATTTGCACGCGGGCCATGTGGCGGGCCACGCGGACCAACAATTGTTGGCCATTTTACGGCATTAATATTGGATCTTGTCGGCTCGGTCTATCGTTCGTAAGACCTTGCGGGACTGCAACATTTGCTTTGGTGTTAAACTCCGCCCGATTATGCCATTAATGACATGCATAATGGCATCCCCATTAATGGGAATCTACCGTCGTGCCGCATAACGAAAGCGAAAGCACTTTTGCCTACGGGCGTGGATTATGCGGGTCCATGGAAGATAAGTTTGAGCCGCCGTCGGCAGCCTTTGTTTATTTATTTGTTTGGCCACCAAGGCGGTGCATTTGGAGTTGGTTTCCGCATTGTCACAACGGAGGCGTTTCTGGCCGCGTTTAAGCGGTTTCTGTCGAGACGAGGAGCCTGCATGGACTCGCGGATTGGGCAACCAATTTCGTGGGTTCCAAACGGGAATTGGAAGAGTTGTCGGCTTTTCATGCGTCTTCGAATTTTCACAACGCTCTTTCGGGGGGATTAGAGGAAAAAAATTAACTGGCATTTTATCCCTCCCGGGTCTCCGCACTTTGGTGGACTGTGGGAGTCGAACGTCAAGAGCGTAAAGTCTCATTTGTTCCGCGTGATCGGCGATCAGTTGTTGACATATGAAGAGATGAATACTTGCCAGGTCCAAATAGAGGCCTTGTTGAATTCTCGTCCTCTTTGTCCTTTGGGCGAAGACCCGGCCGGAGCTTTGGCATTGACTCCCGCACATTTCCTCACCTTGACACCTTTAAAGGCGCTTTCTGCTTCGAATGTATCTGTGTTGCCGGCTGCACGATTATCGCGGTATCAGCTCTCCTCGAGCAAATTGTTCAGTCTTTTTGGAAAAAATGAACGCAAGAGTATCTGCATGAGCTCCAGGTGAGGGCGAAATGGGTCCAGGATACGCCAAATTTAAACGTTGGAACGCTGGTCCTGGTTAAACACAGTCCGCTACCCCCTCTTCAATGGCCATTAGGAAGAGTCGTTGACGTGTTGCCGGGACAGGATGGTATTGTACGTGTAGCTTCGGTCCGCACCATCGAGGGATTGTTTAAACGGCCCGTGGCCAAGTTGTGTCCCGTTCAGTCTCAGTAGTTGGTCGTTGGGAGTTCTTTGTTCTATTTTTGTTAGTTATACATATCTATATATTAGAATACCAAGGTAATTTTAGTTAGTTTCATTCCGTTATTTCTATTTTGTCAAAGTTGAACTCATTTTCATTTATTTTATTGGTAGAAGTTTGTTTATTTTTTCTCTTTTATGGATTTGATTTTGGCCCATCTTGGCCTATTATTGTTCAGTTTTGTGCTGAAGTGGGTTACTTCAGGGGCGGCGGGATGTTCGCGCCAATTTTAGTAAATCTAGGATTTTTAATTTAACATTTGGATCGATTTCGGCACCGATCAATAGAAGGGGAAAAGGTGTATTCGAACTGGGCCGAAATCGCGCGATTTATCAATTATTATTTGGCGAATTTATGTACGCTTTGAACGGGGGAAGCGTGAAGCCAAGTTCCGCCGGCACGTTTCAAGTCAAATTAACCAGGGGTGTGATCACGAGCCCAACGGGCTGAAGCGGCATCCAACGTCTGGAAGACAACAATTTTCAGGGAATCCCTCCACCCATTATCCTCATTTCCTCCCTTAAAATAGGCGCCGGAAGGACGATCCACACGTGGCGGAGACGCGAGCAGCCCTAACAGGTAACTGATTCGACCAGCCCTGTATTTTGATTGAAAGTTTTGATTTTCGTGAGACACGGTCCAAACACTAGTAAATAACTGGCAAATTTCTACTTTTTAGAAATTTACTAGTAATTAACTTGGCAAACATGAGATTTGTTTTGGCAGTTTGGCAAAAAAACTCAAATATAATATCAGAAATAATATTATAGAGCTCCGGAATGGTTGAATATATTTATATATTTCGACTTTTTTGAGTATAAATATTCTTTTCCTTACCTGTCCCATCAGGTAGAGTTTGATAAACATTGTAATCGGAAGGGTAGTAAATTCCATAAAGCTCTGCCGGTTCACATTGGACCATAAACACCGTCTGCATGCTTTTGCCCTTGTTGGGAGTAAAATAACAATCCGGTGGTTCAATCGTCAGACTGGTTCTGAAGAAAGTCATCGCGGAATAACTTCCGGCATTACCCTCTAAAAACAGTGTTTTAAACAAAGCGTTTTGGCGACTTTCAAAGCGACCGACTTGTTTTCATTGTTAATTTGTAGATGGAATTGTAATTGAAGGCGTTCTTCTTGATGATCACGTCCACGTTGTTTTTGACTTCAAAGTTGCTAGCTGGAATCTTCTTATTTGTCTTGCTCATGACTATTTCATACTCGTGTTCGAATTTGTTGAACTCGGCGCAAGTTTCGAGACAAGTTAGCGAGATATGGGTTTCTTGAGCCGGATTCGTCAACTTGTTCTGTTCCATATCACAGTTCCTTTTACATCTACAAGAATGTAAATATTAAAAATAGTAATTTTGATTAATGTTATTAAATTTACCGGAACTCTACCATCGGTCTATTCTGTGGAATGTAATGTACGATTTGTTTGGCGAAGATTTTTATTTTGTGGAATTGCAAGGTAGCCTGGACTTCGATGGAAAACCTGCAGGGATCTGCCGGCACGAATAACGTCAAAGCTGCGGAAGGAAGAAGATGAATACGACTTGCAAGTTTGTTCGCGTCGCTCACCTGTCGGTTTAGGGGGACACACGCTGCCTTTGCAAGCCGCCCTGTTGCTGAATTTGCATTGGTTATCTGCCCAGATCACGTCCTCCGGTTTGATGGGCAACTTAGAAATTGATGGCGTGATGTCTACCATGTACGGCGTGTCCATCCGCTCCGTATGCACACGGCCGTTCACAAATACCACAACCGGAGGTTCCGACATCAACTCCAGTTTACACTAAAGGCAGTCAGATTATGCAAGCACTTGATTTTAAAATGTGTACTAACTGTATCAGTTACAGCTTCGAGTCCTTTTTCTTGGACCTTGACCGTGAGAGTGTACATTCCGTCGATTAAATTGTCGCTGGGAGCGATGACGTAAACGGCCTTGTTGGTGTACTTGGAATCGTAAGGCTTCGTGTTCCCTAAATCGGCAAAGACAATTTGTAACTTGCCGTCTTACGTGTTGCGTTGTTGTAACTTACCGTCTTTCCTGAAATCCCATTTTATCGACGGCAGTCCGTCACAGGCCTGATCTATGTGAATCCTGATTTCGATCATCCAGAACGTGTAACGCAAAGACGACTCTATGGCATTACTGAAATTAAAACGTGTTTAATCGACTAGTTTAAATGATTTATTAATTTCTGTGTAGACGGTAGAATCTACACTCTGACAAGCAAGATGCTGCATCCTATATAGACGAGTTTAGCATTGTTCTGCGCAATACCCCCACTTTATTTCGAGTGCGCGGTGATTAGTTGAACGTATTTGAAAAACTGACGCATATTTATTAACTTTAACTGATCAGCGCGTACCTCAGCGCATCCTATCTCGGCGCAGAACAGCTGCATTCTCTCGCTGGACAGAGTATAGGGTTACTCAAACTATAACTCGCATCAGTTTGTTTGAACAGTTTCTACCGATTTCAGCTTTGCATAGATCTTTGTTGATAAAATGAGGAAATTTGACCAAAAAATTTGGCCCAAAATTGACAAAATCTTTTAGATCAGAATTTCTACAGTTCTATGCCTAGTTAATAATTTTTGGGCTGTTAACTTTAGGCAGTACAACCAAGATTTTTTTGCAACTCATTTTAGAACATTAGGCTTAAGTCGATTCCATTTCGAAAATCTAGCTCGACAAGAACAGTTTGAGAAGCCATGGTGTTATGTTCTCTGGCTTTATCTGATTGAGTCTTATTTTGGTAATTATATATATTTACCAATATTCGAATTTGGTTTCGGTCTCGTCGCCCTTACAGCCTTCCCTCTTCGGTCTAAGCAAGTCAGTTACTGGAACGGGAAAACCTGGTTTATTTTGGTTTGATTTTTTGTAATTTGTAAAACTTACTGGGGAGTGATAATATCGCTTGTGCGTGGAATACCAGCAGGAAAATTATCGAAAATTTCATTGCAAAGTGTTCTTAGAAATCGACTTTAATTCCTGACTTACGAAACTTTATCAATATTGATATTGAATTTGTTACTATAGATGTCACAAAACAATACAAGACTACTAGATCATTGAAAACAATTATATTCTAGAATCAGTCTCATCCCCAAATATAATCTCATTTATTAGCATTTGCTCGGTCGAATGGATCGATATGGTGCCATAACCGACACTTGGGGCACCCCGTCCAAATTTCAAAACTCACCAACTCACTCTTTAATGTGATATCTATTCATTAATAATTCTACTTACTAAACATTCTGTATAGCAATTGTCTATCTAATGGACTAAACATGTAGACTAAATTTAATAGACTAAAGAGCCTTTTTGCCACATCACCTAATTTCTGTTACCAATCGGGGGGCACGGAAGGAGCCTCCACGCGTGCATTTTCTCCTCCATATGCAGAACATGCCGGCGCCAACTGGTAACACAGTCCCACCAGACAAAGACCAATCCTTCCACCACCGGAATCCACCGGACACGGAAAAGTAAAGTATTACCAATCACCTAATCAAGCAGGAACATCAAAACAATAATAAATAAATCTATTACATCCGAAACTTTATTTAATTTTCTTCCTTTCCGAACTTTTTCCTCTACCCTGTCCAAAATCCGCACCATCGCTCCTTCCACTCTCCTTCTTCGAGCGCGTCCTCTTAATCTTCTTCCTCGCCCCGTCAACAATTACAACAAACTCCTTCGAAATCTCCTCTTGTGGCTTAACGTTCCTTCTATCAATAATCCGAATATTATCAATCGCCTTATTGATTAACTCGAGCGTATCCCTGCAACGCTCCAACCTCCTATAATCACTGTCCACGTGAATTACATGCCGATTCGGTTCGAAAACTGCTTTCGGAGCTTCGGGTTGTAAGATGTATTTGGCAGCGTATTCCATCCTCAAGATGGTATCGTTTGAAACGAATCGAATGGTGTTGTCCTCATCCCTGCTGGGGAAGAACCAATGATTTATTGGTTCCTCGCCGAATTTTGATTTCTTGACGAAATTGATTAGACAAAGAGTGATCCTAGCCATCAACTTGTATTGGTTTTCGGTAAGATCTCGTTTTCCAACGCCTAAGGTGTAATCAAACGCGACTCGTTTTCGTATAACTGCCATGGCTATCAACCTCATCAATCTCATCTTATCGCTACTCATGGCAATGCAATCCGCGTATCGTTTCGAATTCTCTTTAGGATAAACCACACCATAATCTTCTTCAGCTCCACCAGCCCTCAACCGCCTTTCTTTTCTCCGGATTAGTTCTAAGTAGTAAGTAGTTTGGTTTATCCAGTAATGTTTGATGGAGTAATGCCTGGGTCTGTTGGAGTTGCAGATTTGACTTTCTTTAAAACCTAGGATTATTATGGTGCTGTAGATGGTGAAGAAGGCGTTGGAAGTTAGGATAAATACAGTGTATAGGAAGTTGAATTCTGAGCCGTAATGGCTTAGATAGAAGTGTTCGAAGTAGCTGAAGAAGTTCGTGGAGATCAGCAGGAGAGATTTCAAGGTGCTTCCGAAAAAACCGAAAGGGCCGTAAATTGAGCCTAAAGCTATGTGCAGATATATAGTGAAGATAAAAAACATGTAGATTTGATATAGCATTGTCATCATTAACGTTCCAGATGACATCCAAATGGTTCTTTCCAACACTCTGAAGGTCACGGCGAAACGAAGATACTTCCATAGCCGTATCGTTGCCAAAGACAGTAAGGCTATGCTGATCCAGGTGTTTAATTTGGCGACGGTGATTAGCTCGTAATAGTAGACAAACTGGTTATTATCGGTGTTAACCAGGTTGTTCATTAAGACTTTGATCAACTGTTGTCTGTTGAAATATAAACCGCAAATGGTAATGCTGAGGATTAACAGCAACACGTCCAAGACTTCCCAAAAATCTTTGAAGAAATATTTAGTTCTTTTACGCACGCGGATTAGACTGGACAGGGTTTTGTAAATGATGATGGCTAAGAAGATTACTATTAGAGTTATGACTAAAGCTTCGCTAGTTTTACTGGAATACAGTAGCCTTGTTGTAAACACCTGTCGAGAGAATTTCGGAAATGAATGTTGGATTTGTTGAACTGGTGTTAGTTTACGGATTCGGATTTGATTATTCGTCCGGCTGGGCTGCGCTCGAACATCGCTTTGACCAGGTTGAAGATGTTGTAATTGGGGTTGTACGTCCAGAAATCTATAAATAAGACTTTGGTGTTCACGTCGATCCACTTGATCTTCTTCAGCAGGTTTACGACGAAATAGGAGTTGTAGAGCGTTCGGCCCAAATTCGCTATGTAATCTTCTACGCTGTAGGTGTCTAACGCACCTATAACAATGAGAAATTAAAATTGCATAGCTTGGTGCCGATAGGTTTGTGCAAAATATAAACGAGAAGAAATGAATCAATCTAATGATATTTTCTGTAGTCCAAAAAAATTGAATGAAATCCTAGGTGCCTACAAGTGTTTGACTACAATCCTAGGTGCCTCACATACAAGGGCCAAATTAAAGTCAATACGTGGTCTGTTAGAAAAGTATCCGACCTTATTTTTTATTTTGAAAACCTGATGGATTTGAATCAAGCGCGCTTGCATGAGCCGACCTTGAACCTTCATGCGCATGCGTGAATTTTTTCCCCTGTAGATAGCGTTAATTGCTGTCGAGCAGTGTTGGAGTGCCGTAGTGTGTAGTGCTCTCGTCGGTTTTTTCAATGCAAGTAAAATGACGGAACGACTGGAGCAGCGCTACTGCATCAAATTTTGTCAGAAACTGGGCGACAACCAGCTGGAAACCATTCGGAAGATGGCTTTCGGTGACGATGCTATGGGCATCACACAGACTAAGGAGTGGTACAACCGGTTTAAAGACGGTCGCACATCGGTGGAAAGCCATCCACGCTCTGGTCGGCCATCAATATGCCGAAATGGCCATGTCATTGCCAAAGTGAACGCTGTGGTGATGCGGGACCGTCGTGTGACTATCCGAGAAATTGCGACTGGAGTTGTGGTCATCAGGAAATTGGCAACTCCATCACGACAATGCTCCAGCACATTCTTCGCACTTGGTTCACAATTTTTTGGCGAAAAACCAGACTCCTCTTGTTCGACAGGCTCCTAACTGCCCTGATATAGCCCCCTGCGACTTCTGGCTGATCCCCAAAGTCAAGAGGCCATTGAAAGGAACGCGATTTCAGACAAGAGAGGACATTATGGCTGCAACGACCGCCGAGCTAAAGTCGACTCCGAAATAGGCTTTTTCGGAATGCTTCCAACAATGGCGGCACCGCTGAGAGAAGTGTGTGGAGAGACGATGGAGGAGACTACTTTGAGGGTGATTAGCTTTACAACGTTCAAGGTATGTCTCTTTTTTTACCGGCTAAAGGTCGGATACTTTTCTAACAGACCACGTGTAATGATATTTTCTGTAGTCATTTGACTACAATCCTAGGTGCCTCACATACCCCTGTATGTGAGGCACCTAGGATTGTAGTCAAATGGCTGGCCAAATTAAGAAAGGAAAATATGGAAATTTGACCAGCTTAGCAAGCAACTAGTGAACCTAGACCCTTAGTTGTAACTCTAATGCCTTTTAAACATCCGTGAAAATAATGAAAGTAGCAACATAACAAAATTGTAATATCAAGCTAATCCATTGCATTAACTTTTGGAATTGGAACATTAATGGCATATGACCGACTTTTAGCTTGTTCTGCACTAGAGCTAAACCAATACTAATTGTGCTAAGTAACAGTTTTTGATGATTATTGGCAAAATCATAATCCAACAACAACGCCATCAATGATTTTCTTGTAGAGGAATGTTTATGGGATTTACCTAAGGTGTAAGTAATTTCCGATCCGTCGTGGTGTAGCCAATTCTTGAAGGTTTCCCAGTCGTTTCGGCATTTGATCTGCAGCAAGTTCATCGGATGCACCGGATTGCAATTTTGCTCGCGCCTTTGCTGGCGCAGCTGCATGACGCCCAAAACTTTCGTTTTGAAGTCCAACATTAATCCGGCATCTATGGTGTTGTAATTGCCATACCACTTGTTGGCGTGGACTATCGGTATTATTGTGTAATTAATGTAATTGTAAATGCTGAAAACAGAAGATGTTACAACAAATTGGATGGATGTTAAGGTCCAGAATCCAGGTTTTATTAAATTGTGACGAGGCTATCAAAAAGAGTAAAAATTATTTTGGCAAAAGTATCTTACTCGCTAGAATTTTCGACTTCGATTTAACGACTGCGAGCTTCGATTGCGTGCGGTGAAGAACTCGCCGTTCAACATTTTGTGCATGGCCACGTTGCTCCGGTAATCCAGATCGTCGACGTTGGCAAAACAGACCGCGTAGAGCATGAACAAGTAGATCAAGTACAAGATGAAATCGCGGAAAGTTTTCGCCACTTCGACGCGCCGAACTTCCACGTGCATCATTTTCTGAAAGAGTGGAATTTGAGCAAAACTTTTTAGCGCTGCGGAAGAATTTACCAAAATCTGTTCGCGCGTTAAGTGTCTGTAATGGTTCATGAAATAAGGACGTAGCAACATTTCGCCGAAGAGTGAAAACAAGATTTTCCTTTGCTGCTCGATTTCGTTCAAAATTCCAACGAAGTTGTAATGTTTTAAGTTAAACTAAAAGAAACAAACCTTCTTTAATTTTGAAAAAAATTGAACCCACCTAGGTGTAGATTCAAGTGCAAGCATTGATATTTTTCGTTTAACGTTTAAAGTTCAACTGAAAGGTTGAATTTTGATTGGTTTTGGACAATTTTGAACCCACCTAGGTGTAGTTTCAAGAAATTGATATTGAAATTGATCTTAATTTACCTTTGCGAGTTTGGTGTAAATAATGTTGAAGATAGTCGTGTAAATGTTTTCGACGACGAATATGGAGATTAGTATGGAGATGATGGTGGAGCAAATCCAGAAGTAGGTCGTGTGGATAGACACGGAAAATCCAAAGATTAGTAAATATAGCATGCTGAATATGATCCAGCTAACTAGGACGATCCAGGTGATTTTGGTGGCTAACATCGAGTAGGGTTTTGTTCCTTTGTAGAAGGAGAATAGCGTTGATTCGTTTTCGGAGTTTCTGGAAATTGGAAAACGGTTGGTGAGAAGAAAAATCAACAAGGAATTGCGAGGAATTTCAAAACGGAAATAAGGATGGTGTGGTCAAAATCTTTTAGCAATTTGAAGTTTGGTCCAAAATTTTGCAATTTTGGAGAAACGAATTTGTTGGAGTTCTGTTTTCAAATTTCGAAATCAAAACTAAATGAGGAAGGTGTGATCAAAACTATGTAATCGTATTTTAACAATTTCAAGTTCCGTTCAAAATGTTGCTAGCTCTAAGTTTGGGGGAACAAATTTGTTGGTGTTCTCAAAGTTTCTAAATCAAAGCCAAATGAGGATGATGTGATCAAAACTATGTTATCTCATTTAAGCAATTTGGAGTTCAGTCCAAAATTTTGCAAGCTCCCCAATTTTGTGAAGAACGAACTTGTTAGCGATCTAAATCTTCTAAAGCTTACCTAAACTTACTACCCAGAATACGGACTTACCTAAAGAAATAGACAAAAGGTAGATTGATCAGAATAGACAAAATGCTTGTAACAGGACAAATGATTAGGAAGTCGTGCTTGTAACTGAAATATCCGGAACCATAAGCGTCTGAAATCGTCATAGTTGGAGGATTCAAGAACAAGATGACCAAGATGTAGCTGGTGTAGATCATAGACAAGATCACGGTTAGTCGTTGTGGGTAGGTGAAATTCTCATCGTGCGATCTACAAAATTCAAGTTTTAAAAAAATTAAATTCGTTCAACAATTTTGCCTTGTAAAAATGTTCCAGGTGTTTTCGCCGCTTTAACGTTCCAGATGACATCCAGATGGTTCTTTCCATCACATTTTACGCACACGGATTAGACTGGACAAGGTCTTGTAAGGGATGATGCCTATGTAGATTACAACTAGAGTAATGCCTAAAGCCTCGCTAGTATTGCTGGAATATTATAACCTTATTTTGAAGACCTGTCTGAAGAATTTCGGAGTTGAATATTGGATTTATTGAAATGGTGTTAGTTTACTGAATCGGATTTGAAGATTCGTCCGGCTGGGCTCCGCTCGATAAACTCATTTGTTAGATATTGATCGATATGGTTCCATAACCGACACTTGGGGCAACCCTGTCCAAAATTCAAAACTCACCAATGACACTTTATTTTGATATCTATTGATTAAAAACCACACTACTTACTTAACATTTTGTATTCCAATTGTCTATCTAGTAGTCTAATGTAGACTAAATCTAATCGACCAAAGAGTCTTTTTGCCACATCACCTAATTTCTATTACTATCACCTAATCAAGCACGAACATCAAAACAAAAATAAATAAATCCATTGCATCCAAAACCTTATTTAACTTTCTTTCTTTCCGAACTTCCTGTACCTTGCCCCAAATCCGCACCATCGCTCCTTCTACTCTCCTTCTTCGAGCGCGTCCTTTTAACCTTCTTCTTCCTCGCTCCTTCTACAGTCGCAACAAACTCCTTCGAAATCTCCTCTTGTGGCTTAACGTTCCTTCTATCAATAATGCGAATATTATCAATCGCCTTATTGATTAACTCGAGCGTATCCCTGCAACGCTCCAACCTCCTATAATCACTGTCCACGTGAATTACATGCCGATTCGGTTCGAAAACTGCTTTCGGAGCTTCGGGTTGTAAGATGTATTTGGCAGCGTATTCCATCCTCAAGATGGTATCGTTTGAAACGAATCGAATGGTGTTGTCCTCATCCCTGCCGGGGAAGAACCAATGATTTATTGGTTCCTCGCCGAATTTTGATTTCTTGACGGAATTGATTAGACAAAGAGTGATCCTAGCCATCAACTTGCATTGGTTTTCGGTAAGATCTCGTTTTCCAACACCTAAGGTGTAATCAAACGCGACTCGTTTTCGTATAACTGCCAAGGCTATCAACCTCATCAATCTCATCTTATCGCTACTCATGGCAATGCAATCCGCGTATCGTTTCGAATTCTCTTTAGGATAAACCACACCATATTCTTCTTCAGCTCCACCAGCCCTTAACCGCCTTTCTTTTCTCCGGATTAGTTCTGAGTAGTAAGTGGTTTGGTCCAACCAGTAATGTTTGATGGAGTAATAACTGGGTCTGTTGGAGTAGTAGATTTGACTTTCTTTAAAACCTAGGATTATTATGGTGCTGTAGATAGTGAAGAAGACGTTGGAAGTTAGGATGAATACCGTGTATAGGAAGTTGAATTCAGAGCCGTAATGGCTTAGATAGAAGTGTTCGAAGTGGCTGAAGAAGTTCGTGGAGATCAGCAGGAGAGATTTCAAGGTGCTTCCGAAAGAACCGAAAGGACCGTAAATTGAGCCGAAAGCTATGTGCAGGTAAATAGTAAAGATAAAAAACATGTAGATTTGATATAGCATTGTCATCATTAACGTTCCAGATGACATCCAAATGGTTCTTTCCATCACTCTGAAGGCCACAGCGAAACGAAGATACTTCCATAGCCGTATCGCTGCCAAGAACAGTAAGGCTATGCTGATCCATGTGTTTAATTTGGCGACGGTGATTAGCTCGTAATAGTAGACAAACTGGTTATTATCGGTGTTAACCAGATTGTTCATTAAGACTTTGATCAAGTGTTGTCTGTAGAAATATAAACCGCAAACGGCAATGCTGAGGATTAACAGCAATACGTCCAAGACTTCCCAAAAATCTTTAAAGAAATATTTAGTTCTTTTACGCACGCGGATTAGACTGGACAGAGTTTTATAAATGATGATGCCTAAGAAGATTACTATTAGAGTTATGATTAAAGCTTCGCTAGTTTTACTGGAATACAGTAGCCTTGTTGTAAACACCTGTCGAGAGAATTTCGGAAATGAATCTTGGATTTGTTAAACTGGTGTTAGTTTACCGATTCGGATTTGATGATTCTTCCGGCTGGGCTGCGCTCGAACATCACTTTGACCAGGTTGAAGATGTTGTGATTGGGGTTGTACGTCCAGAAATCTATGAATAAAACTTTGGTGTTCACGTCGATCCACTTGATCTTTTTCAGCAGGTTTACGACGAAATACGAGTTGTAGAGCGTTCGGCCCAAATTCGCTATGTAACCTTGTCCGCTGTAGGTGTCTAACGCACCTATAACAATGAGAAATTAAAGCTGCATAGCTTGGTGCCGATAGTTTTTTGCAAAATATAAACGAGAAGAAATAAATCAATCTAATGATATTTTCTGTAGTCCAAAAAATTGACTGCAATCCTAGGTGCCTACAGATGTTTAACTACAATCCTAGGTGCTTGACATACAAGGGCCAAATTAAAGTCAATACGTGGTCTGTTAGAAAAGTATCCGACCTTATTTTTTCTTTGGAAAACCAGATGGATTTGAATCAAGCACGCCTGCATGAGCCGACCTTGAACATTTATGCGCATGCGTGAATTTTTTTCCTGTAGATAGCGTTAATTGCTGTCGAGCAGTGTTGCACAGACGTAGTGTGTAGTGCTCTCGTCGGTTTTCCAATGCAAGTAAAATGACGGAACAACTGGAGCAGCGCTACTGCATCAAATTTTGCCAGAAACTGGGCGACAACCAGGTAAAAACCATTCGGAAGATTCAGACGGCTTGCAGTGACGATGCTATGGGCATCACACAGATTAAGGAGGGGTACAACCGGTTTAAAGACGGTCGTACATCGGTGGAAAGCGAGCCACGCTCTGGTCAGTCATCAATATGCCGAAATGACCATGTCATTGCCAAAGTGAACGCTGTGGGATGATGCGGGATCGTCGTGTGATTATCCGAGAAATTGCGACTGGAGTTGTGGTCATCAGGAAATTGGCGACTCCATCACGACAATGATCCAGCACATTCCTCGCACTTGGTTCAGAATTTTTTGGCGAAAAACCAGCCTCCTTTGGTTCGACAGGCTCCTTACTCTCCTGGTATGCCCCCCTGCGACTTCTGGCTGTTCCCCAAAGTCAAGAGGCTATTGAAAGGAACGCGATTTCAGGCAAGAGAGGACATTATGGCTGCAACGACAGCCGCGCTAAAGTCGATTCAGCAAGAGGCTTTTTCGGAATGCTTCCAACAATGGCGGCACCGCTGGGAGAAGCATATGGAGTCCCAAGGAGACTACTTTTAGGGTGATTAGGTTTCCAACGCTCCAGGTATGCCAGTTTTTTTTTACCGGCTAAAGGTCGGATACTTTTCAAACAGACCACGTATAATGATATTTTCTGTAGTCCAAAAAAATCATTTGACTACAGTCCTAGGTGCCTCACATACCCCTGTATGTGAGGCACCTAGGATTGTAATCAAATGGCTGGTAAAATTAAGAAGGGAATCTGCAAATTTGACCAACTTAGCAAGGAATTAGTAAACATAGACCCTTAGTTGTAACACTAATGCCTTTCAGACATTCGTGAAAATAATGAAAGTAGCAACATAACAAAATTGTAATTTCAAGCAGATCCATTGCATTAACTTTTGGAATTGGAACATCAATGGCATATGAACGACTTTTAGCTTGTTCTGCATTAGAGCTAAAGCAATACTAATTGTGCTAAGTAACAGCTTTTGATAATTGTTGGCAAAATAAATATCCAACAACAACGCCAGCAATGATATTCTTGTAAAGGAATGTTTGTGGGATTTACCTAAGGTGTAAGTAATTTCCGATCCGTCGTGGTGTGGCCAATTCTTGAAGGTTTCCGAGTCGTTTCGGCATTTCATGTACAGCAAGTTCATCGGATGCACCGGATTGCAATTTTGCTCGCGTCTTTGCTGACGCAGCTGCACGACGCCCAAAACTTTCGTTTTGAAGTCCAACATTAATCCGGCATCTATGGTGTTGTAATTGCCATACCACTTGTTGGCGTGGACTATCGGGATTATTGTGTAATTAATGTAATTGTAAATGCTGAAAACAGAAGATGTTACAACAAATTGGATGGATATTAAGGTCCAGAATCCAGGTTTTATTAAATTGTGACGAGGCTATCAAAAAGAGTAAAAATTATTTTGGCAAAAGTATCTTACTCGCTAGAATTTTCGAACGACTGCGAGCTTCGATTGCGTGCGGTGAAGAACTCGCCGTTCAACATTTGTCGCATGGCCACGTTGCTCCGGTAATCCAGATCGTCGACGTTGGCGAAACAGACCGCGTAGAGCATGAGCAAGTAGACCAAGAACAAGATGAAATCGCGAAAAGTTTTCGCTACTTCGACGCGCCGAACTTCCACGTGCATCATTTCCTGAAACAGTGCACTTTGAGCATAACTTTTTGGAGCTGTGGAAGAATTTACCAAAATCTGTTCGCGCGTTAAGTGTCGGTAATGGTTCATGAAATAAGGACGTAGCAACATTTCGCCGAAGAGTGAAAACAAGATTTTCCTTTGCTGCTCGATTTCGTTCAAAATTCCAACGAAGTTGTAATGTTTTACGTTGAACTAAAAGAAACAAAGCTTCTTTAATTTTGAACAATCTTGAACCCACCTAGGTGTATATTCAAGAGCAAGTATTGATATTTGTCGTTTCAACTGAAAGTTTCAATTTTGTTTGGTTTTGAACAATTTTGAACCCACCTAGGTTTAGTTTTAAGAGATTGATATTCTTAATTTACCTTTGCGAGTTTGGTGTAAATAACGTTGAAGATAGTCGTGTAAATGTTTTCGATGACGAATATGGAGATTAGTATGGAGATGATGGTGGAGCAAATCCAGAAGTAAGTCGTGTGGAAAGACACGGAAAATCCAAAGATTAGTAAATATAGCATGCTGATTATGATCCAGCTAACTAGGACGATCCAGGTGATTTTGGTGGCTAACATCGAGTAGGTTTTTGTTTCTTTGTAGAAGGAGAATAGCGTTGATTCGTTTTCGGAGTTTCTGGAAATTGTAAAACGGTTGGTGAGAAGAAAAAATCAACAAGGAATTGCGAGGAATTTCGAAACGGAAATAAGGATGGTGTGGTCAAAATCTTTTAGCAATTTGAAGTTTGGTTAAAAAATTTGCAATTTTGGAGAAACGAATCTGTTGGAGTTCTGTTTTCAAATTTCTAAATCAAAGCTAAATGAGGTAGCTGTGATCAAAACTATGCAATCTTATTTTAGCAATTTCAAGTTCAGCAAAATGTTGCTTGTTCCTCAATTTTGGAGGAACGAATTTAAAGAACGACTTTCTAAATCAAAGCTAAATGAGGATGATGTGAGGATGATCAAAACTATGTTATCTCATTTTAGCAATTTGGAGTTCAGTCCAAAATTTTGCAAGCTCCCCAATTTTGTGAAGAACGAACTTGTTAGCGTTCTAATTCTTCTAAAGCTAACTTAAACTTAATACCCAGAATACTGATTTACCTAAAGAAATAGACGAAAGGTAGATTGATCAGACTAGACAAAATGCTTGTAACAGGGCAAACGATTAGGAAGTCGTGCTTGTAACTGAAATATCCGGAACCATAAGCGTCCGAAATCCTCAGAGTTGGAGGATTCAAGAACAAGATGACCAAGATGTAGCTGGTGTAGATCATAGACAAGATCACGGTCAGTCGTTGTGGGTAGGTGAAATTCTCATCGTGCGATCTACAAAATTCAAGTTTTCAAAAAATTAAATTCGTTCAACAATTTTGCCTTGTAAAAATGTTCCAGGTGTTTTCGCCGCCGACGTGGAACTTGGAATGGTTGATGAAGGTGTTCAAAACGCCGTCGTCGATGGCATAAACGTCGGTCGGCTGGATCTTGCATTCGACGGAAACGTCGTTCTTCAACGAGAAAAGTCGCCGTACGTCAAAATACCACTGCTTGCGTATCTGCAGATCAATCAGGTAGATATTCTCACAATACCTAGGTTAATAATATTGGTTTTTTTGGGGAAACATTTATTCGGTTTACCAAGTGGGTCTATATCCAATTCCATCAAACCAAAGCTCCGCGTACAAAACTTCGCCTAGATGAACATCGTTGGTCAACACAAACCAATCCACGCTGTTCCTTTGAAGCAGTTTCTTATCAGGATCAGGATAATTCAAAACATGCGGCTAAATAAACAAGATATAACAACAATTTACATTTCCAACGTTCTTACTTTAGAATTTGTTTTTGTTCCGTAGATTTGAACCATCACGTTGGAAGTTGTTCCAGCGCCGGCCATGTTTCCAGTTTTGACCACCAGAAGGTAACCGTATCGATCGTTCTTCAAATTATCACTCAAGAACACAACTTTTTCCTAAAACAAACTGCAAATAAATCATAACCGCTGGACAACTATTTACCCTTCCGAGTCTCTCGCCTGTCCGTTTCAAGACGAACAACAAGGCGAAGCAGTAACAGGCGAAAACGACAGCGACGTGGATGAAGACGATGTAGTTGATGGATTTCGTGGTCGCGTACTCAATTTTGGCCACCAAATCCAATCTGTTGGGAACTTTCTTGTTCATAGCTGCGAACAACGTGGTGTGATTGCAGTCGCAAATGATTCTTTCACTGCCCAAATTGGCTATGAACGAAATCTGAAAGTGAATCATAACCGAATTATGTATTAAACAATGAAAAGGATTTGTCTTGCGTTGCAATCAGCATCTATCCAAGATTTGTCCCCAGCGATATAAGTCACGCAATATTGTGACGCGAAAGCCACTTCGTAATCGACGGAAACATTTCCTGAAGAAT
The DNA here is from genome assembly GCA_944588485.1 of Phosphuga atrata. NCBI lineage: Eukaryota > Metazoa > Arthropoda > Insecta > Coleoptera > Silphidae > Phosphuga > Phosphuga atrata. Next base: position 57,079,970 of record OX155902.1, on the reverse strand, counting down.
TCTAGAAGAAGAATTTTGATTCATTTTGGCTCTCGACAAAATATTTTCGGGGGAAATTTACTTTCACTAACTCGTCGTGTGGTAGAACAGCGACGTAAGTGAAGCTGTCGTAGGCCAATTGGCTGTAGGGACAAGACACCAAGTGAGACTTTTCCTCGTTTGGATCCAAGACGTGAATGTTGTATTCGGTGAAATCCGTCAATCTCGGACGTCGGTCATTTGTGAAAACAAACTAGAACACATTTTTTGAAAACAAACACATTTTTTCTGCGCATGCGTCAATTTTCCGCCATGTTTTCGGGCACTTTTCTGACATATAACGTAAGTAAAATTAACAAAATGCCCGAAACTTTCATTTTCCGGCTTTTGAAACAAAGCAGACTTGCATGCGCTTAACTAACCGTAAAAAGGTCCGCCGTATAACGTAAGGGAAAATAACAAAATGTGCCCGAAACATACATGTTCCCGCCTTTGAAACAAGGCAGACGCGCATGCGCTTAACTAACCGTAAAAAGGTCTATTGATTAATGTTAGGTGTACTCGAAGTTATCAATCTACTTCAGTGAACAAAGTAAAGTATCTTCCGTTTTCGAGCCGTGAAAATATTTTGTTATGAAGTAGATTGTGTGTTCATTGTTTTGAAGAAGAAACAAGGACTCCTGTAAGTGTAAGACAAATTTGGACCATTACAAACCTTCAGAAGAAGACCTAGGTCAATACATTTTTTAACTACGAAGGCAAAAATTAGTAAATTGGTTTTAGAAGACGGTCAAATGTCTTCTAAAACCAATTTACTAATTTTTGCTCCAAAATATTTGGTCCAAATTGGTCTTACAATTACAGTAGTCCTTGTTTCTTGTTCAAAACAATTACTTTAATAATTAATTTAACTTTGATAACTTTTGGGCAAAAATTTACTTGTAACTTCTGGCCCGTTGCCAATTTCCCGAAATGCACGGAGCAGATTTGGTTCTTCATCACGTTCAGCCGGTGCACGTTCATCGCGTATTCGATCTCCGGCTCCTTCCACGAGCTCCGACGCCCGGGCACATTAACCGTGTACTTAGCCTTGGCGAACGGTTCGTTGCTCACGTCGAACCCAATCCTCACCCTGACGTTCGCCGTGGTCTTTGTACTGTTGCGCATCGCGTAAATGCCGACGTCGACGACTGTCGTGTCAAGTTTCGTCTTAAACAAGGTCCTGTTATATGACGTCACCTTAATAAAATAGATTTGGATTAAACATCAGATACTAAAGGTACAATCAGACTATGCAAGTGAATGCGCTTTCAGGAATTGTTTCCTAGCGAAAGAGTGGTAAGAAAGTGGTTTCACGAACAGTTGACTACGCAAGTTTTACTTCCATAATGTAAACGCTTTTTGAAAGTGCCTTTTGTAAGCGCTTTTAGAAAGCGCTTTTAGAAAACGCTTTTAGAAAGTGCTTTTTAAAAGCGCTTTTAGAAAGTTCTTTTTGAAAGCGCTTTTAGAGCGTGCTTTTTGAAAGCGCTTTTAGAAAGTGCTTTTTGAAAGCGCTTTCTAAAAGCGTTTGCATAGTCTGACTTCACTTTAAGGCTTGAAACTAACTATTGTTGATATTTTCTCGTCTTTGAGTTTGTCTGAAGGTAAGCTCATGGAAATTTTGGCTCCAACGACCTCGATCGTTTTCTTGTGGACATCTTTGCCATATTCCTTGGTAACCTTCGTGTCTGTGTGGTTATAAGACTCGGAGACTTCTTCGCCGGGGTTTAGAGTTAAGGCCGTCGACTGGCCGGAGAGCAAGATGGTTTTGATGGCGTTGTTTTTTATCGCCTCGTCCTGCAGGTTGAAGAGAATGTTGGAGGAGTTTTACTGGATAAGGCGATTCGTGTTACTTTGGTGTTGTGGAAAGCTTGGTCGTAGTTGGGATAGTCTTCGACGGTTGCCGGCTCGTTGACCAAGTCGGTGGGATCGGTCACGTTGATCTCGTCCGTTTCGACGCCGATGTTGTCGTCCAGAACCGCATTTGCACATTCTTTCATAGGCCTGCATGAACAAATATTATCAAATTTAAACTTAAATGAGAAGTTCAGGGGTGAACACTTCACGAGCTTTCCCATCTAGACAGGAGACTTCCCCATCCTGCCTGACTCTAAACGAGTCAGGCAGGGGGATGGTCTCTCGCGCATCCTCTACAACTGTGTTTTGGAGAAAATCATCAGAGAATGGACTTCCACATTGTCACCAGCAGCAGAACTGAAGCTTGGGTGCAAGAAAGACAACCTCAATGTACCTTGCTGATCTTACACTATTGCCCAAGAGCATGGAGGAGTCTACAGGGCCTCTACAATGTTGCGGCAAAAACCGGCTTGGGGTCAACATACAGAAGACTGAGTTCATCACCAATATCAAGCATTTTTCTACAATCCCATTAAGAAACAATAATAAGAAACAATAATAAACAATCTGTAAAATTCCTGCAGTCAAGTTCTTGGAAGAATGGATCTCAGCAAGCGAGAGCGAAACCTTGGCTTTAGACGCCAAGTGCACCAAGTTAGAGAGGGCCTATCATTCCTGTAAGAACATCTATACCTACAAGTATCTATCTAAGGACATAAAACTAAAACGCTACAACTCGGTAGTAAGACCCTCTGCACTGTATGCCTCTGAGTGCCTCTTGATGAATCGAAAGGGTCCACTCAGGAATCTAAAACTTAAAGGGAGGAAGATCCTGAGGAGAATAGTAGGACCCATAAGAGAGAAAAACGGTACCTACAGAATCAGACACAATAATGAGCTCTACGAACATCAGGAAGACACAGTCAGATGTATGAGGAAAAGACGACTGACCTTCTATGGGCACATGACCCGACTGAATCACTCCAAGCTCACCAAGAGGATCCACACAGTGACAAGTAGGGGAAAGGCGTCCAAAGCCATGTGGTTCTTCATCTTCTTCCAATGGTGCTACAGTCCTAGTACATTTTTCCGGTGTAGAATCGAGATCCCCGTCGAGCGGTGCCGTTTTCGCAACTCAGCTCCCCCAGGTTCGGACGCACCAGCCCGAAAACTGAAAACACGATATTTTACTTTTTAGGCGCATTTTAGTCGGATTTTTTTTTTCGGATCCTCTAGCCGCCGCCGCGCCACGTGTTTAAAGCCCTCGCTCGCCGTCCTGCAACGTCCCGTTCACCTGGTGCGAGAGCCAATCATTATTTTTTTTTTGCCGATTTCGCACTCACTTCCACGGACGCCCAGGACTTATTTGAAGAGCTCCAGGTCGCCGGCTGGGTTCGTTCACTTCAGAACACTTGGCCGCAGCCATTCCGGCAAGAATTTTTAAACTGCGACGACTTTTTGCGAATCTGCGGCAGTTTATAAAAATGCTCAAAAAGTGCGAAAAACCAGAGGCGTTTTGCGGGGATCCCTACGGCGTCCGAACAAATTGACGGATCGGAACCGGACCAGCGCCGTTCGATCGGCCATAGAACCTTTTAGTTTGTTGGGGAGTTTAATCCCGATTGCGCCGAAGATGGCGTCGTGACGCCATAAAAACGACGTTTTTTGGACGTCCAGGAAAACACTCACGGAACCGCTAACTTGAGCTCTGCGTGAACGGTTTCACGCGATTCCCGCAGGGAATTGAACGTTTCATCTTTTCCTGCAAGCGGCATCGCGCTGCGTCGTCTGCGACTGTCCCGACGCCCGCCCAAACTCGCCGTATTGCGGAAAACAAGTGACGACAGTAAAACGTCCATATCTTTGCAGCGCTCCGGTGAAAGTTTTAGATTTTTCCGTGGATTGTAGAACGGTGTTTTGGCTTTCGGCACCCATAATTGGACGTCGCGGAATCGCGTCGCGACGACCACTTATAACTGTTAATCTGCACGGAGAAAAACTTGAATGTCGATTTGGGACACCGGGATGTCGCTTTTTTCAAATTCCAAGTCGACCGGCACGTGGGCCCCACCGAGACACGCATTTTGGTACCGGCGTCGCGTCGCTGCACTACGGAGTCGCCCGCCACAGATCGAAACGTATCGGCCCAAACTGCGAAATTTTCGCCGGAAGGTGTGGTCAGACTGACCACCGCAGTTTCGACGTTTCCGGGCGTAGCGACTCAAAACTGCGCGCGTTGGATTCTAGAAGGACGCCCGCGCCTCTCTTACATTTAAGGGTTCGCGATCCGAGCCGTCCCCGTCGAGCTGCCGACGTCTGAAAATACCATTCTTTTTTTTGCACGGTTTTTTGACAATTACCCCCTCACCGCGCGGCCAAGTCAGTCTTCTGCAACACGGGGCGATGCCGCCCGCCGATACGCGCATTTCGGTACCACTCGCGGCTTCTTGCGTCGCTCCCTTCACCCGGTGAGCGTCGAAATGCCGAAAAAAAAATCGCAACCACCTGTTTGGTCGCCAAGTTGCGAGTTCGACGGTCAGCCGCGAGAATTTGGGTTCGCATCGCGCAGGATAGACCTCCTCCCACAGCCTACACTTGTGCGTGGTGTCTTGATGTTAGACACAGTTTTTAACGTGGTTGACGCGAGCCACTATTCGGGGAGGTTTTGAGGCAGATCTTTACTGTGATCACTTTGCCAGAACCATCTACAGGGGAACGGTGGCTTATTTTTACCACGTCCAGGATTTGAACTCGCGACTTGCGGCTTCGAAGTCTGACACCTTGACAACTGGGCCACCACCGCCAAGTGGTTAAATCATCAAGTGCTAACATCTGTTAAATCAGACTTAGAGGAACGAAAGACAACCGAGAACCGAACTCAATACCGACAGCCCATCCTGCAAGGAGTCTTCCCACAAGGAAGTCTCTCACATGGAATAAGTGTACAGGCACTACCTGACCTAAATGGACGGATGAGAGGATGCAAACTCACAGCCAGAAGATGAAGGCAAACTGGGGCAAGGAAAAGCAGAAGACCCTAGCTGAGAGGTAGGACGAGGCTCGTGATCCCTAGTAGGCCAAACCGAAAAAAAATAATGAGCAACGAGTATCGTTCACGAGATAAGCTCTGCAAAAATTAGTAAAATCGAGCGAAATTTCTCCGTGAATTGGAAAAACCCAAGAAATTTTTTTTGGTTATCCAGACATTCAAGTTTGACTTTTAACTTCAAACTTTAACAAAATTTGTTCAAAACTTACAATTTGTTCAAAAAAATTTTACTTACAACATCAAAGCTTTGGCTTCATCGTCCATTTGCACGTTATAATGCGACTTTTTCAAGGAAAACAGTTGCGTTTCGGAGAGTTTCTTGCACAACGCCGACAATTCCTCCTTGAATTCCGGCTTGATATCCTGGTAGAAAGACTTCAGCAACCCTCCAATCCTGTTATAAGAATACACACTTTCAACGGCTATCTAAAAACGAACATTGACAAAATAACTAAAACACGCGTTTTTTGCCCATCCACCTTGCTTAAGCTTTTGATGAGCTTCTTGAATATCGGTCCTTTATCAATACCAGCTCCTGCGTTAGCTTCGTGCAAAATTCCTCTTGCAATTTGGACGGCCCGGGCGTAATCTCCTTTGTGACTTAAATCATTCACTATATCCAAAAGCATTTTCATTCTGCTTTCAGTAACCGGTGGAGTTTGCAACTAGCAATACAACAAACGGAAGGTACAGACATTTTTAGATTAATAACATCCTTACTGGAACGTCTCCAAGTTTATCCTTGTAGTTGTTATAAAGTATGTTGTTGCCGGAAACGTAGAGGTTTTCCATTGGGGCTCCGGTTGAACCCAGAACGAAATCGAACTTGCCGTAGTTGCTGCTAGCCACTAGAACATCTAAACAACAAACTTAGTCAAAAAAATAGCAGCTATTTGTGATTTGTTACCATCTCCGTTGGGTACTTTCTGGTAAACTTTGAAATTCGTGGGATAAAACGTGGAGAGAACGTCGGTGTTGCTGCACCTAACTTTGAAAACTGTTGATAAACTAGTCCCATTCGCCGGCTTAAGTGTGCATTTGGGAATCCTAATCTCTGGACTAGTCCTTAAAAACGTCACGGCCGTATAATCTTCGCCTGGAATGAAAACAAGGCTGTGAAAACCGTTTTATGGTTTTGATAAAGCAACCTTTTGCAGTAACGCTGTAAGTGTGATCGTAACTCAAAGCGTTTGGTCTTATGGTGATTACGCCTTTGTTTTGGGAATATTTTGATTTTGGGACTATGTCGTTGGTGTCAGAGTCTTTGACTTCGACCGTTGGAGCCTCGATTTCATCAAACTTTTCGCAACGGTTTACACATTCCAGTTTGACTACGGTCTCCATGTTTGGATTCGTGAACTTATTTTGACCCCCATCGCAATTCCTTTGACATCTTGAAAAGAAACAAATTTAGCTAAGATCTCAAACCTTTCATTAAGAAAGGCGTATATGTACGCCCTCGCAAGTCTTTCAATATAAGGTCATTTTCCTATTAATACATTAAGATTATGCGCGGAAAATTCGAGATTTCTACTTGAGTGCCGAAATTTCTTAAAAATTTCTTCAATTCTTGCAGGGGATAGTGAACGGAAAGAGCTAGCGAAATATAATTTGCATATCTGTAATCAGCAGCAAAAGTGCTTTCAGAAACGTTTTTAAATTTAGCTGTAACTCAAAAAATAACGATTTTGACCAAATCGATTTTCAAGCATTTCGTCGGTTCCGCGGACTCTAGACTCCCCGTGTCGATAATATTTCTTAACTGAAAGCTTCCTAGGGAATATTATATACGTTTTCCTAGTAATTTTGGGACGCTGAATCGATTGGTGAAGACTAGAAGTTTCTGCGGTGAGCCGTTCAAAAGTTATGACAGCGTCAAATCAGTCGGAAATGCGAGATGGTGTACAGCGAAAAAATTTATAAAACTTGTTTATTTGTAACTTTAGAGTGAAATAAACTGGAAATCCGTTTTCAGCACATTGATTTCCTTTGGGTAACCAACAAAAAATCACGAAAAAATTTTTCAAACAAATTTCATCATTTCGTTCGAAAAATATATGCTTTTTCGGTTGTTTTCGATTTTCTCGAGAACGGTAAAAAGCAGTGAAATCATTTTCAGCACACAGAAACTACACGACAAGACGAACAAGTCGATGTGTAAATTGTCTGCAAAGATTCAATAATTCGTTGAGTAATTTCAAACTGAAATTTACCCGATTCTCGATTTGCTAAGTAGATGTCTCGGAAATGCTTGCAGATAATCAAAAACAGATTACGGCATCGTTTTCAGAAGGTTATTTCCCTGTTGATACACTAAGATTGTCCATGTGAAATTCACGACTTTCCGAGATCTCTACTCGTGCGCCGAAAATTCTAAAAATTTTCTTCAATTCTTGCAGGCGATAGTGAACGGAAAGAGCTAGCGAAATATAATTTGCATAATTTGCAGCCAAAATGCTTTCGGAAACGTTTTTAAATTTTGGTGTAACTCAAAAAATAACGATTTTGACAAAATCGATTTTCTCGCATTTCGACGATTCCGCGGTGTAGGCTTCCCGTGTCGATTGTATTTCTTAACTGAAAGCTTCCTAGGGAATATTATATACGTTTTCCAACTAATTTAGGGACGCTTAATCGATTGGTGAAGACTAGAAGTCTCTGTGATGAGCGGTTCAAAAGTTATGACAGCGTCAAATCAGTCGGAAATGCAAGATGGTGTACAGCGAAAAAATATATAAAACTTGTTTATTTGTAACTTTAAAGCGAAATAAACTGGAAAACCGTTTTCAGCACTTCGATTTCCTTCGGGTAACCAAAAAAAAATCACGAATATTTTTTTTTTTTAATTTTTCAACAAAAATTTTCCATCATTTCGTTCGAAAAATATCTGCTTTTTCGGTTTTTTTCGACTTTCTCGAGAACGGGAAAAAGCAACGGAATAATTTTCGGCACACAGAAACTACACGACAAGACGAACAAGTCGATGTAGAAATTGTCCGCAAAGATTCGATAATTCGTAGTGAAATTTCAAACTGAAATTTACCCGATTCTCGATTTGCTAAGTAGATGTCTCGGAAACGGTTGCAGATAATCAAAAATGGATTGCGGCATCGTTCTCAGAAGGTCATTTTCCTATTGATACACTAATATTGTCCGCCGGAAATTTACGACCTACCGTGATCTCTACTCGAGCGCCGCAATTTCTTAAAAATGTCTTCAATTCTTGCAGGCGATAGTGAACGGAAAGAGCTAGCGAAATATAATTTGTATATCTGTAATCAGCAGCAAAAATGCTTTCAGAAACGTTTTTAAATTTTGCTGTAGCTCAAAAAATAACGATTTTGACTAAATCGATTTTCTCGCATTTCGTTGTTTCCGCGCTGTAAACTCCCCGTGTCGATGGTATTTCTTAACTGAAAGCTTCCTAGGGAGTATTCTATACGTTTTCCAACTAATTTTGGGACGCTGAATCGATTGGTGAAGACTAGAAGTCTCTGTGATGAGCCGTTCAAAAGCTATGGCAGCGTCAAATCAGTCGGAAATGCAAGATGGTGTACAGCGAAGAAATATATAAAACTTGTTTATTTGTAACTTTAGAGTGAAATAAACTGGAAATCCGTTGTCAGCAGTTCGATTTCCTTTGGGTAACCAAAAAAAATCACGAAAAAATTTTGCAACAAAAAATCATTTCGTTCGAAAAATATGTGATTTCCGGTTTTCTCGATTTTTTTGAGAACGGTAAAAAGCAGCGAAATCTTTTTCGGCACACACAAACTACACGACAGGACGAATAAGTGGATATGTAAATTGTCTGGGAAGATTCAATAATTCGTTGAGAAATTTCAATATGAAATTACCCGATTATCGATTTGCTAAGTAGAAGTCTCGGAAACGGTTGCAGATAATCAAAAACGGATTACGCCATCGTTTTCAGAAGGTCATATGCCTATTGATACACTAAGATTGTCCGTGGGAACGCGACAGCTAGAGGCATAGTTTACAGGAAGCCAAGGCACGATTTGGGTTGTAACTAGTAAGACTTTGCGGAGATGGACACGTACAACGAATGCCAGAACTAAGAAAAGTGCTCCAAATACTACCAAGGGAAAGATGACCAGCTGGTGGACCAAGAGAAAAGTAGGCAGATAAAGTGGCCAACGATGCCCAAGAACTTCTGCACATCCGAAGCTGGAGAATGGAAGCTAATGAACGAAAAAGTAGGAGGCATAATTTACAGCAAATTATGGCACGACCTAGGCTGTAACTAATGAGACTCACAGGTTCTGAACACATTCAATGAATTCCAGAACCAATGGAGAATGGAAGCTAATGAACGAAAAAGTAGGAGGCATAATTTAGAGCAATCCATGGCACGATCTAGGCTGTAACTAATAAGACTCACAGGTTCTGGACACATTCAATGAATTCCAGAACCAATGGAGAATGGAAGCTAATGAACGAAAAAGTAGGAGGCATAATTTAGAGCCAACCATGGCACGATCTAGGCTGTAACTAATGAGACTCACAGGTTCTGGACACATACAATGAATTCCAGAACCAACAGAAGTGATTCAAATACTACCAAGGGGAAGACGAAGGGAAAAAGAGCTAGAGGACGGTTTTCAATGAGATGGACCGACAGATTAAAAGAAATGACGGGACACTCAATGCACGAAGCAATACATCTAGCACAAGATAGAAACGCATGGAAACAAAAAATTCAAACACATACCGAAAATAGTATCACTACACCCTCCAGAGGGTAGAAGGACTGAGAAGAAGCGGAAGACGAACAACTTGTCGATCAAGAGAAAGGTGGGCAGATAAAGTGACCAATGGTACCCAAGAACTCCTGCAAATCCGAAGCTGGAGAATGGAAGCTAATGAACGAAAAAGTTTGAGGCATAGTTTACAAGAATACTGGAATGCCAAAATTAAAAAGTGTTCCAAAAACTGCCAAGAGGAAGACGACCAGCTGGTAGTACAATGTGACTAACGATGGAACAAAACAACTCCTGCTCATCCGAAGCTGGAAAATGGATGATAATGAACGCGAATGCTGGAAGCATAGTTTACAGAAAGGCAAGGCACCATCTGAGTTGTAACTAATGAGACTCAGCGGGGCTGGACAGGTACAACGAATCCAAGAACCAAGAAAAGTATTCCAAATACTACCAATACTACTCTTGGTCCAAGAAAAAGAATGGGAGACCTGTAAAGAGAGACTTCCGAAGGAGTACAAATGGAAGATGCAACCGGCGCTGAAGGAGAGTGGCTACGGAAGGGCAAAGGGAGGGGGATAGTAACAGGGATCAGGTGGGGTATCAGGGAAGCGGAAAGATTACAAGAAGAGGTGGAGGGTATTGTTTTCAGGGAGGTAGAGCTGAAGGGAGACTGGTGGCAGATAGGCACGGTGTATAACAATAAGGGTCTGGAAAGAATTAAAGAGTGCATAAGGTGTAATATAGAAGGTACGGCATCGACAAACTTGCTGCTTGGAGGTGATTGGAATGTGAGGATAGGAGAGGAGCAATTCAACACGGTGGATAGAGCTGGTAAAGTACTACTAAGGACAAAACGAGAAATGCGGAAGGAAAAAAATGGGCAGAATGGGTAAGGGAAAGTCTGTGACCATATGCCAATACTGATCACGTTAAAGCAGCAAGTAGAAGAGGGGTCCAAGAAAGAAAAATGGGTTACCAGGTGGTATAGCGGCGCGACGGAGCTGTTTAAATTAAGAATGGAGGCAATAGACTGGGATAATTTAAAAGATATAGATATGATAACCGAGGAAATGGAAACAGCAATGGTAAGGAGGAAAGTCACAGGAGGAACAGTAGGAAGATTATGGGCGGATAAGGAATTCATAAGGGAGAAACAAAAATATAGCTAGGTGGCGAGAAGGTGGAGAGAGGGTACCGGTGACAAGGAACTGTGGTGAAGTACGAGAGCGGACTTACGAAACCTGGAGAGGTGAAAGAAAGAAATGTGGGAGAGAAGAGAGCGACAACGAATACTGGAGATTAAAACTGAAGTGCAGCTGTGGAAATATTTAAAGGAGAAGAGCGGAAAGAAGGAGCGAATTCCAGACAGTATACCTAAGGAAACCTGGTTAAGGTACTATATGGTTCTATTGGAAGGAGTAGAGATAATGGTGGATCGAGGGAAAGACAGTGTTAGAAGGGAGCAGACTGTTGAAGAAGTAGGCGAAGAAGAAATTACTGCCGGGGAAGTACACCAGGTAATTGCAGCCTTAAAGCAGAAGAAAGCGGCGGGACCGGACGGAGTTGGAAATGAAGCGTGGAAGTTGGTACCAGAGAAATGTATCGACAAGCTTACGGAGGAGTTCAACAAGATATGGAAAGCGACAAAGGGTATCCCAGAGAGCTGGAAAGAGGGGATAATACAGCCAATCCACAAAAATAGGCACAAGGAAAGGGTGGAGAATTACAGGGGGATCATGTTGATGAACTCTTCCTACAAAATGTTCGCCAAGATTCTAGAAGGGCGGTTGAGAAAAGAGGCAGAGGAAAAGCAATTAATACCAGAGGTGAAAGCAGGATTCAGAGAGGGAAGAGGCACAGTCGAGCAACTAACGCTTAGATTTATAATTGATCAGGAAATTAGATCTGGGAGCCTTTTTGCTCTTTTTATCGACCTGAAAGCAGCGTATGATTCCGTAGATAGAGGGAGATTGTATGAATGTTTGGTTAAAAAGGGCATTTCGGAGAAGGTGAGGAGGAATGTGAAGGAGGTGTATAGGGACGCGGTGTGTAAGATCAGGGTGAATGAGTGTGTAACGGAATATTTCGAGATAAAAAAGGGCCTGAGGCAGGGATGTTCACTGAGCCCCACACATTTCAATCTCTTTGTGGCTGATTTGGAAATAGTTTTGGCAGCCGGGCAAGCTGGAGGAGTGGTGCTAGGGAGAACAAAGGCGTGGAGTTTAGCATACGCTGATGATGTAGTTGTATTTGCCAAGACAGCTGGGGAAATTGAGAGAGGTGATTGAAAGGGTGAGGGGGTTTTTTGAAAGGAGAGATTTGAGTGTGAATGTGGGAAAAAGTAAATGTATGCGGTTCAAAAGAGGTGGGAAGTTCAAGAAAGAGAGGTTTGAATGAAGAGGGAGGGAAATCGAGGAGGTGCAAAGGTTTAAGTATCTGGGATATGTATTTGGAAATGGAGGTAGCAATAGAGAACATGTGGAGTATGTAGCGAAGAAAGCATGGGTGGCAGCTGGGCGAGTCTGCAATGAATGGAGGAATACATTCGAAGGAAACTTCAGAGCAGCTGAGACGGTGTGGAAGGTGTGTGCGAGAAGCATTTTATTGTATGGCTCAGAAGTCTGGGGGGCAAGAGAGGAGGACAGGATAGAGAGAGTCCAGTTAAAGTTTTAAAAAATAATACTGAAGCTTGATAGGTCGACACCTGGTTACATCGTCCTCCAGGAGGTGAATGCGTGCAAGGTGGCAGTCTCGGCTGCAAGAAAGGTCATAAGGTTTGAATATAAGGTGAGTGAAATGGGAGATGAAAGGTTAATAAAGAGGTTTTTAGAATGGTAAATCGAGTGGAAGGAGGCGGTATGAAAGGGAGTGACTGGGGTTAGAATAAGAGGAAATTGTATGAAAGAGAGTGGTATATCTGGTGAGGGGCTCGAAACGCTAAAGCAGGAAAGGGCACTGTGGGCCGAAAGGTTGGTAGAACGTTTGCAAGAAGTGGACCTACAGGAGCGGCAAAGCAAAATAGAAAGTAGTAATTTTCATAAAGGGTATGTAAAGATACAGGTACATGGGCGGTTACCAACCTATTTAAGTGTAAATCAAGAGGACGATGCACAAGTCATGTTAACAAGGTATAGGTGTGGATGTGAGGAGCATGGAAGAAGATGCAAGATGAGTGAGGAGCATCGAAAGTGTAGTGTTTATGGGACAGCAGAGGATACTTGGGAGCATTGGATGGAAGAGTGTACAAGGGGTGAATGGAATGAGGGAGAGAGTCGGGAAGGAAAGAAATGGGAGGAATGTATGAATGATGCGGAAAGGGTCTGAAACTGCTGAGACGGATAGAAAGATGGAAAGAGCAAACTGGTAACAGAGAAGGTGTATTATAAAGGAAATTGGAGTTTATGTTGTGTCAGTTACAGATATTTTTGTATTTTCATTTTTAAATTTATATTTTTTTTGTATGTGATTTCTATATGCCAGTAGGTTTATAAATAAATAAATAATAATACTACCAAGGGGAAGACGACCAGCTGATAGACTAGGAGTAAGGTTTTTTTTCTAAGGAGTAAGGTGGGCAGATAAATTGGTCAATGATGCTCTCTGAAACTGGAGATTGACAGCTAAAGAACGCGAAAGTTGGAAGCATAGTTGACAGGAGGCCGAGGGTCGATTTGGGCTGTATCTAATTATACGTACGTACTGGATACGTACAATGAATGCCAGAACCAGAAAATTGTCACAAAATGCCAGAAAATTGTTTCAAAAACTACTAGTGGGAAGACGATCAGTTGGTAGACCAAGAATAAGGTGGGCAGAATTGGCCCAAGAACTCGGCAGTTAGGGGGAGAAACCACATTAGGAGGCTGTTTGATACTGATTTTTTAAGATTTTTTTTTTGTGAGAACTAACTAGAATTTAATCAAATTTTGACATCATGTCATTCATACTTGGAACAATTCTTGTAATTTTTTTTGAATAATTTCAGCCAAAAATTACAAAGTTACGGTGTGATGTCCGCCGAAGGTTGTAAGTATAGTTTTCGAATTGCGTGCAGTGTAGCCATTCCGATTTTCATGTGAAATCAAAAAGGTTTACATTAATAACTTATTTTCTAAGAATATGAACCTCAATGCAGGCGAAAAAAATGAAAATGAAAAATTTTGCAGGTGTTGGAACAATTTTTCTTCGATTTTTTTTGCAAGGAAAAATTTTTTTTTCTAATTTTGCAAGGAAAAATACCCTTAAAATCACGATATCATCTCACAAGTTGGTTCATATAATTCGAAATTTTATAATCATACTATCAATTTTCATAATAATCGGTTCTACACTTTTTGAGTTAGATTGCAGGCAAATGTGAAAAAAGTCATATCGAGATAAACGAGGTAATGCTCCGCTCGAGCCTGTAGCCTATACCCGATGTGCACTCGGTTCAATGCTCATAAAATCTAAACGAATGCGAATTTCGATTTGAAATTTTGACAGCGTATTCTAGGATAGTTAAGCTAACGATTTATGCAATAAAAAGAAAATATGATATTTTGAACCTCCTAATGTGGTTTCCCCCCCTAATGAACGCGAAACATGGAAGCAACATTTTACTTGCTTTGTAAAAACTCACGTTAGTGCAACTTTCCTTTCGAAACTTGTTAAATAGAAAATAGTTTGTTTCTCGTGAAATTGAAGACCGTGAAACTCGGTAGAAACTCTGATTTCAATGGAATAGAAGCAAGTTAACGGTTTGAGATTGTGAGCCAGACCTAAAAAAAATCAGAATAACTTTCTGCGATGGTTTGTCGTGGGAGTTGAACCTATCTGCCACGTCGGACACTTCTCTTGCCTGCAGGTCGGGTCCGATTTCCTTTTCGCGAATTTCTCGCACTTGGTCGTCCACTTCAAGTCGGTGGTCTCAAGCGGGATTTTTGAAATGCTCTGCTTGGCGTCCACTAAATACGCTTCCCCCTCGTTTAAATAGTGCACCCTGCCGTTGGCGAAGATGAAAATCGGCGGTTCGGACATCATCTCAAATTCACACTAAAAGAATAAACACTTAATCCAACATTTGTAAGTAGAGAAACTAATCTTCGTTTAAATTAAGAAGGAAATTTTGAATAAATTGGCATAAATATCCCGGTGGTATTACATCAACATCATCTCAAAATCACTCTAGATGAAGCAAAACTTCAATACAGAAGAGCCTAGGTAATCTGGCTCTTCGGTAATTCGGCGCTCCCTGTAATCCCGCATAAAGATCGATTCCCATATGCGCGACACTCAGCTACGCGACGACGTGCGACAGCGCCTGTCAAATAATGATTGCATTGTTTTAAATGGGCACATCGCGTAGCCATAGTGTTCGTCCCAATTTTAATAAATCTGTATTTTTAATTCATCATTTGAATCGATTTCGGCACCGATTAACAGAAGGGGAAAGGTGTATCGACCTGAGCCGAAATCGCGCGATTTATTTATCAATTTGCTTCTCGAATTTATATGATTCGGTAGTATGCTTCGAGTGCGTGAAGCGTAGAGACAAGTATCGAAGCGCGAACGAAGCTCGACCGACACGTGCACGCATCTTTAAGTTTATCGTTTTATGTCAAATTAACCAGGGGTGTAATCACGAGCCCAAAGGGCTGAAGCGGCATCCAACGTCTGGAAGACAACAATTTTAAGGGAATCCCTCCACTTATTATCCCCACTTTCTCCCTTAAAGGCGCCGGAAGGACGATCACACGTGGCGGATACGCGAGCAGCCCTAACAGGTAAGTGATTAGACCAGCCCTGTTTTAAAACTGGAAAATTTTGATTTTCGTGAGACACGGTCCAAACACATAGTGAGAACGTGCCCATTTAAAACAATTTAATCATTATTTGACAGGCAATGTCGCGTGACGTCGCGTAGCTGAGTGTTGCGTATATGAGAATCGGCCTTTAGGCGCAGCAAAACAGAGGTCAATTTATTGTAAAAGCATTAAGAGTATTCCTTATATTTATTGCAGGCATCAGCAATTACAGTCTTCCAAAACAAGGAGTAAAGGAAAATTTGCAGACCCACTTTTGACCAGGAAACTCATAGATGGGCTCTCAGATCAAACCATGAGCTGTACAAGTTAGGCAATCAACCCAGGGTAGTGAACATCATGAAAACGAGACCACTGCAATGGGCAGGACATGTGATCAGAATGGATGCTCCCAGAATAACTCGCCAGATTTATGAGAAGAAGATGGAAGGTCCAAGACCCTTGATGGATTGGATCAAGACCCTTGATGGAATGGTTCAAGACCCCCTGGAAGACCGAGGAGTAGATGGAAAGATGAGGTGACCTTCGACTGCAGACAGATGGGCTTAACTGGATGGGAGGATGCACTGGATAGGAAGGAATGTAGGCAGATAGTAAGGGCGGCACGTGATCGTCAAGTCGCAAATAAGCCAATGGACTGAGTGAGTATATATTGATTCCTATGGCTCCAAGGAGGAGCAGAGGGCCTCCACGAAACATCTCCATCTTGTCCTGTTCGACGCCAAGCACTTGACCTCATTCCAGGACTTTCCATTTCTCCTGGCTTCGCTATCCACTGTGCGTTTCCAGGTAGAGCGAGGTCTACCTACCCTGCGTTGGCCTTGAGGGTTCCCACTCTAATGCTTCCTTGGAGATATTTGAGCTGGGTTTCCTTAGCGTGTGGCCTATCCAACTCCATTTGCGCCTCTTGATCTCCTTGGCAATTGATTGTTGACCTGTTAACCTCCATAGAGTAACATTTGAGACAACCTCCGGTCAGCGTATGCCAAGAATGCGCTGCAGGCACTTGTTGACAAAGGTCTGAATCTTGGGAGTAACCGCTAGAGTGCCTTTTCAGGTTTCGCAGGCATACAAAAGAACTGATTTGACGTTGCTGTCAAAGACCTTGATTTTGGTACTTATTTTGATGCATGGGTTATTCCAGAAATTATTCAATAGAGCAAATGCGTATCCTGCTTTACGAATTCGTATTTTGACATCCTCTGAAGCTCCTCCGTCTGGAGTAATAAGTGAGTGAGTGAGTATCAGTAATTACATCGTTTTGGAAGAACTCGGTGTCACTACGAAATCTACGCAAAGAAATTAAAGAGCTAATAAGAACATCAAGGAAAAGTCAAAATGCCATTATTAAAGATAAAAAAAGAAAGATCATAACAGAACCATCCCAAAAACTGAAAAGATGAAGAGAATATGTAGAAGAGGTCCTTCGATACACAAGAAGTAGCAGAGTCAATCAGAATAACACAGAGGGACCTAGTATTACGAAGGAAGAAGTTCCGTGATAGAAGTCATTGCTAAACGGAAAAGAACTGGATCAGGCGAAATACGAAGCGAACTCTTGAAACTCATGAATGAAGACCAACTAGGCCTAATTGTAGATCTCTTGGCAGAATCTCATGGCTGCGTAATCTGAGGCAATGGTATAACAAAACATCCAATGAACTATTCCGAGCTGCCATATCTAAGATCCAAACTGCGTTGATGATTGCAAACCGCCTGAAAGGAGACGCCACTTGAAGAGGAAGTCACTCCGGAATTCATAGAGCAAGCCGCAGATTATATCCAATTCAAAACGAATTTCAATTCAATTACATGATAATAGACCTTTCTATAGTTAGTTAAGCGCATGCGCGTCCGGAATGTTTAAAAGGCGGGAATTTGAAAGTTTCGGACACATTTTGTTATTTTCACTGGTTATACGTAAAAAATGTCGGGAAACTTTTTTGACGTGCATGGCGTAAATAGACCTTTTTACAATTAGTAAAGCGCATGCGCGTCCAAGGCGCACGCGTATGTAGATGCGCAAAGGCGTTTAGGAGGCGGGAATATGAAATTCTCGCGCACATTTTGTTATATTCACTGGTTATACATCAAAGAAGTGCCCGAAAACATGACGGAAATTGACGCATGCGTATAAAAAAATTTCAAGTATGAAAAGGTCTATTGACGTATGCGCACAAAAAATTCAACTATGAAAAGGTCTGTTGTAAACTAACCTGTCTGTGAAATGGTTTTTTCAATCCGGGCTCCTTGGCGGTGGCAGTAACTTGATAGATTCCATCGCTAAAGTTGTCACTTGGCGACAGCACCAAGACAGCTTTGTCCGTATAGAAAGTTGTATCGTAGCTCTTTCTGTTCCCTTAAAGTTTATTTGAACAGTTTAAGGCTCAAGGCTTAAAGAGAACCGCGAAAAAACATTACCGACTTTGTACAGCTCCCATTTGATGCTCGGACGACCCGGACACGTCTGGATAATTCTCAACCTTATCTCGTTCAAAAAGTAAGTGTATCTCATCAAATCTTTTTCACTACAAAACATATCAAAACGATTAAAGCTTGTCTTGTTTGGTCTTGTCTGGTATTGTCTAGTCCTGTCTGAACTTTCCTAATCTTGTCTGATCTTTCCCAATCTGGTCTGATCTTTCTCAATCTTGTCTGATCTTCTCCAATGTTGTCTGACCTTTTCCAATCTTGTGCGAGATTTTCCAATCTTGTCTGACCTTTCCCAATCTTTTATGAGCTTTTCCAATCTTGTCTAACCTTTTCTAATCTTTTCTGAGCTTTTCCAAGCTTGTCTGACTTTCCCCAATCTTGTCTGGGCTTTTGTAGTCTTGTCTGACCTTCCACAATTTTTTCTAAGCTTTTCCAATCTTGTATGACCTTTTCCCATCTTGTCTGATCTTTTCCAAACTTTTCTGGGCTATTCCAATCTAGTCTGACGTTTTTCAATCTTGTCTGAGCTTTTCTAATCTTGTCTGATCTTCCATAATCTTTTCTGAGCTTTTCCAATATTGTCTGACCTTTTCCAATCTTGTCAGAGCTTTTCCAATCTTGTCTGAGCTTTTCCATCTTGTCTGACATTTTCCAATCTTGTGTAATCTTTGCCAATCTTGTCTGAACTTCTCCAAATTTTTCTGAAATTTTCCAATCTTGTCTGATATTTTCCAATCTTGTCTGAGCTTTTCAATCCTTTCCAATTTTGTCTGACCTTTTACAATCTTGTCTGATCTTTTCCAATCTTTTCTGAGCTATTCCAATCTAGTCTGACCTTTCCCAATCTTGTCTGGGCTTTTCTAATCTTGTCTGATCTTCCACAATCTTTTCTGAGCTTTTTCAATCTTGTCTGACCTTTTTAAATCTTGTCTGACCTTTTCCAATCTTCTCTGAGCTTTTCTAATCTTGTCTAATCTTTCCCAATATTGTCTGAGGTTTTCTAATCTTCTCTGAGCTTTTCTAATCTTGTCTGACCTTTTTCAATCTGGTCTGACCTTTTCCAATCTTCTCTGAGCTTTTCTAATCTTGTCTAACCTTTTCCAATATTGTCTGAGCTTTCCTAATCTTGTCTCACCTTTCACAATCTTTTCTGATCTTCTACAATCTTGTCTGAACTTCTCCAATATTTTCTGAGCTTTTCCAATCTTGTGTGCCTCTTCCCAATCTTGTCTGAGCTATTCTTATCTTCTCTGACCTTCCACAATCTTTTATAAGCTATTCCAATCTTGTCTGACCTTTTCCAAATCTTGTCGAAGCTTTTACAATTTTGAAAACCTTTCCAATCTTGTCTTACCTTTTGCAATCTTTTCTGAGCTATTCCAATCTAGTCTGACCTTCCCAATCTTGTCTGGGCTTTTCTAATCCTATCAGATCGTCCACAATTTTTTCTGAGCTTCTCCAATATTGTCTGACCTTTTCCAATCTTGTCTGAGCTATTCCAATCTTGTCTGAGCTTTTCCATCTTGTCTGACTTTTTCCAATCTTGTGTAATCTTTGCCAATCTTGTCTGAACTTCTCCAATTTTTTCTGAAATTTTCCAATCTTGTCTGATATTTCCCAATCTTGTCTGAGCTTTTCAATCCTTTCCAATTTTGTCTGACCCTTTGCAATCTTGTCTGATCTTTCCCAATCTTTTCTGAGCTATTCCAATCTAGTCTGACCTTTCCCAATCTTGTCTGGGCTTTTCTAATCTTGTCTGATCTTCCACAATCTTTTCTGAGCTTTTTCAATCTTGTCTGACCTTTTTAAATCTTGTCTGACCTTTTCCAATATTCTCTGAGCTTTTCTAATCTTATCTAACCTTTCACAATATTGTCTGAGCTTTTCTAATCTTCTTTGAGCCTTTCTAATCTTGTCTAACCTTTCCCAATTTTGTCTAATCTTCTCTGAGCTTTTCTAATCTTGTCTAACCTTTCCCAAAATTGTCTGAGCTTTCCTAATCTTGTCTCACCTTTCACAATCTTTTCTGATCTTCTACAATCTTGTCTGAACTTCTCCAATATTTTCTGAGCTTTTCCAATCTTGTGTGCCTCTTCCCAATCTTGTCTGAGCTATTCTTATCTTCTCTGACCTTCCACAATCTTGTATAAGCTATTCCAATCATGTCTGACCTTTTCCAAATCTTGTCGAAGCTTTTCCAATTTTGAAAACCTTTCCAATCTTGTCTTACCTTTTGCAATCTTTTCTGAGCTATTCCAATCTAGTCTGACCTTCCCAATCTTGTCTTTGCTTTTCTAATCCTATCAGATCGTCCACAATCTTTTCTGAGCTTCTCCAATATTGTGTGACCTTTTCCAATCTTGTCTGAGCTTTTCCAATCTTGTCTGAGCTTTTCCATCTTGTCTGACATTTTCCAATCTTGTGTAATTTTTGCCAATCTTGTCTGAACTTCTCCAAATTTTTCTAAAATTTTCCAATCTTGTCTGATATTTCCCAATCTTGTCTGAGCTTTTCAATCCTTTCCAATTTTGTCTGACCTTTTGCAATCTTATCTGATCTTTTCCAATCTTTTCTGAGCTATTCCAATCTAGTCTGACCTTTCCCAATCTTGTCTGGGCTTTTCTAATCTTGTCTGATCTTCCACAATCTTTTCTGAGCTTTTTCAATCTTGTCTGACCTTTTTAAATCTTGTCTGACCTATTCCAATATTCTCTGAGCTTTTCTAATCTTATCTAACCTTTCCCAATATTGTCTGAGCTTTTCTAATCTTCTCTGAGCTTTTCTAATCTTGTCTGACCTTTTTCAATCTGGTCTGACCTGTTCCAATCTTCTCTGAGCTTTTCTAATCTTGTCTAACCTTTCCCAATATTGTCTGAGCTTTTCTAATCTTGTCTCACCTTTCACAATCTTTTCTGATCTTCTACAATCTTGTCTGAACTTCTCCAATATTTTCTGAGCTTTTCCAATCTTGTCTGCCTCTTCCCAATCTTGTCTGAGCTATTCTTATCTTCTCTGACCTTCCACAATCTTTTATAAGCTATTCCAATATTGTCTGACCTTTTCCAAATCTTGTCGAAGCTTTTCCAATTTTGAAAACCTTTCCAATCTTGTCTTACCTTTTGCAATCTTTTCTGAGCTATTCCAATCTAGTCTGACCATCCCAATCTTGTCTGGGCTTTTCTAATCCTATCAGATCGTCCACAATCTTTTCTGAGCTTCTCCAATATTGTCTGACCTTTCCCAATCTTGTCTGAGCTTTTCCAATCTTAAAAGATCTTTTGAAATCTTGTCTGAGCTTTACCAATCTTGTGTAATCTTGTGCGATCTAGTCTGAACTTCTACAATCTTTACTGAACTTTTCCAATCCTGTCTGACCTTTCCCAATCTTCTCTGAGCTTTTCCAATCTTATTTGACTTTTCTCAATCTTGTCTAAGGTTTTCTAATCTTGTCTGACCTTTCCAATATTTACTGATCTTTTCCAATCTTGTATGAAATTCTCCAATCTTCTCCGAGTTTTTCCAATCTTGTCTGACCTTCCCCAAACCTGACTAAGCTTTTCTAATCTTGTCTGACCTTTTCCAATCTTTTCTGACCTTTTACAATCTTGTATGAACTTCTCCAATCTTTTCTGAGCTTTTACAATCTTGTCTAACCTTTCCCAATCCTGTCTGAGCTTTTTTAATCTTGTCTGACTTTCAAAATCTTTTCTGAGCTTTTCCAATCTTGTCTGACCTTTCCTAATCTTTTCTGATCTGCTCCAATCTTGTCTGAACTTCTCCAATCTTTTCTGAGCTTTTACAATCTTGTCTGACCTTTCCCAATCCTGTCTGAGCGCACTAACCTTGTCTGACCTTCCACAATATTTTCTGAGCTTTGCCAATCTTGTCTGAACTTCTCCAATATTTTCTGATCTTCTACAATCTTGTCTGACCTTTCCCAATCTTGTCTGAGCTTTTGTAATCTTTTCTGATCTTCCACAATCTTTTTTAAGTTTTTTCAATCGTGTCTGACCTTTCTCAATCTTGCATGACCTTCCACAATCTTTTATGAGTTTTTCCAATCTTGTCTGACCTTACCCAATCTTGTCTGAGTTTATCAAATTTTGTCAGACCTTCCACAATTTTTTATGAGCTTTTACAATCTGGTCTGACCTTTCCCAATCTTGTCTGACCTTCCACAATATTTTATGAGCTTTTCCAATCTTGTCTGACCCTTACCTATCCTGTCTGAGCTTTTCTAATTTTGTCAGACATTCCACAATCTTTTATGAGCCTTTTCAATCTTGTCTGACCTTTATCAATCTTGCCTGAGCTTTTCTAATCTTGTCTGACCTTCCACAATCTTTTCCGAGGTATTCCGAGGTATTCCTTTCTTGTAAAAACTTAACTTCTCCAATATTTTCTGAACTTTTCCAATCTTGTCTGACTTTTCCCAATCTTGTTTGAGCTTCTCAAATCTTGTCTGATCTTTCACAATATTTTCTGTTCTTCTACAATCCTTTCTGAACTTCTCCAATCTTCTCTGAGCTTTTCCAATCTTGTCTGACCTTTCCCAATCTTGTCTGAGCTTTTCTAATCTTGTCTTACCTTTCACAATCTTCTCCAATCTTGTCCGAGTTTCTAAAATCTTTTCTGAGCTTTTCCAATCTTGTCTGACCTTTCCCAATCTTGTCAGAGCTTTTCCAATCTTGATAGATCTTTTCAAATCTTGTCTGACCTTTTCCAATCTTGCCTAATCTTTTCCAATCTTTTTTTTTATTGATTTATTTACTTTGCCACATTAAATACATTTGTGGATATGATAGTTACAATAGACAATAGTTATATATTACAATAGACACGTTAATACATTAAGACAATTATTACAATAAAAATAATAAATACCTACTACAAAAATGCAACTACTACAAATAACATAAGATATTAAATTATCAACGTTATGATAGCAAAATGATAAAAATTATTTTTCAAAAAAATCAGATATTGAATAATATGCTCCTTGAGCAGGATACATTTTACATCTCTTTTAAATTGCTTAAAGTTCTTTGTTTCTATTTCATTGTCCAGCTTATTAAATAATTCAATTCCTGTATAAAAGAAGGACTTCACAAGTAAGGCCGAGTTATGTTTTGGGAACGATAGCAGAGAGCCATGTCTTGTATGTTGATCGTGGTATTTCGCTAAGGTGTTAAAGTTTCTTATATGATATTTTGTATAACACAGCACTTTTAACATGTAAATTGAGGGTAATATAGTATATTGAACTTTTTAAAAAAATATTTACAACTTTGCCCTCCTTTTAGACCAAACATACGTCTAACAATTCTTTTCTGTAAAATAAAACATCTATTGACGGAAGCGGCTTGACCCCAAAGTAACACGTGTAGAGATAGATGAGAATATACCAGTGCATAATTCACACTAATTACTGATTCTTTGTTAAACGACTTTTTAATTTGTAAAATTGCGAAGTAAACGCTTCCCAGTTTTCAAACATGGTCGATGTGCTGTGACCTACTAAAAGTAGAGTCTATCCGTACCCCCAAAAAGTTGGTATACGTTTCGATTTTATGGTTTTTGCCGTCAATACTGAGTTGAAAATGCATTGGAATTTTTCTCTGCTTAGCAAAGTAAATACAAACATAGTCTTATCCGTATTCAGTATAAGATGATTTGCTCGGCATCACGCATTCACCTCATCAACAACTATCCCGACTCTGCTTTCAAGCTCTTCTATACTGTTCCCATAGACATCCATATTCATGTGATCTGCAAACAGTATAGTTTCCGCACTTACATAAAGTGGAAGATCGTTGATGAACAGCAGAAATAGAAGCGGCGCTAAAACAGATCCCTGAGGGACACCTATAGTTATATTATTGCTATTAGATTTGTAGTTATTGGCATTTACAATCAACTTTCTTTCTGTAAGGATGGATCTAATCAACCTTGCAAAAGTCCCTCAAAAACCTGTTTTCTTAAAATTTAGTTACCATAAAATCAATGTTGACGGTGTCAAAGGCCTTGGATAGGTCAAAGAATAGACCCATTACATGTTTACTTGTGTCAAGTTCTTTAATAATATATTTAGCTAAGTTTATCGTGGCTGTTTCAACTGATCTGTGATCTCGAAACACATGTTGACAATAATTGCTGATCAAATGATATTTTTCTGAATAATCAACCATTTTATTATAAATCAGCCTCTCATAGATTTTAGAAAAGACGCAATCGAAATAGGTCTATAGTTAGATATATCACATGCATCCGATTTCTTGTGCAAGGGAATCACTAAAGCTACCTTCAAAACCAATGGATATATTCCATCCTCCATAGATTTATTGTACAGTTGCAATAGTGGACTTTCAATGACGTCTAAGATTGATGTTATAGTTTTGATAGAGAAACCGTCTATGCCCGATGAATGTGAAGTGGAAATATTTGAAATAACCTTTTGGAGTTCAAGTGGTTCAATGTGGGGCATATAGAAAGAGTGAAGAATACTAAAAGGGGATTTAGTACACCGAGAATCTTGTCTGAACATCTCCAATCTTTTCTGAACTTTTCCAATCTTGTCTGACCTTTCCCAATATTGTCTGAGCTTGAGCTTTTCTTATCCTGTCTGACCTTTCACAATCTTTTCTGATCTTTTCCAATTTTGTCTGAACTACTCCAATCTTTTCTAAGCTTCTCCAATCTTGTCCGACCTTTCCCAATATTGTCTGAGCTTTTCTAATCTTGTTAGACCGTTCACAATCTTTTCTGAACTATTCCAATATTGTCTAATCATTTCCAATCATGTCTCAACTTCTCCAATCTTGTCTGACCTTTTCCAATCCTGTCAGATATTTTCCAATCTTGTCTGACTTTTCTAATCTTGTCTGACTTTTTCCAATCTTGTCTGATGTTTAGTAATCTTGTCTGATCTTGTACAGTCTTGTCTAGTCGTGTCGTGTCGAAAATATTCTAATTGTTTGAAAGTTGTTTCGTTCTTACCAGTATTGGAAGCTTATTGCTGTTTTGCCCGAGCAATCTCGTCTCTTGGCCCTAAACAGACTCACTTCTGATGTATTAGTAGTAACAATGACAATAGTATATAATGTTTACCTTGACTGGAGAAACTCCCTTGAAAGCAGTGGAATAGCAGAAGCAACAGCAAGTTAATCCTCATATCCAGCTGAAGTGAATTAAGGGATATATGAATATAGAATTAAGGGATTGTAACAAAAATTTGTTTGTTTATTAATGTCTGTTCTTGTAGTTTTTACACAAACAACATTCAAAAGCAAGTGTCAAATAACCTTATTTCTACGACGCACTTTCAAGCGGTACTATCAATACAGATGTTATTTCAGATATTATTCAGAGAGCGAATATATGTCGTAGTCATATAGTAAAATCAGTCAGATTGCGTAAAACTGAGCCATTACATGATCTATCGGCAGTTCGTGTAGTTCATCGAATTTGAGTAGCTCATGAAATTGCCAATTTTGTGAGGTACTTGTTTAACTAGGATTTACACTATCTTACTTACCTATTCGACGTTTCAAGAAATGCCTAATTGTTGTCATCTGAAAATATAACAGTGTCTTAATAATCAGACCTATTAATAAAGAGATAAAAAAAGAAACATATTTGAGATGTATCTTAAGATCTTATCCTTTTTCCAAGAATATACTACAATATTTGAGATGGTTTCAAGAATAAGCTGGTCATATCGAGTATTTCAAATAGAATACACGAACTGTCGGCAGATCATGCAACGAGTCTGTTTTACACAATCTGAGGGCTTTCACTATATGACTACGACATATATACGTATACATATGCGTAGTATATATTGATAGACGTGCGAGGGCGTATATATGCGGACGTAGTCAAATGATTAATAACTTAGTTCTGTGTTATTTCAAATATATTATTAACACGTGAATATCGTGATATCTTTCAGCTGAAGCAGTCGCAAAAATCACACATTTAACATTTTTAATTTAATTATGGTTTGTATCAAATTTAATTATAGATTCGCGCTAGAGATTAAGATCTTTCTCTAGAAGATATTTGCAATAACGTTAGCAATCAATGAATCGGCGAGTGTTATCAAACCTGCTTCACAATCTAGAGTATACAATCTAGTAGATTCTCTTCTCAAATTTTTCTACTGTTCTTGACACATTCAAAAAATATTTTTAGGTTTATTTACTCGATTGTCATAGCAACACCGTCAAATGCGAGTTACTTATTTCTCAAGAACTCGAGATATTAGAGACGTAAAATAGAAAAGTAAAGCAGAATAATTATGGTACATAGGTATTAAAAGACCTCATGACTCACATCCGTTATCCTTGCGGTTTGGCGAGCAACTGAAGCAATGATTTCTAGTTACTCCATTACGGCTATCAGTGGCACTCATCAAACTCCGTCAATCAAAATTTGTAACAATCGTCGTAAATTCATTGATAATCGCGTAAATTGTCTTCCAGAAAGCCAATGAGCGGCATCAATAATATGGCACGGTTTGCTGATTCTCTTGAGATCTTGAGACAACAATGCAGGTAAACTGCCTCAGAAAACAGGCTGCCAAAGTGAGTCTTCAAGTGTCGCTGGAGAAAACAGAATTCTTCACCAACATTAGAGAAGCAAACAGAGAGATGTTACTAGAACAGGGAAACATCAAGAGGACTGAGAAATGTAAGTATCTCGGCGAATGGATTGAACCCAACTTATCAGAAAAAGCATCATTATCCAAGAGAGTCAACAAGTTAGAACTAGCCTATCGACTGACTAAGAACACTTACAATAAGAAATGCCTGCCACGCAACCTAAAAGTTAAGCACTACACATCAGTTTCACGACCAGAAGCCCTGTATGCCATGGAGTGTCTTTCCATGAACCGAAGAGGTCTAGTAGAGAAATTGGAAATCAGAAAGAGGGGAATCCTCAGGAAGATTCTAGGCCTGGTAAAGGAAGATAGGGAATTCCGAAAGCGGCATAATTCTGAGCTCTACGAATAAATTGAGATGCTCTCTGACTGTGCAAGGAAAAGAAGGGTAGCTTTCTATGGCCAAGTTGCAAGATTGCCTCCAAACCGACTAACCAGCCGCCTGTTCACCTTCTGGCAAAACAAGAAGGTTCTTACCACTTGGTTGACAGAAACCGTGAAGGATACTAAAGAACTGGGAATAACAGATCTCGAAAACAGACAGTCTGTAAGACGCACCCTGAAGGAAGTCCGTGGATTTCAGGAAAAAACCGTAGGAAAGGTACCCCCTGGACAGAAGAGAGAAAGGAGTTACACCGGCAGAAGATGCGACAATACTGGGCAAAGCCCAACAGTTGAACAAGCGTGGTCCAAAGTAGGCCTATTCGAAAGAAGAAGATTATAAAGAATTGCAATTGTTAAATTGCAAAATTTATTGATCGTCTCCGGGGCCCTTTAACCTAGGAATCTTAAATTTTGTAAATGAATATCGTTCTAATGACACGCAATCACTTAAGAAGGATATTTTCCAATTCCTCCACCTGTCTAGTCTTGTCTGTCTAGTCTTGTCTGTCTAGTCTTGTCTGTCTAGTCTTGTCTGTCTAGTCTTGTCTGTCTAGTCTTGTATGTCTAGTCTTGTCTGTCTAGTCTTGTCTGTCTAGTCTTGTCTGTCTAGTCTTGTCTGTCTAGTCTTGTCTGTCTAGTCTTGTCTGTCTAGTCTTGTCTGTCTAGTCTTGTCTGTCTAGTCTTGTCTGTCTAGTCTGTCTAGTCTTGTCTGTCTAGTCTTGTATGTCTAGTCTTGTCTGTCTAGTCTTGTCTGTCTAGTCTTGTCTGTCTAGTCTTGTCTGTCTAGTCTTGTCTGTCTAGTCTTGTCTGTCTAGTCTTGTCTGTCTAGTCTTGTCTGTCTAGTCTTGTCTGTCTAGTCTTGTCTGTCTAGTCTTGTCTGTCTAGTCTTGTCTCTCTAGTCTTGTCTGTCTAGTCTTGTCTGTCTAGTCTTGTCTGTCTAGTCTTGTCTGTCTAGTCTTGTCTCTCTAGCCTTGTCTGTCTAGTCTTGTCTGTCTAGTCTTGTCTGTCTAGTCTTGTCTGTCTAGTCTTGTCTGTCTAGTCTGTCTAGTCTTGTCTGTCTAGTCTTGTATGTCTAGTCTTGTCTGTCTAGTCTTGTCTGTCCAGTCTTGTCTGTCTAGTCTTGTCTGTCTAGTCTTGTCTGTCTAGTCTTGTCTGTCTAGTCTGTCTAGTCTTGTCTGTCTAGTCTTGTATGTCTAGTCTTGTCTGTCTAGTCTTGTCTGTCTAGTCTTGTCTGTCTAGTCTTGTCTGTCTAGTCTTGTCTGTCTAGTCTTGTCTGTCTAGTCTTGTCTGTCTAGTCTTGTCTGTCTAGTCTTGTCTGTCTAGTCTTGTCTGTCTAGTCTTGTCTGTCTAGTCTTGTGTCTCTAGTCTTGTCTGTCTAGTCTTGTCTGTCTAGTCTTGTCTGTCTAGTCTTGTGTCTCTAGTCTTGTCTGTCTAGTCTTGTCTGTCTAGTCTTGTCTGTCTAGTCTTGTCTGTCTAGTCTTGTCTGTCTAGTCTTGTCTGTCTAGTCTTGTCTGTCTAGTCTGTCTAGTCTTGTCTGTCTAGTCTTGTATGTCTAGTCTTGTCTGTCTAGTCTTGTCTGTCTAGTCTTGTCTGTCTAGTCTTGTCTGTCTAGTCTTGTCTGTCTAGTCTTGTCTGTCTAGTCTTGTCTGTCTAGTCTTGTCTGTCTAGTCTTGTGTCTCTAGTCTTGTCTGTCTAGTCTTGTCTGTCTAGTCTTGTCTGTCTAGTCTTGCCTGTCTAGTCTTGTGTGTCTAGTCTGTCTAGTCTTGTCTGTCTAGTCTTGTATGTCTAGTCTTGTCTGTCTAGTCTTGTCTGTCCAGTCTTGTCTGTCTAGTCTTGTCTGTCTAGTCTTGTCTGTCTAGTCTTGTCTGTCTAGTCTGTCTAGTCTTGTCTGTCTAGTCTTGTATGTCTAGTCTTGTCTGTCTAGTCTTGTCTGTCTAGTCTTGTGTCTCTAGTCTTGTCTGTCTAGTCTTGTCTGTCTAGTCTTGTCTGTCTAGTCTTGTCTGTCTAGTCTTGTCTGTCTAGTCTTGTCTGTCTAGTCTTGTCTGTCTAGTCTTGTGTCTCTAGTCTTGTCTGTCTAGTCTTGTCTGTCTAGTCTTGTCTGTCTAGTCTTGTGTCTCTAGTCTTGTCTGTCTAGTCTTGTCTGTCTAGTCTTGTCTGTCTAGTCTTGTGTCTCTAGTCTTGTCTGTCTAGTCTTGTCTGTCTAGTCTTGTCTGTCTAGTCTTGTCTGTCTAGTCTGTCTAGTCTTGTCTGTCTAGTCTTGTATGTCTAGTCTTGTCTGTCTAGTCTTGTCTGTCTAGTCTTGTCTGTCTAGTCTTGTCTGTCTAGTCTTGTCTGTCTAGTCTTGTCTGTCTAGTCTTGCCTGTCTAGTCTTGTGTCTCTAGTCTTGTCTGTCTAGTCTTGTCTGTCTAGTCTTGTCTGTCTAGTCTTGTCTGTCTAGTCTTGTCTGTCTAGTCTTGTCTGTCTAGTCTTGTGTCTCTAGTCTTGTCTGTCTAGTCTTGTCTGTCTAGTCTTGTGTCTCTAGTCTTGTCTGTCTAGTCTTGTCTGTCTAGTCTTGTCTGTCTAGTCTTGTCTGTCTAGTCTTGTCTGTCTAGTCTTGTCTGTCTAGTCTTGTCTGTCTAGTCTTGTCTGTCTAGTCTGTCTAGTCTTGTCTGTCTAGTCTTGTATGTCTAGTCTTGTCTGTCTAGTCTTGTCTGTCTAGTCTTGTCTGTCTAGTCTTGTCTGTCTAGTCTTGTCTGTCTAGTCTTGTCTGTCTAGTCTTGTCTGTCTAGTCTTGTCTGTCTAGTCTTGTCTGTCTAGTCTTGTCTGTCTAGTCTTGTCTGTCTAGTCTGTCTAGTCTTGTCTGTCTAGTCTTGTATGTCTAGTCTTGTCTGTCTAGTCTTGTCTGTCTAGTCTTGTCTGTCTAGTCTTGTCTGTCTAGTCTTGTCTGTCTAGTCTTGTCTGTCTAGTCTTGTCTGTCTAGTCTTGTCTGTCTAGTCTTGTCTGTCTAGTCTTGTCTGTCTAGTCTTGTGTCTCTAGTCTTGTCTGTCTAGTCTTGTCTGTCTAGTCTTGTCTGTCTAGTCTTGTGTCTCTAGTCTTGTCTGTCTAGTCTTGTCTGTCTAGTCTTGTCTGTCTAGTCTTGTCTGTCTAGTCTTGTCTGTCTAGTCTTGTATGTCTAGTCTTGTCTGTCTAGTCTTGTCTGTCTAGTCTTGTCTGTCTAGTCTTGTCTGTCTAGTCTTGTCTGTCTAGTCTTGTCTGTCTAGTCTTGTCTGTCTAGTCTTGTCTGTCTAGTCTTGTCTGTCTAGTCTTGTCTGTCTAGTCTTGTCTCTCTAGTCTTGTCTGTCTAGTCTTGTCTGTCTAGTCTTGTCTGTCTAGTCTTGTCTGTCTAGTCTTGTCTGTCTAGTCTTGTCTGTCTAGTCTTGTCTGTCTAGTCTTGTCTGTCTAGTCTTGTCTGTCTAGTCTTGTCTGTCTAGTCTTGTCTGTCTAGTCTTGTATGTCTAGTCAAAGATCAAAGATATTTATTTCATTTACAAATACAATATGTGTTTTACAATCTTATATGATTTGTAGATTAAATGAAATATGTTAATCTGGTTGAAAGTTATGAGAATTGTTTAATTTTTGTATAATATTCTTGTAGGTCATACGGCTCTATCTTTAGGAGGATGTTTTGTAGCTTACTTCTAATTTGGTTTTTGTTATTCAATTCCCTTATTGCCCGGGGTAGGGTATTGTACAGTTTAATGTTTATATATGGTGGCGCTTTTTCTGTCATAGTCAGCTGATGAATTGGAATACAGTAACTTAAATTTTTATTTCTAGTATCTCTTTCATGTTGATTATATTTCTCGAATAACTCTTTGTGTTTAATTGTGAACATTATCGTTTCTAGAATATATGTTCCTGTGACCGTGAGAATCTCTATTTTCAAAAATTCCCCTCTACATGACTCTCTATGTTTTAATGTGTTAATAATTCTGATTGCTTCTTTTTGTACTTTGCATATTTCGTTTATATGCGATCCTCCGCCCCAGAAAATAATTCCATATCGTAGGTGACTGTGGAAGATAGCAAAATAAACTATTTTTAATATTTTCCTATTCATGTATTTTTTAAGAATCCTTAAAGCAAAAATGGATTTATTTAATTTTTTCCTAAGATGGTTTATATGTGAAGTCCAATCAAGATGCTGGTCAATATATAGACCTAATAGTCTTACGTCTGTTTGTATCTGCATATTTTCGTTGTTGTTGGATATTTCCGTCGGATAAACTCTTGTATCCCTCTTCGTTTTAAATATAATATGATTGGTTTTATCCCTGTTTATAATCAGTTTGTTAGCTGAAAACCAGGCTGTTAGCGTGGCCATGGTCCAGTTTAAATTTGCCTGTATATGTTCCGGTGTTTTATTTATCACAAGGATACTGGTATCATCTGCGTAATTTATTAAAGTGTGGGGCATCTCCTTTAAAATAGTTGGTAAGCCGTTAATGTACAGAGTGAAAAGCAATGGCCCAATAATGCTACCCTGTGGTATCCAGATATTAATTGTTTTGGTGGATGAATGGATCTTCAAGCCGTCCGCGGTAATAATTTGTGTAATTTGTTGTCTGTTTTCTAAATATGACTTTATCCAGTCTATCACTTTTCCCCTTATTCCTTGTCTAAAATGTTTTTTAAATAATATTTGGTGATTGACTGTGTCATATGCCTTCGACAAGTCTAATAAAATTCCTAAGGGTATATTTTTGGTTTCCAAATTCTGTAAAATGCGTTATATATTCAAAACAAGCAGTGTCGGTCGATCTCCCTCTGAGAAACCCATGCTGCTCACAACTTATAACATTGTTTTTGTTTAGGAAGGAAATCATTCTTTCATATATTATTTTCTCAAAAATTTTGGAAAAGGAGGTTTGTAAACTAATTGGTCTATAGTTCCCTATGTCGCTTTTGTCACCATGCTTATATATTGGTCTGATTGCTGATATTTTCATCTGTTGAGGGAAAACTCCGCATTCCATTGAATTGTTGAGAATATGCACTAGTGGATTCAGTAATTCGTCTTTAACCTCTTTAATAATATCTATCCGTATATCATCATATCCTGTAGTTCTCTTGTTTTTAAGTGATTGTATAACTTGAGATACTTCTTCTGGGGTAGTTGGTACCAAGAACATAGAGCCACTGACGGTGGGCCCATTGTCTTTATATTCGGTTTTGTCTAGTGTTTCCACTAATTTATCTGCTTTCCCTGCAAAATAGTTGTTGATGTTATTTGCCAGCGTTTTGGTGTCAATGCCTTCTTTTGAGAAATCTTCTTTTGATTTAGTTTTTAACTTTATTATTTGTCCTATTACTTCCCATGTGGTTTTTGTAATGTTGTCGCTGTCTTGTATTAACTCTTCAAAATGTTTCTTCTTTTCTTGTTTTAGGATTTTATTATATTTTCTACGTGTCCTGTTGTAAACTCTTTTTAAGTTTGTGTTAACATGCGATCGCGTTCTTATCAGATCTAATTCCTTTTTAGCTAATTTCGCTTCTTCACTTAAAGGTATGCGTTTCTTTTTCCGGGTGTTATAAGATTTGATATGCGGGAAGCTCTCGTTGTAAGCCATACCGAATATTTCCATGAACCTGTCCCATTGTCGGTTTACGTCCAATTCGTCTACCATTGATAATGTCTTGTCTGTCTAGTCTTGTCTGTCTAGTCTTGTCTGTCTAGTCTTGTCTGTCTAGTCTTGTCTGTCTAGTCTTGTCTGTCTAGTCTTGTCTGTCTAGTCTTGTCTGTCTAGTCTTGTCTGTCCAGTTTTGTCTGTCTAGTCTTGTCTGTCTAGTCTTGTCTGTCTAGTCTTATCCGTCTAGTCTTGTCTGTCTAGTATTGTTTGTCTAGTCTTGTCTGTCTAGTCTTGTCTGTCTAGTCTTATCCGTCTAGTCTTGTCTGTCTAGTATTGTTTGTCTAGTCTTGTCTGTCTAGTCTTGTATGTCTACTCTTGTCTGTCTACTCTTGTTCATGTAGTCTTGTCTGTCTAGTCTTGTCTGTCTAGTCTTGTCTGTCTAGTCTTGTCTGTCTAGTCTTGTCTGTCTAGTCTTGTCTGTCTAGTCTTGTCTGTCTAGTCTTGTCTGTCTAGTCTTGTCTGTCTAGTCTTGTCTGTCTAGTCTTGTCTGTCTAGTCTTGTCTGTCTAGTCTTGTCTGTCTAGTCTTGTCTGTCTAGTCTTGTCTGTCTAGTCTTGTCTGTCTAGTCTTGTCTGTCTAGTCTTGTCTGTCTAGTCTTGTCTGTCTAGTCTTGTCTGTCTAGTCTTGTCTGTCTAGTCTTGTCTGTCTAGTCTTGTCTGTCTAGTCTTGTCTGTCTAGTCTTGTCTGTCTAGTCTTGTCTGTCTAGTCTTGTCTGTCTAGTCTTGTCTGTCTAGTCTTGTCTGTCTAGTCTTGTCTGTCTAGTCTTGTCTGTCTAGTCTTGTCTGTCTAGTCTTGTCTGTCTAGTCTTGTCTGTCTAGTCTTGTCTGTCTAGTCTTGTCTGTCTAGTCTTGTCTGTCTAGTCTTGTCTGTCTAGTCTTGTCTGTCTAGTCTTGTCTGTCTAGTCTTGTCTGTCTAGTCTTGTCTGTCTAGTCTTGTCTGTCTAGTCTTGTCTGTCTAGTATTGTCTGTCTAGTCTTATCCGTCTAGTCTTGTCTGTCTAGTATTGTTTGTCTAGTCTTGTCTGTCTAGTCTTGTCTGTCTAGTCTTATCCGTCTAGTCTTGTCTGTCTAGTATTGTTTGTCAAGTCTTGTCTGTCTAGTCTTGTATGTCTACTCTTGTCTGTCTACTCTTGTTTATCTAGTCTTGTCTGTCTAGTCTTGTCTGTCTAGTCTTGTCTGTCTAGTCTTGTCTGTCTAGTCTTGTCTGTCTAGTCTTGTCTGTCTAGTCTTGTCTGTCTAGTCTTGTCTATCTAGTCTTGTCTGTCTAGTCTTGTCTGTCTAGTCTTGTCTGTCTAGTATTGTTTGTCTAGTCTTGTCTGTCTAGTCTTATCTGATCTTTCTGGTCTTTCGAGAGAATTCAGGTTAGGTTAGTTTGCATCAATTCTACTTAAAATTTTTTAGATAACTAATTAATTCAGAATATTAGATTATAAGATAGATAATTAATAATATGTAAATATATGATAGATAACGAATTAATTCAGAATATTAGATTATAAGTATACACTACTATGAACTGTTAAATATATCTACAAATCTGTTTTAATAAGTATAAATTATTTACCGTTGGAGTAAGCGCTGCCTATAATCTAAACACTACATTTATAAGTGACGAAGTCTGAATTCAAACTGAACACTAGACATTACAGCAGGAAATGATATAGCATTCAGAGGTAGTAGAACGTCTAGCCTGTAGATGTCGGGAGTAAAATACTTTCTACGGGAGGTTCGTTTCATATTACTTGAAGAAAATCGAAGGGACAGAAAACGATTTTCGTGTTTATTTTTTTACTCTTGAACAGGGGTCGGCAAACTTTCGTGAGAAGAGACAATTTGACAAGGAAAAGGGATACAAAAGAAAATATTATTGAAACAATCCTTACGCACTTCTAAAATTTTGTTTAGTTTATATCTCAGTTAATTCCACTGCGCTTTTATTGTATAATATTCCATTATGTTGATAATTGAATCCAGTTTAGGCAAACTGTTATATATATATATAAAAAAAATAAATAAAAAAAACTGAACACTTGAATATATATATATATATATATATATATATATATATATATATATATATATATATATATATATATATATATATATATATATATATATATATATATATATATATATATATATATATATATATATATATATATATATATATATATATAAAAATATAGTCAAAATTAAATACACCACATGGGTTTTCAAGTGCGTGGTTTACAATTTATTGTTCATGGAAGCAAAGCTGTGCTGATGAGAGATAAATCTCGAAACGCGTCCACATATGGCGGCTTTCCACTTAAGGTATCGGAAAGACATGATCTTAAAAACAATGTTATTTTTATGGTTTTTTTGAGTGCCACGAAGGTGGAATGAAAGCTGTGAAATAACTTACAAATTTCATGTGAGATTTGTTTTGGTAGTTCTAAAAAGACTCAATAATTGTTATAGAGCTCCGGAAAGGCTGAATATATTTATATATTCAAGCTGTGTTCCGTTTGTTTTAGGTTTGTATGATTATCTATAACGTAGGCTGGTTTCACCAATTCTAATTATTGTTAATATTTTCGAAGATATAAGGAATTAACGGAGATGTTACGAACGCGTCATGGTCAATTGTCAAACGCCGATTGTTACCCAAATATTAATATTACATAAACGTATTATACATCATTTTAAAGCTAATTGTTTGGACCGTGTCTCACGAAAATCAAATTTTCCAGTTTTAAAACAGGGCTGGTCTAATCACTTACCTATTAGGGCTGATCGAGTCTCCGCCACGTGTGATCGTCCTTCCGGCGCCTTTTTTAAGGGAGGAAATGGGGATAATAAGTGTAGGGATTCCCTTAAAATTGTTGTCTTCCAGACGTTGGATGCTTCAGCCCTTCGGGCACATTACACCCTTGGTTAACTTGACTTAAAACGATAAACTTAAAGATGCGGGCAGGTGTCCGTCGACCTTCGTTCGCGCTTCGATTCTTGTCTCTACGCTTCTCGCACTCGTAGCATACTCGCCGAATAATATAAATTCGCGAAGTAAATTGATAAGTAAATCGCGCGATTTCGGCCCAAGTCGATACATCGGTGCCGAAATCCATTCAAATGTTGAATTAAATATACAGATTTATTAAAATTGGCGCGAACACTAATTTAAACTAGTTTATGTAGTATTAGTAGCTATCTAGAAATTAATACGTCTGTGTAGTATTAATACAAAAAAAAAACACAGTATGAGTGATATACGAAAGTTGATATACGATTGGTGTTAAACTTTTATTTTTTAATTTTGTATTCAAAGAAAAATCTAACAAAGCTCGATTGCTTGAACTCACTTGATTGCTTGATTGCTCACTTGATTGCTTGAACGAACGGCTTTATAGTGTTTGATGTTTCAAGAGCCGCAAATGGCTATAGAAAGAGTCGCAAGTGGCTCGCGAGCCGTGGTCTGCGGGCCACTGCTCTAGAACACAGGTGGGCAAACTAATATCAGTCGCGGGGTGTAATGTTAGTTAGCCTCCCCGTGGTGCATCCTGAATAGCGTTTTATTGCATAAAACGTGAACTAAATGAACTAACAACAGCTGGCAACCAGACAATCCTATGGGTCTCCTGGTTAAGATCATGACAATGCCCGAGAACAACTGCGGAGCTGAAAGACAAGTGGGCAAGACAGTGGACATTCCTGAACCACTGACACATTCAGGAAGTAAGCGCTGCCTACACGGTAAAAAAATTACACTTTAAAAATTACAGTTTCTAATAGTAGCAGCGGCTTTACATATGTAAAACTGTAAAAACTACAAATTGCTTTTTGTCAAAATTACAGTTTCAGATATTATTAGTAAATTAGTTTTAAAAATTACAGTATGCGACTGGAATCTTTACAAATTTGTATTCGTAAGGCCGCTGCTACTATTTTAAACTGTAATTTTTAAAGTGTATTTTTTTTCCGTGTATAATCCAAACACAACATTTGCAAGGGACAAAGTCTGAATTGAAACTGAGGTCCTATATAGGACACCTTAGCAGCTCATGAACGCAACCGACAATGCAATCCAATATATCCTATCATATTTACTTTGTATTTCTATCAAAATTGTGATGAGCCATACGCTAAATAAATAAATAATTATCAGTCGCGACCATCCATTTCGTGCAAAAATTTTGTTCCGACCCCTGGATCCGGACTCTAGTCGTTTTTTAGTAGACCTTGCAATATTTTTCGACGGCACGTTATCTTGCATTTATTTAAAAAGAATTTGGGAAATGGTATCAATTATCTAGAGACCCTTCGCGACCCAAGGTCTTTGAAACACTGTTCTAGACTAATTTGGGGATGTTGAATCGATTGGCGCAACTAGAAGTCTCTGTGATAATCTGTTCAAAAGTTATGTCAAAAACTGCGGAAAATACGAGAAAATGTTTTTCCTTAAAATCGTTATTTATCAAGTGAATGGAAAATTTCAAAGTGTGTCTGAAAGTGTTTTCCTTGCTGGTTGTGAATATACAAATTGCATTTAGATAGCCGATTCCGTTCGCGTGATATGACTTGATAAATTGGGCAAAATCGAGCGAAATTTGACAAAATTTGGCCTCCCCAGCTATGGAAACTAATTAATATTTAAAAGGAAATCTAAGTGCATCCGTAGGGAAATGACCTCTTGAAAAGAATTCCGCAAACCGTTTTTAATTCTCTACAACCGTTCTCGAGATATCGAATTTTGAAGTCGAAATTTTGGAAAATTTTAATCCAAAATTTCGCAATAAAAAATTGAATTTTGCCAAATAATTTACACATGGATGTCTTCGTCTTGTCGTCTAGTTTCACTGTGCCAAAAATAATTTCGCTTGGATTTATAGTTTCAGAGACGTTTGGAAAAATCCGAAAACGCACTTTTTCCTGATCAAAACGATGGATTTTTTTTGCGATTTTTTCGGAAAATTTAATGGCCATTTTTCGATTCGTCCGATCGAAGTATGATGCCCTGAACACGATTTTCTGGTATATTTCGTTCAAATGCTCAAAATGCCCAAGATATTGCATGTTTTCCAATTATTTTGACATTTTTTGCCGTTTCCACTCACTGATTGCAAATTTCCTGCAGAATAATTTAGCGCAATTCCTTATGCATCCTTCGAGACCAAATTTGTGGAAATCGGTTGATAATTGACCGAGCGGTGAATTAAAATGTTTAAAGAGTCCTCCAGCGGATCGATGACTGGTTCGGTGGGATTTCGTAATTGAAAGCTTCCTAGTAATATTATATATGTTTTCCGACTAATTTTCGGATGCTGAATCGATTGCTGCAAACTAGAAGTTTGCAACCGTTCAAAAGTTATGACATCGTGAAATCTGCGGAAAACGCGAAAAAAATTATTCCCTTAAAATCATCATTTATCAAGTGAATGGAAAATTTCAAAGTGTGTCTGAAAGTGTTTTCCCTGCTGATTGTAAATATATAAATTGCATTTTGCTAGCCGATTCTGTTCGCGAGATCTGGCTTGATAAAGTAGGTAAAATCGAGCGAAATTTCGCGAAATTTGATCGGCCACCGCAATCGGCAAACTGCAAGTATCAAAAACCGAAATAATAAATAAACTCTATTATTTCGTTTCTTGATATTTGCTCATATAAATCAGGACACTCTTAATTTGTCACCCTATATGTCAAATTTATGATATTTATAAATATTTAGCGCAAGAGAATATTTTAAAACAAATTCAGTTTCAACTCCACTTAAGTTAACAATGCTGATTTGATTTAGACTTACTTTACTTTTTCGTGTCCGGTGATTTCTGGTGGTGGAAGGATTGGCTACTGTCTAATGGGACAGTGTTACCAGGGATAGATAGGGCTTCACACGAGAACGATATTTTTCTCGTCTCGTCTCGTTTCGTAAAAGCGAGACGAGAACGAGACGAGACCGCATGTGGTCTCACTCTCGCGAGAACGAGAACTTATGCGGTCTCGTTCTCGCGAGGCACGAGAGTCTCGTTTCTGATCCCGGCGATACTTCTTCTTCAATCTTGAAGTAACGAGAAACTTGAGAAACAGTAACGAGAGCGAGACGAGACAAACGGTTACGAGAGCGAGAACGAGACGAGACTAACGGTTACCAGAGCGAGAGCGAGACGAGACTAACGGTTCCTTGAGCGAGAGCGAGACTGAGATGAGAGTAATTTTTTACCCAACAAACGAGAGCGAGACGAGATTTTTGAAACTCTCGCCCTATCTCATCTCGTGTGAAGCCCTAACCAGGGAGCTCCGGAATGTTCTGCATATACAGCAGAAAATGCACGCGTGGAGGCTCCTTCCACGCTCCCATTTAATTTAGAAAAGAGACGTATTTAACAGCGAGATTTATTCGTCAGTTTTTAGCAGTTATAAATAAATGAAAAGCACATTATCGTTATTACTCCATCATTTTAAAACTAGAAGGACGGGAGGGAATAAAAAAAAATAACGAACATCTTTGCCGAATTTTCTTATTTTCTCTATAAACCACGTAGTTTCCCCCGTTTTTTATTAGTCCAATTTGGTAAAAAGTGTGTGTGTGTGGCTCTCGCTCCCCTTAAAAACCAGAAGAGGGAAGAAAAAGAAGCGCACGAGAAAATAAAAACACACGGCGAGTTTGGTCGCTCCTTTGTTGGTGTTTTACGGCGGAGTAGAAAATAGTAATAATAAAGAAAGGAGAGAGGAAAAACCGACACTCTTCGTCCCTTTCAGAATGATTAACGAGACGCGGTTCATGACAAATAGTGCCAGAGTTATTAAACATCATACGAGGGTCACATAAACTACATAATGCCCTACATCATAGATCACTCTAAAAAGAAAGACTTTTTTTACACACACATTTCTTGAATCGTTCAAATATTTGAGAGCTTCCCAGCCACCAACGCCGATTGATAGACGGCTCTAACATCAAGAACAAACCTGGAATGTTTACATAATATTGCGGTATTAAACAAGAAGATTGCATTCAATAGATAAGGATTTGACAGAGGACTAGACAGAGAAGAATGGACAGAGAAGACTAGACAGAGAGGACTAGACAGAGAGGACTAGACAGAGAGGACTAGACAGAGAGGACTAGACAGAGAGGACTAGACAGAGAGGACTAGACAGAGAGTACTAAACAGAGAGGACTAGACAGACAAGACTAGACAGACAGGACTAGACAGACAAGACTAAACAGACAAGACTAGACAGACAAGACTAGACAGACAAGACTAGACAGACAAGACTAGACAGACAAGACTAGACAGACAAGACTAGACAGACAAGACTAGACAGACAAGACTAGACAGACAAGACTAGACAGACAAGACTAGACAGACAAGACTAGACAGACAAGACTAGACAGACAAGACTAGACAGACAAGACTAGACAGACAAGACTAGACAGACAAGACTAGACAGACAAGACTAGACAGACAAGACTAGACAGACAAGACTAGACAGACAAGACTAGACAGACAAGACTAGACAGACAAGACTAGACAGACAAGACTAGACAGACAAGACTAGACAGACAAGACTGGACAGACAAGACTGGACAGACAAGACTGGACAGACAAGACTGGACAGACAAGACTGGACAGACAAGACTAGACAGACAAGACTAGACAGACAAGACTATACAGACAAGACTAGACAGACAAGACTAGACAGACAAGACTAGACAGACAAGACTAGACAGACAAGACTAGACAGACAAGACTAGACAGACAAGACTAGACAGACAAGACTAGACAGACAAGACTAGACAGACAAGACTAGACAGACAAGACTAGACAGACAAGACTAGACAGACAAGACTAGACAGACAAGACTAGACAGACAAGACTAGACAGACAAGACTAGACAGACAAGACTAGACAGACAAGACTAGACAGACAAGAGTAGACAGACAAGAGTAGACAGACAAGACTAGACAGACAAGACTAGACAGACAAGACTAGACAGACAAGACTAGACAGACAAGACTAGACAGACAAGACTAGACAGACAAGACTAGACAGACAAGACTAGACAGACAAGACTAGACAGACAAGACTAGACAGACAAGACTAGACAGACAAGACTAGACAGACAAGACTAGACAGACAAGACTAGACAGACAAGACTAGACAGACAAGACTAGACAGACAAGACTAGACAGACAAGACTAGACAGACAAGACTAGACAGACAAGACTAGACAGACAAGACTAGACAGACAAGACTAGACAGACAAGACTAGACAGACAAGACTAGACAGACAAGACTAGACAGACAAGACTAGACAGACAAGACTAGACAGACAAGACTAGACAGACAAGACTAGACAGACAAGACTAGACAGACAAGACTAGACAGACAAGACTAGACAGACAAGACTAGACAGACAAGACTAGACAGACAAGACTAGACAGACAAG